>VDFB02271358.1:912140504-912153456 GCA_007258455.2 Sequoia sempervirens
CTCTCTCTCTCTCTCTCTCTCTCTCTCTCTCTCTCTCTCTCTCTCTCTCTCTCTCTCTCTCTCTTCCCTCTCTACTCTCTTTCTCCTTCCCTCTCTCTCTCTCCCTCTTTCTCTTTCACTCTCTCTTTCTCTTCTATCTCTCTCTCCATCCCCCTCTTTCTCTTTCTCTCTCTCTCACTCTTCCTCTTCTATCTCTCTCTCTCTCCATCACTACCCTTCCCTCCCTCCTTCCCTCTCTCAATCTCCCCACCTCCCTCTTCTTTTTGTATCACATCATGGTGCACATCAGAGAGAGAGGGGAGAGAGGGAGAGGTAAAAAGGTATAGGTGAGATAGAGAGGTAGGTAGAGGGAAAGGGGAGATATAGGTAGAGAGGTAGGTAGAGAGAGTGGTATGGAGTTATAGAGGGAGAGTTAGGTAGAGAGATGGAGAGGGGAGATAGAAAGAAGTAGAGAGGGAATGAGAGAGGGAGGGAGAGAGAGAGAGAGGAGGGAGGGACGGAGGGATATTTGAGATAGATAGTAGAGAGGGAGAGATAGGTAGAGAGAGGGAGAGGAGAGATAGAAAGAGAGGGGAAGAGAGAGGGGGATAAGAAATGGAAAGAGAGGGGAGGGAGAGAGAGGGATAGAGATGTAGAGAGAGTAGAGAGGGAAGGAGAGAGAGAAGGAGGGAGGGAGGGAGAGAGAATGAGGGATAGATGGATAGGTAGGTAGAGATAAGTAGAGAGGGAAGGAGAGATGGAAGGAGAGGTAGGTATGGAGAGAGATAGAGAGAGAAGCGATAGAGAGAGTAGAGAGGTATGGAGAAAGGTAGAGAGATTGAGAGGGAAGGAGGGAGGGAGGGAGAGAGAAAGAAAGAGGTATATAGGGATAGGTTATATAGAGAGAAGTAGAGAATGAAGGTTGGTGGTAGGGGGGAGAGAGAGGGACAAAAGAGGGGGAGGGAGGGAGAGATAGTTGATATAGAGTGTAGAGAGAGGTGGTAGAGAGAGGTGATAGCGAGAGTAGAGAGGGAAGGTGGAGAGATTGAGAGAGGGAAGGAGGGAGGGAGAGAGAGAAAGAGGTATAGAGGGATAGGTAGGTAGAGAGAAGTAGAGAGGGAAGGAGAGATGGAGAGAGAGGTAGGTAGAGAGAGGGAGGGGGAGATAAAGAGAAGTATAGAGAGATGGAGAGAGGGAGGAAGAGGTAGGAAGAGAGGGAGAGAGAGGCGAGAGAGAGGTGAGAGAGAGGAGGGAGGGATAGGTAGGTAGAGAGAGGTGAGATAGATATAAAGAGAGTAGAGAGAGAGAGAGATGGACATGTAGAGAGGTATTTCTTGATCTCAAAGGAGAGAAAGTTAGATAAAAGGATAGAGATAGTAAGAGAGAGAGAGAGGTATAGAGCATAAGATATAAAAATTAGTGAGATAGAGATAGAGAAAGATGATACAACTTACTAATTACTAAAATTTGACCTCCTGATTACTGAAATTTGACTGTCTAAAAAATTATAAGGTCTTCCAAAAAATAGAATTTGCATTATAACTCCAAGAGATTTGAAACCACTCTTAAGCATCTTGAAACTATATACATGAAATATAACTTAAAGTATAATAAATTAAATGTCCATATGTAAATGTCAACTTATACTTAAATGTTTAATTCATGCATATGGTTTCCTAACAAAGACAAAGACAAAGAAAAAAGGAAAGATTTCAACAAAATGCATTCTGAAAATTCATGCTTCATATTAATTTGGTGCTCACCAAACGATGCAACTCATTTGGCGAGTTCCAAGTATTGCATTTCATTTGGCGCTCGCCAAATTGATTGCTTTGGGAAATACCAACCCAAAGGGTTGGATTTTTCCTTGGGCATCCATTTCATGTTAAGGATGTGGTTTTGTGAAAGGGTAACAAAATTTCACACATTTTATCTATGTTATTCACATCTTTCAATGCAAGTTTATAAAGAAACTATGATGACGTTAAGCTCTCTTACCTATATAACCATATAATTTTTTTTAACATTTTGATATGTTAATCTTTTCATCTATAACTTATCTTGTTACTGCCTCTGTTTTTTGTCAAAAACCAACATGTGCTAGTTTGCGTATTGATTTTTACTCGTTTATCAAATTTTGAAACAAATTATATTTTTATAAACTAGACTCCATTCTACACGTAATGAAAAAATGATTTCTGATTAGTTTTCAAAAAATTTAGTAGGGAGCATGCTCAAATTTCATCTTTTCAGAATGTGTCCACTTCAAAAATTAGTAAAATATTATATATTCATTAAAAAGATTAGCCAAAAAAATTGAGATAAACTACATGGTGTTAGCTAATTTCTCACCATTTCAATTTTTGAAATTCTAAAAACAAGTTAACTTTTTAGGGGGGTCACAATAGATGCTATGCTATTTTTTATAAAAATAGGTCCACTTTTTGTGGCTGCCCTTTTTCAAACCCTTAATCTTCATTATTTTAAAAAAAAGTAGTTTAGAAAGTAGATTAATAGCACTACAACTCTTGTTATTGTTGCATCTTCAAATTTTGAGCATAACTACCTTCATTTTCTCGTGAACATCAAAATTTACTGATTTCATAAAAAAAGTGGCATCTTAAGAGTCATTTTTGTGTCACAAATTGATGCACAAACCCGTATTCTACCATGCACTTCTAATTTTGTGTTCTTCATTACACATTCACTCTGTAATTTGATTTTTATATTTGTTTGTTGCTACAAAATATGAAAAGGGTTTCATTGGTTTTCATTTCGACGATATTGTGATATGAACTTCTATTATTTTGTTCTTCATTGCACAAACATTCACTCTACAATTTGCTTTTTATATTTATTTGTTATTATGAAATATGAAAAGGGTATCACTGGTCTATCTTGTCCTAGTGTTTAACCAATGTTTGTTGATGTCTCGGTATACTATTTTCATAATATATATCTACAAATATATACACATATATATTTATATATATGTATATATATGTCGATATATTTATATGGCTGAAACAAAGAACATATATATATATATTTTTACCGATAATAGGTAATTATATTATTATATATTGAAACAACATTACAAAGCTAAAAAGATGTTCGATAACCAGACCCCCCAACAAACATCATCTAACTCTTAACCGGAAACATCAGAAAGAGCCACACGGAAACCCTTCCACCCATTACAACAATCCCACCTTTAACCCAATTTCACATTTTCCTTAGTGGAGATTGAAAAAACAAAACGACATCTACACCAAAAGGAAGAATTCAAACACGTTGAAATTAATTTCTCCAGTCTTCTGCAATACAAAACATCAGCCTCCCTTCCACGATGTTCACCTTCCTATCTGCCAACCAGTCACTTCATTTCTTGCTTCATATCCATCCGCTCCCCACCACTCTTCCACCCCAACAAAAAAACCTTTCTCCAAAAAGTTTTCACCATCGCAATAAAGGCACCCACTTCACTTAAACTTCACACCTTCCTGACCTCCCTCTCTGAGCTCTTCCTCTATGCTCAGACCGCTTCTGCCTTGGGAATTGATGGGGCTGAGTAACGTCCCCTCTTCATTCTGTAGCTTCTTGTCGATATAGAACCAACTTCAAATTCTCCCAAGCAGCTAAGATTTCTAGTTTATAAGCGTCCTGGTCAACTCTCCTCCGCCATCTCACAAAGGGAATTAACCCTTCTTCTGTGGCCTCGTCCATATCCTCGATGCCTTCCGAGACATCATATCCAACACTCGGTACAAACCATTCTAGCAGGGACTCCATTTTCCTGAGCAAATCTTCCACAAAGAGCGATTTCATCACCCATTTAATCACTTCTATTTCTTCGTTTAGCTTGAGGCCCCACGCAAATAACATTGAAGCAATATCCACATTCATCCTACCTCTATGGGTTGCCCCCATGAAATGCTCACCCAATGTCTCCAGGACCGCTTCCACCACATCATCATGAGGATTTTTCAATACAAACTTCAGCCTGAAAGCTGACACTGGTCCAAAAAAACCCTTTTTTTGGAGTTTCGTTGAAAAGCCATACATCGCTTCCATTTTCTTTTCTTTTTTTAAAAAATCTTGCACCACTCAAACACTCCTTCACCAATAATAGAAAGAACAAAGGTTGCAACTCTTTTTAAAATCCCCATCATTCATGCCAAAGCTGCCATTCTGCCAGTGTTGTCTTGCCCCTGTCACTACAATTACTTCACTCGCCGCCACTACCACCTAATTGGACCCAAGAGCTACAAAAATGATTACCCCAAAAAGATCACACAGTTTATTTAGCCTGGACACCTTGACAGAGACATATAAATGCCATCTGTGTGCTTCCCATCTAGCACCAAAGATCGGCTAATAATTAATTCACTTGACACTTTTTTAACCGTTTGTACTAAGCAATACAACCAACACTCCTCATGGAAGGTGGCACAACCTTTGCCGACACCTAATGCCTCTGAACAACACCAAACTCCAAGAAAAAGGAATTAAACCCACTCATCTGTCAAGAACTCCTGGTAAAAATCTTCTACACGAACTTCCCCTATCACATCAAAGGATGTTGCCCACTTGGAAAGGCTATCCGCTTCCCCATTGCCAACATAACGAATGTGACTAACTTTAAACCTATCAAAGGATTCTAGCTCTTTTAAAATTGAGCGAATATAAGCCTGAAGGTGCCAAGCCACAACCCCACCATTTATGATTGCTTGGATGATTACCAAAGAGTCTCCCTCCAAGTGCAAATTTCTGACCCCCAATGATCTCGCTAGTCCAATAACCAATAAGGCCGCTTTTGCTTCAGCTACATTGTTAGTGCCATCCTCCAAATTTTTAGCCCAATAGCAATCAAATTTCCCCTGCACCTGAGGGCCTCGGGTTGCCTTTGGAAGCCCCATTAAAATTTGCTTTGTGCCACCCTTCAAGTGGCTTTTCCCACACAACCTCCTTCACTGAATTTTGCACCCCATTCAAAACCTCCTCCAATTGCCAAGGTTTTATCTTTAGCCCTAGCCACACACATTGGAACCTGCTATCCTCCACAGAAAGGGACACTTTTGAAGCTGAAGTTGTGAAGCCGCCTAATTCACAACTTCAGTGATTGCTTGATCAATTTTGCTTAGAATCCTATGCACTGAATCTTTTTTATCCTCGAAGATCCTTCTATTACGCTCCTTCCATTGTTCCTATATCACAAGAGACGAGATTGCCACCCAAACACTTGAGAAGAGAGAATTTCTAAAGGGGCTTGGCCAGCCCTCAAAGACACCCTTCAAAGAGTTTTGAAGAGGACCATGCCAACCAAGTTTCAGCCTCAGAGAATCCCAACAAGCAGAAGCTACTTTGCAATGGAGAAGCAAGTGATCTGTTGATTCTTCTGCCTCCTCACACATGACACACTTTACTGGACCAACCGACCCCAACCTTTTCCTCCTTTCACCAGAGAGGATTCCTCCCTTCACCGCCAACCAAGAAAAAGCTCCTATCTTGGGCAAACAATCCTTGCTCCAGCATAATCTTTTTGCCCAAAATATCTCACCCTCTAAAGAGTCCAGAAGCTGATACCCAATCTTAATCGAGTAATTACCATTCACTAAGCCACACCAAACCACCTTGTCATCAGTGTTAGTAGGTAAAACTTGTCTACCCCTAAAAATATCCTTCATTTTTAGAATTTGAACATCTGAAAGCTCTGCAAAGGCAACTTCTTTCCACCCCCACTCCTGGCCAAAATAATTCCTTTTAAGCTCTAAGTAATTTCCAACTCTGTCACCCCACCTTTGAATAAAAAACTGCCTTAGCTCTTGCACTCCCTCCTCCTCCCTCAAAATTGGATACCCATTCCACGAATCATCCCAAAACTTGGCATTTAACCCATCCCCAAACCTTCCAGGTAAGATGATTAATAATTACCGACCTGCAAGAAACTATAAAGTTCCAAATAGTAGATCCCTTCGTAGGATTCCTAATAGTGAAAATTCGATTATCAGCTGTAGAATCCAAATATTTTTCTTTCAGGATTTTAACCCACAGGAGGTCAGGGTTTGTATAGATACTCCACACCAACTTGGCACCCAGAGCTTCATTCATCAAATGCCAGTCTCTCAGACCAACCCCCCCTTTTGCTTTGGCTCTACAAATTTTCTCCCATGCTAACAATGGGATTTTATCTTGTTCATTTGCTCCATTCCAGAAGAACTTCCACATCTGCTGCCCAATTGGCTTCACCACCTTCTTTGCGATTTTCAAACACATCATAGAGAATAATGGAATGGCCGAAATCACACTTTTTAACATGAGAATACAGCCAACAACCGTTAGCCATTTACTTTTCCAACCATCCATCCTGCTTAAGCAGCTATCCACCAAGTCTTTCCAAATACATGCTTTATTGGCCCCCCCAAAAAGGGGTATGCCTAAAAACTTACTCGGAAGTGATCCTGCACGCATCCCTAAAATCCTACAAATTTCAAGTTGTTTTGAAATGGGAACATGAAAGAAAAAAATCTCTGACTTCCGCTAATTGATGCATTGACCAGAAGCCCTCCCATACTCATCTAGAGACTCTTTCATAACCCGACCTTCTCTATAGGTTGCTTCCCCCAACAGAAAAGTGTCATCAGCAAATTGAAGATGTGAGATCAAATCAACCCCTTCTACAACTGCAATACCTTTCCAAATCCCACTACACCTTTTCTTGACAACCAACCTCCCTAAAGATTTAGCCAAGATGATAAAAAGGAAGGGAGAAATGGGACCTCCTTGCCTGATCCCCTTGCTAGATTCAAAAAAGCCTTGAGGATTGCCATTTAACAACATAGAGAAATGAGGGGTGCTAATGCAACTCCGAATCCAGGCTACCCACTCTTTGCTAAAACCAAACTTCTCAAGAACCTTCAAGAGGAAACCCTTGTTGACTTCGTCATAAGCCCTTTTAATATCAAGTTTCACCATCATCTTCTCCAGTTTTTCCATTCTTATCGAATGGATGGCCTCATGAACAACTATCACACCTTCGAAAATAGACCTATTTGGAGAGAAACCACTCTATTCCACAGAGATCACCGAAGGTAGGACTTTTTTCAACCTGTTAGCAATCACTTTGGAAATAACCTTGTAAATCATGTTGCATAAGGAAATTGGCCGATAGTCCTCAAAATAATTCACCTCTGATCTTTTAGGGACCAAGGCAATGAAAGTATTGTTCAAATGCTTCAAAACAAAGCCATTACTTTTGGATTCTTCAACCACTTCCCAGATATCCTGAGCAAAAATATCCCAAAATTTTTGGAAGAAAAAGGCTAGGAAGCCATCCGGCCTTGGAGCCTTATCTCCCCCTAGCTCGAACATAACCTTTTTCACTTCTTTTAAAGAGACTTTTTCCATCAACATAACATTTTGAGCCTCCAAAACCACACTAGGAATGTTGTCCAAGATCTTCCAAGCTAGATTTTCCCCATCGCTGTTCCCCTTACATAAACTTGAGAAAAAATTAACTGCTTCCTTGTTTATCTGATCACTTTCAAACAAAACATTCCCAGCCATATCCTTGATTGAGAAAAATTTGTTGCTTGCTTTGCGAACTTTCACTGAATTGTGAAAGAACTTTGTATTTTTGTCCCCCTCTTTTAACCAACACTCCCTTGATTTCTACTTCCAATAAACTTCCTCACGAGCTAAGATTTCTGAATATTTTTTGTTTAAAAAATTTTCTAGCTCAAAATCCTCTTCAAACATCCCCCTCTCAATGACTTTTGAATGAAGAGCCTTTAACTCTCCTTCCAATCTTAGCTTCTCAACAAAAATGTTCTTAAAAGACTCCCTATTCCACCTCTTTAGTTGCTCTTTGAGAAATTGTAGATTCTTAAAAAAGATATAGGCTTTATTTCCATACCTTTCAGGGGCACTTCTCCACCACCCAGCCACTAACTCCTTAAAACCTTTTGCCCGCAACCACATTGCCTCAAACTTGAAGGGACATCTAATCGGGGTAACCTCCTCTTGGATTCTCAGCCCTATCAGATAATGATCCGATCCAGTTATAGGAGTTATCTTTGCTTCACACAACCACTTTTGAGCCACCCAATCCCCAGCTAGGAAGAAACGATCTAGCTTCTCAGCAATATTCAAGAAACCACCTCTCCTATTCGTCCAGGTGAACTCACCATTTTTGAACGGAAGTTCAAAAAGACCATTCTTTACAAAAAAGGCACTAAAGTCCCTTTGACTTTGGCTAGCCCAGGAAACACCACCAAGCTTATCAGATGGTTTCAAGATAGCATTAAAATCACCACTTAAGAGAAACAAACTGCCAAGTTCACTATCTAGAACATAAGATAGCTCCTGCCAAAGCTAATTCTTCTAGATTGAGCCTGTAGGACCATAAATATTAAGAATAAAAAAGCTTGTTCGCAACTGCTTTGATTCCACACACACCCATTGCCAATACCTTTCTTGCCTCACAACTCTAACATTTACAAGAGCTTCATCCCAAAGGATGCCAAGACCCCCTGAAGCACCCACAACTCCCAAGAAACAACATTTCCATCTACCAAAATGCTTGAAAAAGATGTCAAAATCCTATTCCTTGACTTTAGTTTCTTGTAGTAAAACTAAGCCCGGCCTTGTTTGATCAAAACAACACTTGATCAAATGGATTTTGTCAGGGGCATTGCAACCCCTGACATTCCACGAAAGGATTTTCATGGCTGCCGGGAAAAGGCATAGCCTTTTCTAGATCTCAATTTGCTCTGGCCAAAAACATTCCCAGCCATTTCAAGGCACATCTTATTGGTTTTGGAACCACGCCTTCTCTTCTCACCTACTTTTACCTTATTGGTTTGAGTTGAAGATTGCTCAATGGTTCTCTTTTCCACTATACCAATTTGATCATTAAGACCCAACAAATCTTCACCTCCAAGCTCCACATCTGATTCTAATTCAGAGTCTGAGCCTTCCAAAGACCCTCCACTATCTTTAACACCCTCAAAGGCACTATCAAGATTATGAATAGGAGATATCAGGATATCCTTAAAAACTACATCCTCAAAACCATCAGGATTGTAAACCATATCCAGATTTGGATCCTCCACCAACCCTTGCATACCAACTCTTGAAGTCTTATGGGGACAAACATCATTAGGTTTTTCTTCACGACCATTTCTAATAGCCTTAGAGGTATCCATTTGGGGAGGAGATTATGGATTCTCTTGGATTGGATGCTTCTTAGCTGCACATCCATCTACACAAACACCCGAGCTCCTACCTATCTCTTCCCCAAAGAGGGAAGAAGTTGTTTTTTCAAACTCAACTACATCACTATTTTTACCACTAGGCAAAACCACCATGATCCCTTTTTGGGTAGCCAGGTTCAACTCTTGTTCACCACATTCACTAACCCTCATAGCATCACTAGATACCAAAACCTCATTAACCACCCTTTGAGATTTCATCTCATACTCATCTTCATGAAGATAATCAATTTCCTGTTTCCTAACACCACCCCAAGAGAAATTTTCCATAAAACCCTCATGACTAGCATCTTTCCAAAAAAACTCTAGAGAACCCCAATCTTTGGATGACCTCCATTATTCATTGGCGATAGCCTCTATGAGGGAAACCACTTCCTTCGTGGAAATATTTTGGGCAACACCTTTCCCTTTCGACACCTGATGGCATTGGTCTTCAAGATGATCTTCTCCTAAACAACTCACACATGAAATCTTATGATCTTCCACCTCTAGTTTCGGTAAAGGATGTACATAATGTCTTAGAATGCATATCCTAGGGAACATGCTGCAATCCGATTTCTCTACCACCACCTCCGACTTCACAAAAACACCCAGCTTGTTACCAATATTTCTTAGGGTTTCCTGATCCCAATATTCTTGGGGGAGGTTTTTCAAGCTAATCCAAATAGGAATTTCCTCAGTCTTTTCTGTATTAGGATCAAAATTTAGGGTCCATTCTAGAATAAACAAACCCCTTCCTTCCATCATGAAAGGACCACTGTTTAAGATCCATTCTTTACCTTGAGCTGTTTGGAAAACAATAAGATAAAAACCATTCTCTAGGGTTTTTATATCACATCATTTGCCCCAGTTTTCATCACACCACACCTTGACTTTAGTGAAGGTCGAACATTGCTCACCCCGCCGCATAAAAAGGCGCGGGCTTTAAAGACACTCATAGAGTCATTCCATTTATTATTGTCAACCAGAAGGGTAACCATAGTAGTGTGGAGAAAGTTTTTAAGTACCTGACTTGACTCGCCCTTCTCTAAATGATTCTTTGGATGCCAGAACTTCTTTTCCAACTATTTGAAGTCCACTTTCCCTTTTGAGTATGTTGAACAAAACCTTCTCTCATTTTCCACTTCCTGCTCATTCAAGCGAAAACCCGCTCCTGTGACCCCATTTCTACCTTTCTGGTTAGTCGGAGCCTGCCAAGCCTTAAAGGTGCCCTTTTGTCTACCTTCATGAATGTTTCTCCCTCTCCTCCTGTTGAAAGGCCGCCGAGCTTGCCTTCCATCATACTAAAAGCCATGGTGCCTACGAAAATCCTGTTTGGACCGTTGCTTTGCCATTCTTTCCTCGCTATAAATTGAAACAAAGAACATATTAAAACTAATAGAGTAATATATATTTCTTTGTCACCCCAAACATCTAGTTGAGATCATTAATCACACACCGTTCCCTTTGTTAGCTATGTTCGGCAAGTTGCCTCACGCATCCCTTCCCATTTACTCTTCCTAATTAGCATGTTAATTGGAGGACAAAGTTCATTCAATGCTCCAAATTCTTGCATATCCTGCTCATTGTCATTACTTTCCTTTACATTTGTTCTAGATTCTTCGTTTGGTTAGGCATCGATACATCTTCAACTCCGCACTTTGCAAATTGAGCTTTAGCAATGATTCTTGCTTGTCTTTTCCTGTGCTTTTGAGAGCCACTAAAATCGGGTGAGGTTTTCTATCTCACTAAGCCTATACCATTCTCTTTCATATCAAAAATGTTTAACCAATGTTCATTGATGTCTCAATATACTATTTCTATACTATATGTATAAATATATACACATATATGTATATATATACATCAATATATTTATATGGATGAAACAAAGAGCATATTAAAATTAATAGAGTAATGCATATATTCCTTCACCTACTATACTAACATATGTATATATCTCATACAAATAAAGAACAAATTAAAATAAACATAATAATTTTTCATATATATATATTCTTTGCTCTCTTCTCTATATATAAGCCAATATATGTACATGACATGCACTTGTAATATTATATTGTATAAAATGTGATTGCTACACTCAATCTTCTCTAAGTGCATAAGATCAAGTGCTTTCAGTTTAATTCTTATTGCCGACCAATGTATATCTGCTTTATACAATGTTATTGTGTCACCCACACCATTGTAAGTGCTCAACCTATTGGGTTTTCATTTATATTCTTTATGCCTAGGAATGAAAATATGTTCTATGCAATATAAATGTCTCACCCACTCTCATACCTTAATATCTAGGGTTTCAACTTATACTGTTCATGAATTTCATTGATGCATTTATGTTGTATACAATGTGATTGTTTCATCCAATTTGCTCTAAGTGCATAAGATCAAGTGCTTTTAGTTCAATGCTTAATGCCTAGCAATGCCTATATGTTCTATAGGATGTTATTGTGTAATCTAGTCTTAAGTTGTTCTTCAATTTCCTCATTTAACTCATATATAGATGTTGGTATATATGTATATATATGTCTATATCTATATATAATTATATTTCAAAAACAATATTCTATATGTTTACATTTGCTGGTATACAATTGTAGTTATGTATATATATACATAGATATATTTATATAAATATATATATAGATAGATATATTTATATAGATATATATCTATACTCTATATATATACATATATATCTATCTATATTTATATACATATATATGTTAATATATATTTATATACCTATATCTATTTATCTATATCTTTATATGATCTATATATATATATAAACATATTATATAGTTATATATCATTATATTTTGTTTAAATATTTGTTTCTTTAAATGTGTTCTTCATTTTAGTATTATAGAGATGTTGGCATATTTGGCTGACACTTAGCAAATTTGTGTCTTGTCCACTCTACTTGAATGGTGCACAATTTCAATACAGGTTTGGCTCAACCCATTCTTCCTTCAATGGCTCAGCGATGGTGACTTGCACTTCAAAGGTATACACTTTATTTACTATACTTTCTCTCATAAGATAAACATTGCTACATGTCTTTCACTGATGCCTCCTTTCATTTGTTCTTGTAGGATTGACTTGGAGAAATTCAACATATAGGTGACTACAACAAGCCACATCATCAACCATTTTTGTTTGATAGAGGTGAGGTTTTTAACCTCACTAAGGTTGTACCATTGTCTCTTGTCACTTGTTGCTTCTTTCTTCATATTAAATTTATTTGATTTGTAATGGGTGTATTGTGCTCTATAAGTTGAAGGTTTTTTTTTGTCAGATCTTTTGAACTGAATCTTCAAAGTGTTTATGTGGTTTTCCATAATTTGAAGGTTCTCTTGCTTTCGTGGTGCATCCACATTGTGCTCAATGAAGTATATGGCCTCTTGGGTGTTTATGAACACTTCCAAATTTTGTGTTCATAAACACAGTTACTTTTTCAAGGAAAAATATGGCTTTGTTCAAGCATCACTATGACTTTAATGGGTTTAATTTCTTCATTTAATTTCTATATATACCTATATATCTATCTTAATTTTGATCTATGTATCAATATATATATATATATATATATATATATATGTATATGTATATACATATATGTACATGGTAGATACATAGATTTATATATATGTAGATACATTTATATATACATATATATACACATACATATATATTCA
>VDFB02271358.1:912153556-912381464 GCA_007258455.2 Sequoia sempervirens
TAACTTTTCACTATGGTGGCAGAAAATGATTCTTTATACTGTGAACCCATGCTCTGCATCATAATTTGAAGTTGTTTCCATTCCAATGTTCTGAGTTTAGTTTGTTTGTATGGATTTGTATGAATACTACATTGTGTTGTGTGTGGATTTGGTTTCAAAGCTCTGTTTCTTTTGTTTTTAGTGGTGACATAACTTTAAAATTTGACTTTTTGTGCATAACAAGTTAGAGGAAAAATTGACAGCTCTAAAGGGTTTAGAGGCTTGATTGGAGACAGACACTGGATATTTGATCTTCATATTGATGGGAGGCTTCGACTTAACCATGAAATTTTGTACCATCTGCAAGTATGCAAAAGTTTCTCTACTTACATTCATTCTTGATCATAAATGTTGTAAATGATATTAATGCTTCAAACTTAAGATTTGTTTCATTATTATAATGATCAAAATGTTATACTTTGCTACACATTCAAGCATTATCTTTCCCCCTACCCTTTTCTCTCTCCCCCCTCCTTTTAAGAATTTTCTTTGTCATAAAAGATTCACATTTCTGTCTCATTTACACAAATTTATTTGAAGCGCTAGGAGTGAATAAAGATATGTAAAAGATGATGGATTATGTCTAAACAAAAACTTACCATCTTATAGCTAATTAAATCCTTAATATTTGAATAATTTAGAGCTTGAATAATGCTTGAATATGCGTGTGTAGCAATAAGGGAGCCTATGTGAAGATTGAAATTTAAAACATCACTTTGGTATTTTTCCTTAGACAGTGAAATGATATTTTGAGTAATACAAACCTACACACATTGATATTTTTCAGCATTGCATTGAGGAATTTTTTTTCTCTTATACCTACCCTCGGCTAGACATGGAGGTATATAATATTGGTTTTTGGGTTTATTCTATAAGTAGTTAATTTCACAGAGGAAGACTAAAATCTCTTTAATGTCATGTGTCAAGTGTGAAAGCATATGAAACACTTGTTGAAGGCACCATTTTGTATTCATCCAAAAAATGGTTTGTTCTTTTTTTTATGTTTCTTGCATGTGTTTTTTTTAGGCTCTAGAGATGTAGCTTGGCTCTTTCCTTTGCACTTTTCATCTATTTTGATGATTACAGTAGATTGTCCTCATAATTTTTCATGTAGATCTGTTTGTAACCTTATTTTCTACCAATCAATTTGCAAACTAGTCACATATTAAGGACCATTTCACTAACTTGTAGTCATCCATTACTTCATATGTTGCAAGTTGTGTCTGTGTGCCAATAAATCCTGATGATTGCGAGAAGTTTAATCCTACAAGTGTACCCAATCTTTCTCAAGCAAAATTTTACCTTATTTTATAGTACTAAATGGTTAATTGAAGGTGCTTCTTTAGATCTGGAGATAGTTGAACCTTTGGATTAAAAATATGGTATTAGATGGGCAAGATAATGATAAACCAGGTCCATTGAACACAAATTAAGAACATAATTTACTAGACTATGAATAGTGTTACAATTATAATTATTTCTCCTTTACCTACCTCTGCATTAATGAAAAAGATAACAGATATTGGAAGTTCATTACATGTCTCATGTATGTGTTAAGATTTTAAATTATTTTAAGTTGTTCAAGAGCTTGATTAGGTCAGAATAGTTCTACAAGCTCGCTTCTATTGACACCGCTCAACATTTTCCCTACACATTTTCTCTTCAATCCAGACATTTCTTAACTCCTTCCCTTGTTAGCCCTTGGTTGTTCTCAAGTGTAATGTTTTTTCTATGCATCTTGCAGTCTGTATGTATGATCAGTCATCTCTTATGAAGAATGGATAACCTTTCATGGAATTGTTGTTGTGATTAGACAATTGCCATTGTGAGAATAATCATTTAATTTCTATGGAAGTAAGTCTTTTTCATATTATTTGACTTGGTATTATAAACTTGTCTTTGAAGGATTCTCTCGGGGGGAACAATAGAACTGTGATGATAGGTAGAGTTGTACAACACCATAAATCATTTGGCATTATCAATATATTGCTTATAGAATACTATGTGCAAGTAAAATGGAATGTGCAATGACAATTGGTCTCAAATTCAAATCTGAATATAAGTTGATACATTATACACAAGAAGATGGTATCTATTCTATGATTTAAAGAACCCCAAAATAAGAAAATTAATAGGTTCCATTTGTTTACTTTCTCTTAGACACTTGTTTAATCGGCGAGACCCTTAGAATGTCTTGTTGATAACCAGTAGTGTTCAAAACTCCTGAAGAGGTCAGATCGGTGTGACATTGGATCTATTTTTCCAATGGAAGTCATCGGCAAGACATGGACTATCGGAGTGAGTTTTCTATCCTGTGTCAATGATTGATCTCTCACCAATGGGTTGGCTTCGGTGGTCATCGCCAAGAGTCTCCGTGATGGTACATTTCAACGAATATTTTTTTTTAAAAAAAATTGCATTGTTTCGTCGAAAATCACCAACAAGTCACCGAAAAGGTTCAACAAAGTTGCTATAGCTACGACAAAGCTTCATCTTAACTCCTTGCTCATTTTGTTGCAATTTCGACAAAGGCCACTAACAAAGTTGCTTAGTTGTGATGAAGGATTTTTTGTAACTCCTTGCCCATTTCATCGCAATGTCAATGAAGGCCACCGATGAATCACAAAAAAGGTCCAACGAAGTTGCTTAGCTACAACAAAGGCTTCATTGTAACTCCTTGCCCATTTCATTGCAATTTTGATAAAAGCCACCGACGAATCACATAAAAGGTCTGACAAAGTTGCTTAGCTATGACAAAGGCTTCGTCGTAACTCCTTGCCCATTTCGTCAAAATGGCAACGAACTTCTAGTGTTGTTTCAACACTTCAGAAGAGCCATTGCAATTACATTTTGGTTGTAATTTTTCGGTGGATACATGAAGTTTTTGTCGATATTCCGATGAACATCCGATTCATTTTATGATGCCGATGACCAACGAATCTGCGTCGTTATTTCGACGTTTAATGCATTGTCAAAATTTTGATGAAAAAATAGCAACAAAATTGTTTTCCTCATTTCATCTCTTTTCTAACAAATATTTTTTGAATGACCGATGAACGTTCATCGAAAAATGGAGTCAAATTCAGTAGTGTGGAAATTTTATCAAAATTATATAATAATTAGATAAGAACCCTTTGCTATTGAATAATTGACTAAAATTTTGAAAATTTGAGATATTTGCATTTGATATACTTATATTCATGTTTCTTTATAGATTTGTAAAGGAATTCTACAAAATTTTGGACCTAACAGGGTTCTTGATACCCCAATCACTGAGGTAAATGCAAGTTTTTGAAGCTAAAATGTGAGAATTGAAATCCCGTCAAAAGACTTTTTTCCTTTATATCTTTTATTATTCAAATATATAGCCAATTTATGTTTGCATGTATTCTACCATTGCAGGCTAGTTTTACTGACATTGGTGTCGGTGTAGCATATTATGGATTGAAACCCATTTTGGAGTTCATGACATTCAATTTTTCTATGTCTAGGTGTTTTTACTACTCTTTAAGTGTTTGTCTTTTGGTTCTGAATGCTATTTTGTTTGTCACATAATTTTGTACTCTGGTTTTGTTTATTCAATTTATTCGAGTTTCATTTATAATATTTTGTTCACTAGGTAGAGTAATGATGTGATCTACATCACTATTGTGCCCTTCCTATTGTCTCCATGTTACCATGGCAGTAAGTCCACAACTAGAAAATTAGTTGCATGCCTTTATCCATAGGAATTATTACTTACCACCTTATAATATCGAATATCCTTATATTGAATTACATTAGCAATATAAGAAAATAATGGAAATTATCTTTGAATAGCTTGGATGAGCTTCAACTATTCCACCTAGTACCTCAATGACTTGTTTTCAATTTATTTTCTCTTTGGAGAATGAATACATCTAACTAACTCCTTTTCTATATTCCTAATTCTGAAATGTTTGTCTTAGGCTGAGACAATAAATCTGAATAAACTGTTGCAGTTCTATCTTATTAATCCTATCATTATATAGTCACCTTGGAGTTTGGATGCACAATTCCATATATTATATATATGTGTGTGTGTGTGTGTGTTTCAGACGTCTATTTTTTGTCTAGCTAGTTTCAAACTTCCAAGTCTATATAACATTGTGTTTCAATATTTTTTAATAGATGGTAAACACTTTTCCTATTCAATCATGGTCCACCAATAGGTTTCACTTCCTTCGATTCCTTTAACCTTTTATCGATGCATCGAGGGAACTATTTTTTATGTTGGCCCGATAGCCTTCTGTTACACTAATATTTGTGTTGTGAGCTGCTTTCATCGATCTATCAGTGGAGCTATGAGGGGAGTTCCTCAATGTGGTAATGTTAGACTGATAGTGTTACCAACATATGAATAAGTGAGTTGCTTTCATTGGTCTATCGATGGAGCTATGAGGGGATTTCCCCCGATGTAGTAATGTTAGGCCGATAGTGTCACTGTCAGCCTAACATTACTACATCGGGGGAACTCCCCTCATAGCTCCATCGATAGACTGATGAAAGTAGCTTGACAACACTAGAACATATCAATGGAAGATAACACAACGTCCCACCGATGGGGTGATAGCATGCTTAACCATGATAGAAATATAGTAATCAAGTTAGTTAATTGGTTAGCTAGGTTCGTTGATTAATTTTTTTTGATGGATTTGTGGGTGCTCAACTGTTGTGCAAGCTATTTTATAATATGAAATTGATTTGATTCAAATATTCATAAATGGATTAGATACTTTTTCATAATGCTCCCTAAATTTTTGGAAGGAATGATGGATTTATAGATTTAGAGGAGAAAATATGAATGGCCAAGATTGATTTAATCAGTTTTGAGGATAAAGAAGACACATGTTCCCTTGGATGTCTTTGTAAAGTAGTCCCTTAAGATTTTTGTTTCAAATTGAACCATGTAATAATTCTCATGAGGCTTGGGATAAATTGAGAAATTTGTATAGTACTATAGATGAAGAAAGAGGCTATCAAATTGATAATGAACTAATGAGCCTCGATCTTAAGAACTTTGACAATATTCAGAACTACATCACTAAGGTTAATGATCTAAGAGAGAAATATAAAGTACATGTGGAATTGATAAGGACATTCAATTGGTCTACAATACATTAAAAAAATGGTTCTACTTATGCTGCTTTTATTTCTATCTTTCATACCCATGGGTTGACTATAGGGTCTACATATACTACACCTTCATTTGCACCATTTTCTAATATGTTAATACATTATCAACAAAATATTATATCTCAATGGGTCTTATCAAGTCTTTTAAATCTAATGCATTTTTGGATAGTTAGGCAAAAGAATCATAAAATACTAATAATAAATATAAGAAATCAAAGAACAATTGACATTCATATTAACCAAGTAATAAATCCTCTTCCAAAAATAAATCATTTAAGGAGAAGTCTACTTGTTCATATTGCAAGAAGCTTGGGCATGATGAAAATTCTTGTTATAAGAATGATATTGATGAGTTGATACATCTAAAAAATAATCAGATTGATTTCTTGTCTAAAATGTTTGAGTCACCTTCTTCTTCTTCTTCAAAATAATCTAAGAAAGGAAAAGTTCTTGTTGGTTTGGATTCTACATCAAGAAATAGGGGAACAACTCTTTGTTCTTTTTTTAGGTTATGGATCAGGGAGATGACTTCTAGATTTAGGAGCATCTCATCATATGACGTTTTTGCACTCTATATTCTCTCCTTTTGAGCCTTGTACTATGTATCATATTTTGATGGGAAACAATACATACATGAATGTAGTTGGGAAGGGGTCTATTTATTTTGGGGAGCACACTTTCAATGATATTCTATGTGGAGCTCATTTGATAAACAATCTTCTTTCCATATATCAGATTACACATAGTGGAGATGGGAAGACTATAGGGTTCACTCATATTTCAATTATCATTAGAGACTTTGAAAGTAGAGAGATTCTTTCTATTGTGATGGTTAATCATTCATCTTAATTGTATACCTTTGTATTTTTTTCTTATAATGATGAACGTGTTCCATCGAGTGCTAATCACACTTCTATTATGAACCATGATTCAAAGGAGACTTTTGGCTTCTTAAACTTTGGAGTTCTCATATTGGATCCCATTCTTGAGCCTTGCATTTCATCTCCATCTTTTTTTGCATTGGATGATTCTCATGTGGGCATTGTTTTGGCCTCTTGTGATTCAATGTAGTAAGATCCACATCATCTTCCAACTACATCTTCTTGGGATACAAACTTGACAAATATTGGTGGTTTGTTTGTTGAAAGGACCACATTTCAAATTTTGGAGACACCATTGATTGCATACATCTTCTCTTTGAAGGAGATGATTCTTCTTTAGTTGTTGTAGGGAATACTTTGAACCTCTTTTTCATTCTTTACATGATCACTCTTTACATCTTGACATGAGTGTGGATACTTTTGGAAACATTTGGAGGAGGCTTCTTTGACTTTAGAGGAAGCATATTCTTATTTAGAGCGTGTTCTACATTTGTCTCTAGGATATTTTTCATTGCAATCTTTAGTTGTGTCACATAAAATGCATGTTTGGAGTGTGTCAAATTTTGTTATCAACATGGAGAAACTTGAGCATAGTTCAAAGACATCCCATATCATTCTTCTTATCACATATTCCTTTTAGGAATGGGAAGACATCTTGCATACCATCCTAGTTTGGTTTCTTCCTAAGAGGAGGAATATTGTTCAGCGAGATTGGATCATCTTCGACATTTATTATGGAGCTTCTACCATTGTAAGAGACTCACCATTGAGGGAGGGTTGTATGTTTTCTCTTCTTCTCTCTTATGGGGGTTTGTCACTCTCATGCATCATTGAGAGTATTTAATATTTATTCTCTCTTTTGGGGAGGAGTATTATTCTACTATATTTTTTTATTTTCTCTATTTGTGAGATATTACATTGCATATGTACATGGGTACCTAACACGGCCTTGTAGCTAGGAGCCATCCTTGTGTCATTTGCATAATAATCTAAGTATTGCATAATAGTTATATCTTGTATCCATTGTTGCAGTTTCATGTTCTTGATTTTCCCTCTTATAGAAGGTTGCTTTTGATTTTTACAAGTTATCCTAGAGGCTTAAGTCCTTGAGTGAATGTAACAAGATTTAATAATATGTATATGTACACATCTACTCAAAATAATGTGAGTGGCTTAGGAACGTGCTTGGGCTCATCACTACTAGGACTTGTTATTACCTCAAGTGTACTATTATCTTTCATACATCTACACATATATACAATTTAAAATTATAGCTTATTATATTTTAATTTTAAACAAATATATTCACATATAGTACATGTATGACTTAAATATTTTATTTTTAACACATGTATAGTTGAAATTTTAAATTAAAGGTCCATAATACAAGTCAATTCAAGTACAAAAATTTTGAATACACACCAAGGACATAATCATACACATCAAGTATGATTCTATTCTTTCTACATTAAAAAGTGGATACCCATATTTCAACCAAACACACTTAAAGTATGAGGTTGAAATCATGTCAAAAATAAATATGATATAATAAATATCTTCAATCTCAATTTTGAACTAGATAATATATGGATTCTATTATTAATATCAAAAGGTATTTTACAATGGCAAAAAAGGAGTGGAGTATAATGGTGTGAGCGTGTTAACAAAAACTCTTATTATTTACTTCAAGTTTGAGTCATTTGCATGTCAAAATTTAAATATTTAGTGATATAAGCATAATATTTCCAAAAATAAGTAGCATGTAAAACAAATGTATGTATGTATAAAATGAAAGGAAGGACTTGTAAATTAAATTTAAAGGTCAATCATTTTTTTAAACTTTGAGTCAAAAAATTATTTTGATTTGTTGACTTGAGATTAGTTTCATTTGTTAATTATAGTTGAAAGTTTGATGTGTACAAATTGATTGAATAAATAAACTTTAAATAATTAAAAAATATAAACTAAATTTTAAACAATGTAGAGAATAAAATTTATATATCTATTATATAGTAAGTAAAATTATTCTAGGTGAAAAATAACTTTCAAGAAAATAACTTCAAATTGATAACTCTTAAGCACACTTCTACTTAAAAATGTGGATACTCATACTCCAACCTAAAGCTCTTAAAAAAATATTGAAATCATGTCATAAATAAATGACATAAAAAATATCCTTCGAAACTCTAATCATAAATATTTAAAATTATCTAATAAAAATAAAAATGCATTAGCCCATACTCAACGTAATCAAATATCATTTTGGAAAAATATCTAGATACAAATCAATTGCCAATCATTCATCTTGGAAGCTCAATATTGGAGTTAGGTCTTAAAAGTAAAATCATAAAATTTACTTTCAGTAGGAACACTTGTAACCTTGCAATTCGCTCCAGTAGCTTGTTTAAAACAAACTTCAATTTCTTTTAATCACCATCACTTTCCCTAACCAACCACAGGCACAACGACTCTTTGTATTTTAAATTTTTATCCATGCTATACATTTCCATTGATATATTCTCTTGTAGGGATGAAGAAATTTTCGATATGAATTCAAGTTTCTCCATGGAAGATAATCAAATATGATCATCAAGTGAAGCTTTGTGAAATAAAAGTTTTATAGCGTTAATTTGTAGAGTTTTACCACCAGTATACCATGGACGTTGATAAAATTCGATCTCCTTTGGAGAATGGTGATTCTGAGTAGAATGGTCACCCTGTAGAGAATGGTGGTCCTCTTGAGAATGGAAGCCCTATGGAGAATGGTGGTTCTGAGGAGAATGGTCACCCTGTGGAGAATGGTGGCCCTAAGGAGGATGGTGGTCCTCTTGAAAATGGAAGCTCTATGAAGAATGGTGATTCTAAGGAGTATAGCAATTCTGACGAGAATGGTGGACCTCTTGAGAATGGAAGCCCTATGAAGAATGGTGGTTCCGAGGAGGATGGTCACCCTGTGGAGAATGCTGGCCCTAAGGAGGATGGTGCTCCTCTTGAAAATGGAAGCTCTATGGAGAATGGTGATTCTAAGGAGTATAGCGATTCTGATGAGAATGGTGGTCCTCTTGATAATGGAAGCCTTATGAAGAATGGTGGTTCCGAGGAGAATGGTCTATAAGGAAAGCTAAGGTGCGGAAACAACTCTCCTAACGTCAAAACCTTAAGGAAGAATGCATACTCTTTTAAATTTTACAATTACAGTCCAATCAAGATGCACTTGAAAGAGATAACAAAAATAGAGAATTAGACAAACACATATGAACACCAGATTTACGTGGGAAAACCCTTACAGGAGAAAAACCCACCACACCAAGAGAAGTCACTTTGTATTACAGCAATAAAGATTACATACAGAGATCAGACTTATCTTCCTGATGTCAGTTTACAACAGCATTCACTATGATCAACCTTGCTACAGAAAATTCACATTACAATTCTTACTGAATCAAATTCACACTGACCATACACCGAACTATTCATCCAACTGTTGATGCGACCATCAAACAATCCATCAAACCAGACAACATCTTCTATTACTGAGTATATCCATGTCACTTCCAGTCTGTCGATCTTCCTCTTAGTAATGACCGCAACAGTCCAACTGCTAGCGGTTCCCATTCGGCTTCTCTGATTGGTCCAAGACATACCACGTAGGACAGTCATCACTCGGTCAAAGGCGTTCAACCTATGTTGGCATGTCGGTGAGACACTAACCGTGTCTCCCCGATGCCACAAAGCCAACATTTGATATCGTCAAGAGTCCACACTATTGGCAAGATGTTACACCAAGTCCAGAAGACTATCACTAAGACTTCCTCGTGTCGCCAAGACCTCATACCAAAGTTCATCACATGTATCGCTATCACCAAGACTCGTCGCTATAAGTGAGACGTCATACTGAAGCTCCATAAGTCACATAGACATGAGTGTTCTCATTGGCAAGACAATCATCTTTCACCAAGACATCACACCGAGCTCTTTACAAGGTATTATGAAGTTTTCATCAGTCGGCAAGACTATCATCCTTTGCTGAGAGATCATACCGAACATCCAAGACTCTCCCCGAAGGCTTCAAAAGAAACGTTGTCAGTGAGACTTTGTTCATCGCTAAGACTTCACACCAAGACCCCTTTTGTTACCCTGATCACTCCAAAAGATAACTATCGGCGAGACATACATATTGGTAAAACCTCTTACCGAGCCATCATAAGTTACTTCGATGACCACATGTGTAACACCCTGTCGGCAAGCCTTTAGCTATCACTAGGACTTCACACTGAAGCAAGCCTTTTGGCCAAGGGTCTCCCCGATATATAATAAGAATGGGATGTCAGCCAGATATCCCCACTCAGCATAGGGTTACAATAACTACCACAAGTCACAACAATAAGCTCCTTCGGCATGACTGAAACATTGTCTCGACGACTTTTACAAACCACAAGGTCCAAAGCATGTCACACCAACTTTCCTCTCTTAGAGGTTTTAGCCTGTGGGATTGAGGCACACATTTCCAACATGGCCACCCTATGGAGAATGGTGGCTTTGAGGAGGATGGTGGCCCTCTTGAAAATGGAAACTCTATGGAGAACGGTGATTCAAAGGAGTATAGCAATTCTGACGAGAATGGTGGTCCTCTTGAGAATGGAAGCCCTATGAAGAATGGTGGTTCCGAGGAGGATGGTCACCTTGTGGAGAATGGTGGTCCTCTTGAGAATGGAAGCTCTATGGAGAATGGTGATTCTGAGGAGAATGGTGGTCCTCTTGAGAATGAAGACAACTTGTTTATTAAATCAATGGACACTATATTTATGGATGCAGTTAAATTCTACTCGGAGTATGCCTTGGAAGCTACAATACATGCCCACATTATTCATGGGCACATTATTCATTTAAAAAAAAAATTGGACTTAAGAAAAAGAAAATGACAGAGGGACTCAGCTCTCAGGATTAGAGATGTATCAAATGAAGAGAACTTAAAGAAACCAAAAGAGGAAATAGACAATAAGGACAAAAGAAAAGGAAAAGCTGCTCTCAGGATTAGAGATGTATCAGATGAAGAGAACATAAAGAAACCAAAAGAAGAAATAGACAATAAGGAAAAAGGTAAAGGAAAAGTTGATCTTGAGGAGGAACCAGATAGCAGTTGTGAGGATTAGAGGGAACGCTTCAACCTTGAGGAAATATAAGAAAGAAAAATTGCTGTAAATTATGGTGTATTAAGTGCAGTACTTTGAAATTTTGTTAGCTGATCTGTATGAGGCTGAGCATTTTAGTGAACAGGTATAGGAAGGTATTAATTTGGTCTAATTTAGTCTTTACACTGGTTTTATGTATCCTCATTGTTGGTTTTATTAAGGTCTATAAATCTTGGAGCTCTTCAAGACTTGTGGCATTAATCCCAAGAAGATTTGTAAGGACATTCTATTAATATATTTTATATAGTATTTTGCTTCTCTTTTCAATTTGTAGAGTGTCCCCTTGTTTTTTCAAAAGTTTTCTGATAAGAAAATACTTAAAAAAAAGGAAGCACAGTAAGGTACTTTCATTCATCTGCTCTAAACAGATATAATCTAAAGAAAAGAAAAAGAGAGTAGAAAATAAAAGTTCATAGATTTTCCAAGATTATGTCAGATACATTCTTGTTCAAATCCCACTTATTGCTTGTCCTATCTCACTGACTCAAATTAGTTAGATGGTGCAAGTTATGTGAATTGGATATTTAAGATGCAGACATTAATGAAAGGCTATAATGTTTGGTAGATTGTGAATAGTTTTGAGGATAAACTGGCTACAACTCCAACCTCTCTTCAAGTTTACAAGAGAAGAGAATGCAAAGTAAAATAAATCTTTTGCAATGTTTGTCAAGCATAATTATGTTTATATACTAGACATCAATACATCTACCACATGAATACCACTGAAAGGTTTATATGAAATTGTAAATACAAGTAGAATTTTATTACTGAAACGAAAAATATAATTAGAAGATAAATTTGGTGATACTAGTTAAAATGTTTTATGTAATGATTTAGTTATTGTTAAAAGAATGGCATGTTGTGTGAATTCAATGTTTATTGTTAGTTTGGTTAAAAGGGAACATGTGTCTTCTTAATTTTACAAGAAAATTAATTAGAGGTTTCTTTGAACTTGTTGGTCCTAAAAATTCCTGGTATAATGGCATCCTCCATCATTAAACTTTACAACCCAACCTACCTTGCATACAACACAAAACCTTTATCCATCACTCATCCCATTTCACCATCCTTATATAGAACATTATATCGAAGGAGCTTCAATGATACCCTAGTTAGATGCCTTAATTCAAAAGAGGATTCTCTCACATTCAAAGAGGTCCATAATAATATATGTGATGCACACACTAGAAATATAATATTAGCCAAAAAACTATTGAAAATAGGCTACTATTTTCCCATAATCGAGTAGGACACACCAATTTTTAAAGAAATGCTTAGCCTATAAATAGAACAATGAATTCATTTATACACCATTGCAAGTGTTACAACCCAACACCACTCCTTGGCCCTTTTCATAGTGGGGCCTTAATATTTTTGGTAAGATCCACTCATCTTCTTCCAATGGCCACAAATTCATAATCATAACCACTAAATATTTCACTAAGTGGATCAAAGTTATTCATCTTACCTATACCGCTACACAGTAGATCTCCAAATTCATCCTTCATTATATTATATATCACTATGGTATTCCTTCCACCATTATTACTAAGAATAGAGAATCATTTTTTAAAAAAAAATCTTCACTCTTTACAAGCACTTCCACATCCAACATCATTAGTCCACCTCATATTACTCACAAGGTAATGATCAAGTAGAGGAATCTAGTAAAACCCTCTTAAAAATATTCAAAAAGATAGTTACTAACACTAGTTGTGACTAGCACTTATCACTTGATCCAAACCTCTAGGAATATTGCACTAGCATCCATACACTGATTGGTGTGACACCATATTCCCTCATCTTTGGCTCTAAATTTATCTTACCAATTAAGTACAAACCTCATCTTTATGTATCTCCTTATTAACCTCATTGATGATGAAGAGCATTTGGTTGCACACTTGCATGAGTTAGAATTAGATGAATAGAACCTCAACACCCTCAATCACATTCTTTCATACTAGAACCACCTCTACTATAGTTACAACAAGAAGCTTAGAGCTTGAGAGTTTAAGATTTGTGATCTCATCCTTAAGAAAACTATTTAGCTATAAACCACCCAATTATTAAAGCATATTTAACTACAAACAAGAATGAAGACATTGAAAAGAGCATGATACCATAAGACACATCAACACCTAATTTTTACATGGAAAACACAAAATGGGAAAAACCATAGTGAGGATTAGCTCACAATATAATATATCTGGATATAGAATATTACAATGGCTCACTATCAAGACACACTATCCTTAAAGACTCGCAGCCTGAAATAGTTTACAAAATGAAGTATGGCTCACTGCCAAACTGAGATAGAATGCACCTTCCTTGTTCTAGAGTTCAATTTTGGTGAAGCATAGTATATGAAACACTTCTCCTCAAGTGTATGCAACACATTTGTCTACTTATTCATATAGATTTGTAGTATTTAGCAATTCTCAGTCACTCTGACATTTTTCATTTCATTCGCTCACACACTATCTCCTCTCTAGTGCTTCTTCTATCTCAAAAGAATTCACACACACACACACACATATATATACCATATCTAATAAATTACACGAATTAGGTCGGCCTAATTCAAGTAACCCCATTTCAAATCAAAACCAAGTCTGTCAGTATTAACCTCCAAAACACATTCATCTTTGCATGATATTAGTTGACATGGACCTATGATATCTCCATTTAACATTCACAACACATGTTTGAACTCCTTAACACCAATTCATAATTAAGTTAGCCAGAGTTAGACCTAAAACATCAAAACTCTAAATGTATATGCAATTCATCAAACATGTAACACAAAAACTTGTTAACACATCAAATTATTCTCTAGATGACACTAAATAACTTATCTTCAACGCCACAAAACAAAATAATTAACCCTAAGAAAATGTGGAATCTCCCTCAATAATGTACTGCATAGAAACTCAGTGTAGTCTTCAAAGCAGAACACTGTTATTCATATCTTTTGTTTGCCTTCACATATCATCACAAAACTTCAGTGTAAGATGCATATTGTAGTCACAAGTTTATGTGAAAATTATTTTAGTGATATCTTTATTTGAGGTGAATTATGAACCAAAAAAAATTGACATATTGAACCAATATATAAGTAAAACACTATTTTCCAAACTACTGGTGACAATATCTTTCCAGTCTTAAAGCCTAGTCAACTAAAATTTTGTTAGTGGATGAAAATGATGCAGAGATGGACCATAGTATTAGCTTATGAAAGAATCTTAAAAATTAATATAATCTAGACCAAAATACGGGATCAACAAACTTCCATTATTGGAGCAAGTACTGATCTATACAAGTAATGTACATCACTGACAATCATCCAAATTCCATCGTTGACATCAATGAAAACCTTTAACTAGTCACCTCTTGTTTTAACCTCTCATTCTCTTCCATTAGTCCCTTATTATCTCTAACCAACTTTTGAATTTGAGCCTTGGTAAACTTGGCCACATTTACATTCAAATCAACGGTTTCCATATGGTTTGTATCCCCTACTCTTTGTACCAAAAGGTGTCCAAAAATCTAATCCTGATTACTGATAAGGGAAGGCCTCTTACCTAGTGGGTAAAGTTACCACATCTATAAAGTAGTATTATCAGGGTTATACCCTGATCCAGTATATACCTTAATACTGGCTTCACCTGTTAATTGCAAGGCCCTATTTTTCCTTTTCAAAAAGTTGTTAAATATAATGGATGAGTTCATATCCCACCCTTGGAGAAGCATAAACCCGACTTCTTGTAATAGTGTTCTTCCTCTTTTAGGAGTCATATTGTTCATCTCTTCATTGACCTCATGCTAAAGCTCTTTCAAGGCATCCGCCTCTTTCTCAGGGTTAATTTATTTTTTCCTTTCCCTTATTACTTTTCCTTTATATTCATAAATGAAAGCCTTGAATTCAAAATTTTGAACAAATGTGTCATCTACAATGAATTATTGGTTGGCACAGTGTCTCACATCATCAGATAAATCATTAGAAACTTCAAATGTGATTGCATTCCTCTCTAGTGGCTCTTGATACTGGGGAACAGTAGGAATGGCGATTTGTGTGACTTCTTGCTCCTCTTCAATGTCATCTTCGATTATAATAGGAGTGTCAGCTGAGTAGCTCGCCTTTGGAGTAGGTTGTAGTGACAAATGACTTAATGGTGCTACATTCTCAACTTGTCTGCTAAAACTAGTATTTGTTCTCCTTTCAAAAGCTATGAGGGGTACATGTTTTTCAATTCTTCTTCATGTAGAATCCTCTACTCAATCCTTTCCATAGGATCATGTATTTCATGAAAAGCCTTCACATACAATGGATTATTGTTTCTTCTACAAGCCTCGGCCATGACAATTCTATTGTAGGAATCCCTCCTCGCCATTACTCAATCCACATCACAATTCCTAATAACATCATCCACAAAAAACTCATGCTCATACCCCTTTAGTCTTTGTGAGATCTTGGCATCATAAATAAAATGTTCAAGATCGAATTTCTCTATTTTTTCTCCCACTAGCAAGCCATAATAATCTAACTTGTTGCCAACCAGTTCATACCTTGTATCTACAATGATAATGAAGTCACCAAAGCATAGAGTAGAAGGTATAACATAAAATTATTCCATCCATATATTTTTAGGTGCATGAATGCCAAATAAGTCAAATTCCTTACAATCTCAAGGTATGCAACTCTATTTGGCACAGTTTCAGGTAGTAAGAATGGGGCTGCCTCAAATCCATATACTCTTATCATAGTGCAATCCTCAAATGCATACCAATCTCCCTAATTATGGTTTAACTTTCCCTCAAGGTTTTTCTCTTTTGGCTTGAGGAATCTTTGTATCTTCAGGGACAAGTTGTAGTCACACTTGTGGCCAAGTAACTTATAATTTTTTTTTACAAAATTCTCTTCAAAATATAAGTAGTGGGATCTCCCAATTCTACTGTCCCATATGGATGTCCACATCTGCACTAGTCTATAATTTTCATCATTGTCCAAGCCCTTGATTCTTAACTCTTCTTCCCATATTCCCATCACCTACCCTTCATATAATATCATATTCATAAGCAATGAATAATGCTTGAAATAGATGGCATCATTATTGTTCTTAAGGGCAGCAAGGGAAGTGTTAATGACCTCAGATAGGTATTCTGCATAATCGTAGGGCCTAGTATCTTGGCTTTGGATGTCTATAGCCATAACCATGGGAGCTATAGTCATGTCAGTAGGGGCATCAATTCCTAAAACTTGGCCAGCTGAATAGTATGTATATTGGTAATACTCCTCAAATGTATCAACAAAAAACAAGGGTTTCTCATTACTGGAAAATATTTTGAGTTGGTTTCCTAGGCCCTTGGGTATATGTAGTAGAAATTTCCACCTTTTTTAACTTGCATCTATGGTCCTATACTCCTCTAATAGGTCCCTTATCCTTAATTTTGTCTCAAGAGATTTGTCTAATTGAAATACCATACAGATATAATCTCATGATAACAAACTGTGAACCATCGTGAGAGTGGATTTCCCTCATTTTGGGGTTGTAATTTCTAGCCAATGCTTTAATTATTTCTACATTAACAAATACATTGGGCATTGTAAGATTTACCAAATTCATGTTCTAGGGATTCGAGATTGTCCTATGTTTGTATTTCTTTCTATAATGGTATATGAACAGATCATAACCTCTCTGCAGAGTCCATACATCTCCTAGGTTTTTGTATTTATCTTCCAATGTCTTGCATGAAGGATGTAATTGAGTTGTTCTTCTAGCCTTTGGTCCAAGCCTGAGACATTGATCTATCAAATCTTGGTTTAAGGGACTAGCCTCCATTTTCTGCCTTTTCACTTTTGGTTTCTCAATGATTTTATCTATCTTAAGCCCTACTTATACCGTACTTCAAGCAAGTTTTCAGAGAACACGCTGAGCTAAGCCAAGAGAACTTACTTGAATAAACACTACAATTCCTGAGCTGCTTTCCATCGTCCAACTCCTTCTTCTTGATATTCAACCACAGTTCATAGTAATCTGATTTCTTAAGAGTTTTATTTATCAAAATTTGGCATGCTTGAACCAATTTGGGTTCATAAATGGTGCTCACGCCACCTTTCTAATTGACTTGCAGCATGAATGGTATTTTTCTCTTTTATGAGCCTATTAGTCACATCAACTGGGTGAGAAATCATTTCATAATGTCTAAGAGACATTTGAGTTTCTCTCTTCGATCTTGTGCGGTCTCCTCGATGGCTACATTTCAAGTTCTTCCCTCTTTGATTCCTTGACATCAGATTGTCAATGAGACAGGTGAATATTTCTCTCCAAAAAGCTTATGTCTCTTCAACATACTCGTGTTCCTTCCTTCAATGATATTTCTTTCAATAACCTTTATGTGACTTTGAAATGCCAAAGAGACCTGTGGTTATCTCTCTTCAATGTGCCTTAGTCTCATCGATAATGTATGTTCATAGTTGTGTTGGAATTTCAAAGAGACTTTCGCAAAAGTCTGCTCGATGTTCACTTGTCTCTTTGATGTGTTATTGTTAGAATGTCGAATATAATTCTATCAATGTTTATTCAATATCTTCATGTCTATTTGAAATTTTGTTCTCACTTACTCTTAAAGTGTCAAAGAGACTTCTTCATTTATCCTTTCGACATATTGATGTCTCTTTGATATTGTCATTTGTCCAACCCTGTTCTTTCCAGTGATTTACCATTTATTTTATAATAGTCTCTCAATGTTTGAGAGATGTTTTTCTATTTCTTGAATGTAAAATAATTCCATATTCTTAGAGTATCAATGTGGTTGTATCCTGTCAGTGAGACACATTAATTTTTTTGCTAGATGCATCTAAGTCTCCTTGATACGTTGCTCTTCAGGCTTTCAGGGAGACATTTAAGGATGTCTCCTCGAAGTATGAGAGTCTCCTTGATATCTTCATCGACCTTCTATTGACTTTGTCGAGGAGAAATTAGGGAAAATCTCTTCAATATGGTACTATCTTGGCGACATAAATTGAGCTGCCAAGGAAGCGTTCTAAGGGAGGGATTTCTTTTAGAGTGATAATGAAAGGCCTTATTTTACGAGCTATGTACATGAGGGAATTTTTTGTTTATTATTCAAATATAGTAAAAATCAAGAGTAATGGGTTTTATGATGGAGAGGGAATGAAAAAGGTATATGAAATCTAAGGTGGAAATTTTAGCCCCAACAAACCCTTAGGGTTTGTGAGCTAATATTATCCTAAAAAATATGGCATATGGGCTCAACCAATTAGGCTCAAATTTACCCTTCTTGATTATGTCCTAAAGGTATTCTTTGATTTTTCTTAAGGATGAGATCACAAATTGCAATCTCTCAAGCTCTAAGCTTCTTGTTGTAACTACAGTAGAGATGGTTCTAGCATGAATGAAGGTGATTGAGGGTGTTCAGGTTCTATTCATCTAATTCTAACTCATGTAAGTGTGCAACCAGATGCTCTTCATCATCAATGAGGTTAATAAGGAGATACATAAAGATGAGGTTTGTACTTAATTGGTAAGATAAATTTAGAGCCAAAGATGAGGGAATATGGTGTCACACCAATTAGTGTATGGATGCTAGTGCAATATTCCTAGAGGTTTGGATCAAGTGATAAGTGCTAGTCACAACTAGTGTTAGTAACTATGTTTTTGAATATTTTTAAGAGGGTTTTACTAGATTCCTCTACTTGATCATTACCTTGTGAGTAATATGAGGTGGACTAATGATGTTGGATGTGGAAGTGCTTGTAAAGAGTGAAGAATTTTTTTTTTAAAATGATTCTCTATTCTTAGTAATAATGGTGGAAGGAATACCATAGTGATATATAATATAATGAAGGATGAATTTGGAGATCTAATATGTAGCAGTATAGGTAAGATGAATAACTTTGATCCACTTAGTGAAATATTTAGTGGTTATGATTATAAATTTGTGGCCATTGGAGGAAGATGAGTGGATCTTACCAAAAATATCAAGGCCCGACTATGAAAAGGGCCAAGGAGTGGTGTTGGGTTGTAATACTTGCAATGGTGTATAAATCAATTCATTTTTCTATTTATAGGCTAAGCATTTCTTTAAAAATTGGTGTGTCCTACTCGATTATGGGAAAATAGTATCCTATTTTCAATAGTTTTTTGGCTAATATTATATTTCTAGTGTGTCCATCACATATATTATTATGGACCTCTTTGAATGTGAGAGAATCCTCTTTTGAATTAAGGCATCTATGTAGGGTATCATTGAAGCTCCTTCGATATAATATTCTACTAAGGATAGTGGAATGGGATGAGTGATGGATAAAGGTTTTGTGTTGTAAAGTTTGATGATGGAGTATGACATTATACCAGGAATTTTTAGGACCAACAAGTTCAAAGAAACCTCTAATTTCTGCCCAGAAAATATTACTAGTCAGTTGATAGCTTTGCTACTATATATGGATCAAATGAATATGATTCTTCAAGGCTTGGTCAACTGAATAATTTACATTATCAATTAATTTTGTGTATCATAAATGAGCTCTACTTTGGATACTTATATCTCTACTCGAGAAAGGAGGGAAGACTCCATGTTTTAACTCCTTTTGTTAGCTAATTCCCACCATCCATTAATACATATATAACAACATGCCATCTCTCCCCTTCAGAATGAGGATTTAACTTATGGATGGATGAATGCTCTCACTTTCTGACCTTAGTGAGTATCGTTCATAACGATTCCCCCTTGCAAATCAAGAGAGGGTGGAAAGAAGAAGAGGGAAAAATTGCTAAACTCTCCTTTATTCTAGAACCATCTATTATGTATGGAAAAATGTGTGAGTGTTGGTGACCCTGAGCCTCCATTGGAAAAGTTTTTAGAGAACATGATTACTTTGAATGTATAGGTGCAGAGACATTATTGAACTTATGCACATCATCAAAAACATTCCTTTGCTTTGTTCCTAGCCTTGTTGTAGACCTCGATCATTTAGTCACATTATCATCAATGGGATATGTCTTTCCTAATACTCATGTTGTTTCAGGATGTGTTCTTCCCATATCAAACAACATTTTCATCATCATCACCTATCAATGACGGGCGAACTCGCCCACTCAAGGGAGATAGGCAGGCTTGCCCGCTAGATGGGTGAACTCGCCCGTCCCTAGAAGACAAGTAGGCTCACCTATCAGATGGGAAAACTCGCCTATCCCAAGGGCGACAGGTGGGTCTGCCCATAAGATAGGTGAACTCACCCATCCCATGGTTTGGTTGCGCCGATAATGACCACACTTCTACTTGCTACAATGTAATTTAGTCCCAAGGATGACAATAGTTCTAAGTAACTCAGGTTCAGTTCATCACACTATATCTCGTCCCTTAGCCTAGCTTCTAATTACAAAGAACTTTGTTATTCCAACTCTCCTTGTTCACAATCTAACTCTTGCACTTATTCTACCCAGCAAAACATACAAAATTAATATAGAACTCGAATATGTATCTGTTAAAACGTAACTCGGATCAAGATATTTGTTACAAAATTGGACACATTGCAAAGCCAATGCCAACACTTGGCATTCATGTATTTATTGAACTCGGGTGAACTCGTCATCCCAACTCGGTGGTATGAGAACCAGCTTTCCATGCTTCACAGAATGATCCTTGAGTCGTACTCTATCACATAAGCCAGCACATCGAATCCAACATTTGGATGCAACTCAGTCTCCAGGATTCACATGCAACTCTGCATTGATCATAAGTGCCAGCAGTTAGATTTCAACTCGGTGACACCCCTTGGAACTCGGAACAACCTCTTACCGAGAAGGGAAGGAAATGAAGGTAAAAGGGATGAATTCATCTGAACTAGGTGAATTCTCCGAAAAGGCGAAGGAAAAGGGGTAAAATAGGTGAACTAGGTGATCTAGATAGATGGAGGAGGAGGCTAGATGATTTACGGGAGCATCAAATAGTATGGAGGCCATACATGACATGACAGTTCTTCAGATGGAGGGAGGATGAGGAGAGACATAAAGGATACCTCTACATAGTATCCTATTGGATCAGGAGAGAGCCATACATTATGGGGCTACACAGGGTAGACAGAGTGCGGAGACAATACAGAGTGTAGCAAGACATCCCTACATGACCGCAAAGATTCAGACGAATCACTTGAGAGGGACCATGGGGGCATCAAAATGCAATTGAGTTCATGAGACAGTAGTGGGAGGAGCTTCAGGAGGTATCTTATCCCAGCAGGAGAGGAGGGAGAGCAGATGCAGGGATGATAGTGAGGTTCTCTGTATGGTGGGCCTATCACTAACCAACATGGATTATGATGGTGGACTCGATTATAGAGGCACGTGGATTTAGTCCAAAGGATGAGATGAGAATAGCTGGATAGAGGAGGCAAAGGAGGGGAGGAGGACAGTAGAGGACAGGATAGGAGGAGGTTGGGGTAGGTGAGGAGAGAGAGGACTGACAGAGGAGAGTGAGGAAGAGAGGAGGACAACAAAGGAGAGGATAGGAGGAGGTTGAGGTAAAGGAGGAGAGAGATGATGGACAGGGGGAGGTGATGGAGGTAGATGCTCCCAAGGTTGATCCATTATCCGTAGTACCATATGTACCACTACCACCAGAGGACCCAGCCATACTACTAAGAGGGGCCCTAGCGAGGATGTGGATTATGGAGCAAAGACTCAGGGATTCAAAGGCTGAGAGGAGCAGGTTGGTGGCTAAGGTGGAGAGGGTGAATACAGAGGGACAGAGGAGTTACAGGTCCCTGGAATGTGAGGTAGGACTGCGTGTGTATGAGATAGAGACAAAGAAAGATGGAATGCGGGCCAAGGTGGGAAATTTCCAAGAAGAGGTGACTCGACTGGAGGTAGAGGTGTCCAAACTGGAGATAGAGGGACAAAGAGACTATGGGGAGTTGGTAGATTAGTGTGCATTGGAGAGGAGTGAGTTGATGGTAGAGAGGGATAGATTATAGGATGAGGTCACCAGACTATGGGCAAGGGGACAGAGGAACCATGGAGTTTTGGTGGAATAGGTATCTGTATAGGTCCCAGAGGAGGATGAGAGAGATCTGGAGGATTTGAGGAGACAGGTGATAGATCTGTTGAGGGAGAGGACCAATCTAAGGTGGGAGCGAGACAAGCTTCATGATAGAGCAGACAATTGGGGATGTAAGGTTGGTGTTGGAGAGATAGGAGGCTGCAAGGGCCCAGTTGCAAACCATGCATACATAGAGAGAAGCAACATAGACATAGGTGCATGCCTTGTAGGGTGAGAGAGACACATCAGAGGCATGGGTACAGGTAGTGGAGAGAGAAAGGGATGTAGCGCAAGCACAGGTCTAGGTCATGTAGGGCGAGGGAGTGAGACAAGGACATAGGTGCAGACATTACAAAGAGAGAGGGATGTAGTGTAGGCATAGGTATGGTCCGTGCAAGAGGAGAGGGATAAAGGGATAGAGCAGATGTATTGGATGCGTACACATTGATCAATTGTGGTTGGTACAAGATGCATGGGCACAAGAGAGGAGATCCCTGTTTGAATTTTGGGACAGATACAAAGCAGAGCGGGATACAAGCAGGTATCAGGTAGTAGAGAGAGATGAGTATATGAGGGAGGCTAGCTACTATATGGTGGCCTACTTCACAAAAATGCCAAATACTGCACAACGGGTACCTGCCTACGTATGAGCGGTACCATAGATGCTGACACCATCCTTCTTAGCAGGGACACACACCCTAGTGTATAGTAGCTATCGAGAGACCCCTCCACATAGAGGGCCAGTGTGAGACTCACCACAAAGGTTGGATGTAGGCAGCTTAGGGTAGGGATGACAAAGGACAGATGATAGGATACATATTTTTGATAGGTGTATGATGTACAGTACAGAGTGGAAGAGATCACATTTGATTCAAAGCCTTGTACCTGTATTTTATTCAATGCTTACTGATGTATATTGATGGATATGTATTTTGATGAGATTATGGATGTTATTATGGATCATGTGATGGACATTGTATTTTGATATTTATATGATATGCCATAGCCCTTATTGACATGATGTTGTGTTTATGTGATGGATGATTTATTTATGCATATGTGTATGTATGTGATTGTATCATGGATGAATCTGATGGTAATGTGATCTATGTTGATGATGATTTGTGTTTATGCCTATGTGGATAGCATGGATGATATGTATAAAGCCTAATTTTTATGATGCAGGATGTGATGGGTGATTTATGACATTATATGCTATGGATATGAATCTAAAAATTTGTGATGTATATGGAAATGTATGTTATATATTAATGAAATGAATTGATGATAAAACAAACCTAAGATGATTAGAATAACCAATTAAGATTAATCTAAATAATTTAAAATGAATATGATATGCTAATGTACATGGGATGAAATGCAACACAATGAACTTAGAATGTGGGATGAGATGCAATTAAATTCCTTACAAACACTATTAGATAAATGAAATGCAACGTGGACATGAGTGTAAGTAAGAGCTTGCATAATGGTGGAAGCAAGAAGTAGGTTGACTTTATTTGCAGATCATGCTTTCTTTAGCTTATAAAATAAAGGTAAAACATAAAGGCTTGCATAGTGATAAGGTTCGATGGTAGAACATATCATACTTTCTTTAGTTTATTGGCAAGTACTTTCCCTGTAATCATTACAAAATTAAGGGAGGATGGGTGTGAAACTGCACCTATCAAGAACCATAGGAATCTTGAGAAGAATGGGACATGGAAGGTGAATGTTTTCACACCCAAAATCATAGGTCATAGGTTAGGTATGGATGTAATGCAACAAAATTGAAAATGAAATGCAATCCTAATGTGATTTTCCATTTTTGGAGCACTAATTTTTGCTATAGTGTAAGACACCAAGTGCCAGGGTATGTGTAACCAAGGCAGATTAGTGTCTAATGCATAAAACAAACACAACTGACAAGAAGGCTATCCAAACACCCCAAATTTGTGAGGACCTTGGTCGAGCCAGGCATTGGGATAACCACAAGCACAAAAGGATGCCCTAGTGTAACACAAAACCACAAAGGTCTTGATGGGTACTACACGGGACAACCAAGAAGACAACAACAAATAGAAAGATCAAGGTACGCCCCTATGTTAACCAATCAAAACACACCATGATATGATAGATCATGGTGACCTTGACAAGTTATGATAGGAAGCTCAAATGATAAAAAAAATCCAAAAGTATCAAAATAACACAATCAATTTCAAATTTCCTTTGCCATGGGATCCAGAGGATGGATGAGATTGATCAGGTATGTTAGGAAGGATGCATCCTATTAAGACCAAAGATGGATACTAAACTAAAAGATCAATATGACGTAGGAGACTCCAAAATTGATTGAATCTCATGATACTAGTGGATCTCATTTGTGAAGAACTAGCTAGTAAGGACATACTTGATGACACAAAACACAAGACATAAGACTAAAACACCCTAAAGACCTAGGGTCTCGGGGGCTGATCAAAGATTAGCCTTGCCTACGTGAAAGCACAGAGCCCTCGTAGTTCAAGAAAAGACCATGGATAAAAGTGGAAAGAGGACAATGGAGACGAGTGATGGAAAATGACAAGTGGAGGGATGGAATGCCTTGGGGGTAGATTAAATGATCAACCTTGCCTATGTGAAAGCGTAGGGGAAATGTAGTTCAAAACATACCAACGACAAAAAAATGAGACCAAAAGACCGATATGAAAGGATGGGATCTAAATGAAGACCGACATGGTAAAGGATATCTAGATGGAGACGCGAGATCGACCGATGACATGGAAAAAAAAAATCTTAGATTGGGATACAGGCTCAGGGTTATTAATAGCGGATAAAGATTGTCCAATGCTCAACCAAAATATACCAAGCGGCGGGATGAAGGAATATAGATGGAAGGATAGGATTGACAAGACGCTAAGATTGGATGCGAGGATGGGACGAATGGAAGCATCAAGTAACTAGGATGCAAGGTAGATAATGATTAAGCCCTGTACGAATGGTGAATGTTACCAAGTTTTCACCAAATGTACTTATCCAAGGTGCCACCAAGGGTGGTTTTCACCATAGGAAGAATTATTTCTCTTTACTATTTTTGGATTTTTTTTGGTCTTTTTTATTTTTTTGTATTTTTGACAATTTTTACTTTTTTGGATTTTTGTAGGATAGGATAACCTAGTTGACTTAAGTGTAATACCTTTTTTAGGTGCATGATGGTGATGGGCTCTTCTAGGGGCTCTACTTTAGGTGTGGTAAGCTTGTTTGCCCCTGATCCATATTTTGCAATGATGACATAGGGACCCAGCCAATTTGCTTCAAATTTCCCTTTCTTATCTCAATCCTGCTAAGTACATTGATTCTCCTTAAGAACTAAATCACCAACATTGAATTGGCTAGGACAGAAATTCTTATTGTAACTTCTTTTAAGATGATTTTGATATGCTTGAAGATGATTATATGCTTTGATTTGTTTTTCATCTAGGAGTTCCAACTGACTAAGTCTTGCAACCCGAGCATCTTCACTGTTGATGAGATTCTTCAAAGATATTCTCAATGAGTGGATATCAACCTCAATTAGAAAGATGGCATCAACACCATAGATAAGATAATATGGGGTGGCGCCACTAGGAGTATGGATGGAAGTGTGGTAGGCCCAAAGGGTGGGATGGATATGAAAGTGCCAATCTTGACCAGTACCTTGGGGGTAATAGGGCATAGACCAATGGTGTTGGATGTGGAAGGTCTCGCACATGTGTTTCATGGCCTGGTTCTTGAATGGCTTTATGTTATCTATGATGATGGTGGATGGGATTCCATATCTATAGAGAATATGGAAAAGGATGAATTTGCATATATGAGTACCCATGATTTGAGAGAGTGGCATTGTTTCCACCCACTTAGTGAAGTACTCAATGGCAGTGATGATGAAGGTGTGGTCATTAGAGGATGGAGGATATATCTTGAAGATTAATTAAAAACCCCACTAAGAGAAGGACCATGGTACTATGAGAGGTTGCAGGTCCTAAGTAGGAGCATGTATCAAATCTGCGTGTTGTTAACAAGGTAGGCACTTCTTCATGAATTCACAAGAATCATGCTCCAATATAGGCCAATAGTAACTAGCTCGGAGAATTATTTTAGCTAGTTCCATGCCATTTGAATGGGCCCCACAAACACCACTATGTACCTATGTTAACGCAATGTGAGCTTCAGTCTCATTTTGACACCTAAGGAGGATTCCATCATACCCACGATGATAAAGCATATCACCTATGATAGTGTAACAAGAGGTACCTTAGATGAAATATTTTTTTGGTTACGTGTAAGATTGGGAGGTAAGATGTTATCATGCAGGTAGATGTAAATGTCATGATACCATTGTGATGTAGGACCTATAGCATCACACACCATCTCACTTTTTGGGATGTCATAAGATGGGATTAAGAGTTGTTTGTTTAGGAACTCACACTCTATTTGATCTTTTGGCATTTCAATTAGAGAACCAATGGTGGCCATTGCATCAGTTGCTTTGTTTTGCACTCTAAGTATCTGGTCAAACTAGACAGAGGTGAAGTAGCTTTTGAAGTCATCCACCATGCACTTATAAGGTAACAACTTATCATCTTTCATCAAAAAATCATCATTAACCTGTTTGATGATCAATTGGTAATCACCAAAGACTCTCAAGTGGGTGATGTTCCATTGAATTAAGATTCTGAGGCTAGTAAGGAGAGCTTCATATTTTGTGACGTTGTTTGTACACAGAAAATCCAACTTGAATGACTTCAGGATATAATCACCTTGGGGGGTGACAAACAAGATTCTTTCCCCCGCTCCATTGTGTGTGTATGACCCATAAAAGTAGAGTGTCCATGTGGTTGCGTCTATCACTGTGAAGACCCCTTAATTAGGAAATTATGTTACCAAAGGATAGGCATCTACCAGGGGAGTATTTGCTAGCTGATCTGCTATCACTTTCCCTTTAATAGCCTTTTGATCCACATATTCTATATCAAACTCGCTTAATAGCATGACCCACTTAGCCATGAGACCAATCAAAGTGGTCCTGGAAAATAGATATTTGAGTGGATCAACCCTTGAGATTAGGTTCACTGGGTGACTGAGTATATAGTGTCAAAGATTTTGCAAGCTAAAGACTAGGGCCAGGCAAGCCTTTTCCATCAAACAATAATTGAGCTCATAGCCTACTAGGGTCTGACTGATGTAGTAGATTTCTCGTTATTTTGATGAATCATCATGTTGCGCCAATAATGCCTCCAGTGCCACTAAAGTAGCAGAAATATACAACAGGAGCGATTTACTTGGAATTGTGGCATAAGGATGGGTGGATGACCCAAATACTCTTTGATTTTGTTGAAACCAAGCTAACACTCTTGATCCCACTTAAAGGCCGCATCCTTTTTTAGGATATGAGTAAATGATTGGCACTTGTTGGCTAACTAAGCTATAAACCGTTGGATGGACTATAGCTTACATTGAAGGCTCCTTAACTGTTTGAGATTGCACGGTGGAGGCATATCCATTATTTCCTTGAATTTTTCTAGATTGACCTCTATGCCTCTTTTGAAGACAATGAAACCCAATAGTTTTCCTGATGTGACCCTAAAGACACACTTCTTCAGATTCAGACATAGCTTATAGTGCTCTAGATGCTCAAAAATCTTCTTGAGGAGCATTGGGTGCTCTTCCCTTGTTCCTGATTTCCCCAACAGATCATCAACATAATCTTCCATTATCATGTTAATGAGGTCATGGAAGATGACTGTCATGGAACATTGGTAGGTTTCTCCAGCATTCTTGAGGCCAAAAGGCATGATGTTATAATAGAATTTTCCCCAAGGTGTGGTGAAGGCTATTTTATGTTGATCCTCAGGCACAATCCTGATCTGGTATATCCGGAGAAGCCATCTATGAGGGATAACGTCTCATGTCCTATAGTTAAATCAACTAACATGTCAATGTTTGGTAAAGGGAAATCATCTTTGGGATAGGCTTTGTTGAGGTCCCAGAAATCTATACAAATCTTGATATTCATGTTTGGTTTGGAAATTGGCACTATGTTGGAGATCCAATCAAAGTAGTCCATGGGTCTTATGAATCCAGCTTGTAATAGCTTTTCTAGCTCTTTCTTAACCAATAGAGCTACTTGAGGATGCATTTTCCTAAGTTTCTACTTGACAGGTTCAGCATCTAGATGTACATCCAAGTGATGTACTACTAGAGTTGGATCAAGACCTAGCATATCTAAATATGTCCATGTGAAATTGATGATACCTTCTTTGAGAAGCTGGGTGATGGTAGAGTACTCTTCCTATGATAGTGATTTGGCTACATATATGATTTTGGGATCCTCTTCAATTCCCAAATTTGCGTCTTGCATTTCCTCAATTAGAGTGGATGATCATTTAGACAGTTGAGTTCCCACAAGGGGAAGATGAACATCCCCATCTTCCAGCTCCTAATCAAGGTTTTCACTGTCAGATGCACCCTTTGTTTTTACTTTTTCTAAGTCAAGAAGCGCCTCAAAGATTTTTTGCTAGGTGACCCTTTTTTATTTTGTTTCTTTTTATTTTTTTGGTTAGGGCGTTCATCCTCCCCCAATCCCATAAGATGTGTGTACATATCCATTAAGGGAAAGGTGTCGATAGATGCACTACCATGTAGATCCAAGTCTATGAGTTCGGGATGTTGAAGGGATAGGGTGATGGTGTAGATGGATAGGAATTCAAACATGGAGGAAACATCTACATGATCTGTCATCATATGCATGTATGATGGATTCTTCTTTTGGTATGTCTTCAAGGAGACCGTTGTCCACACTAACATTGTTGGAGGCACTAGTTGATGGCATAGGACCCTTTTGTTTGGTGTCATAGCCCAAGACCAAATTTCTTGGATGCATAGAAGTGTCTATCATTTGTCATCTTCCTTTCTCTTCTACACCAAGGCCTTCCCCCTAATAATTGTTTTTCTCCACAAACTTAGAGGGCCAAGGATAGGTCTCTTGGGAATATTCTTTCAAACGGGGAGAAGGTTTAGGCTCCTCACTATATACCCATTGGCTAATGTCATCTTCTGGTGTGTCTTGTCTTAATCCAGGGAGTGAAAGGTGTTGCATCCCACATTCTTAGAGCTTAAGGTGATCATCTTCTCTTCTTCCTTAGGTGTAAACTAAGAAGGTTGGCCATATTATGTGGTGAGGGCAGCATGGTTGCCACATTTAAAGTAGTACACATTTCATACTCAACACACCCTTTGTCAATGATCTGGACTTTGGTAAGGGTGGAATCAAATGTGGATGATAGAGTGGATGAAGTAGTTGCTAGTGTGTTGATAGATGAATGGGATGATGATGTCTAAGGTGGTCCCATTTCTACTCCTGGGTAGTAATGAGAATGGGGAAAGGAAGCTTCTAGTGTGTGATAATACTCAAATGGTTGAGGGTCTACATGTATGGTAACTTCCACCCCATTAAATGGGAATTTCATACACTGATGGTACGTGGATGGAATGACTTGCATGGCGTGGATCCATGGATGACCAAGGAGAAGGTTGTAAGGGAGTTCCAGATCAAGGATGTGACAGGTAGTGTACTGTACAACAAGCCCAACCTGAATTAGAAGACAAATTATCCCCTCAAAATCACACTCTGCATTATCATATGCCTTGATAGTGATGACTTGATTATTTAAGTCAATGTGGGTGTATCCCACCTGTTTTAAGAATTTTAATGTGCAAATATTTAGAGCAAATCCATTATCTACCAAAACCCTCTTTACTTTGTGACAATTTATAAGGATCTCAAGATGGAGGGGATGGTTATGGTTGGAATCAATACAAGGCATGTCATTCTGACTAAAGCCTAGATGATATGTGGTAGAGAGATGTCCTACCAATGCTTGGAATTGTGTGGGATTTATGTCATTGTGGACGTGAGTATCCTGTAAGGCCTTAGTTAGGATTTCTTGGTGTATGAGAGAAGACTTAAGCCAATCCAAAATGGATATATGGGCTAGGTTCTTTCCTAGATGATCAAGAATATTATATTGGGAACTCATAGGTGGTGGTTGGGTGGACGTGGAGGCTCTAGGGAATATAATACGAGTGTGTTGGGTTGTGATAGCACACTGTGGGTATTTTCATTTTATGTGTATCATGGACACACATGGTTCTACCTGTTCAATGTGCATGATGATGCCCTCATAATTGAACCACAAACTCTTGCAACTAATGTTATTTGTGATGTTATTTTGATTTTTTTTTTTACTAGACCTGGGGTTTGAGTTTGATGTACTAGGACCTAGGTTATGCTTAGGGAAAGCATTTTTATATATTTACAGTTGAGCATTGGATGAGGGTGCCATGTTGGCATCCACATGTATATCACCTCGGTCTATGAGATCTTGGATGTATGTTTTCAACCCTTGACATTTATTTAATGAATGCCCTTTAATCTTATGGAAATCATAATACTCATTTTCTTTGTACCAGGCTGGATTGGGCTTGGATTCGTCAAGAGGCTTAGTCACAGGATATGTGATCGGGTAATTAGCTTGAAGGAGCCTATTAAACATGGAACTTAGGGGCTCTCCTAGTTGAGTAAATTTACATTTGTTACCCCCTTGATTGTTCTGATTGGATTGTTGGGGAGGACAAGGTGCCCCTTGTGGCACTAATATAGCATTAGGAATTGATTGTTGAGGAGGGGGATATTGCGGGTTCTAGGAAGCATTAGCTACTTGGACATGTTTGGTGTCAATGACACCATCATTAATAGCATTTTTGTCCTTGTTCCAGTAGAGGGGTTTATCCCCAGATGATTTTTCTTTATCAAAATTTAAAAATTTGACTAACCCTTTGGAAATAAGTGCTCTGTCAAGGATAGGACCTTTCTCCACTATCTCCACAAAGGTTGTGACATAGTGAAGTCTGAAATTGTGGGCCATATCTGGATGAGAGTTTTCAATAAAAAGGGTGACCATGTCTTTTTCCCTAAGGGAGGATTTCATCTAACTAGCTAGAGCTCACCACCTTTGAAGATAGCTTACAAAAGTTTCTCCCTCATGCTGCTTTTCTTTTCGAAGATCTAACATATTGATATATTTCTCCAAATTAAAGAAGTGGGAGACAAACTTTTCCAAAAGCTCCACAAAAGACTTGGAAGATCCCTTTTTGAGACCATAAACCAATCAAGAGTTATCCCTTATAAACTCCTTGGAAATAATCACATGAGGTAATTGTCATTGTGAATGACTTCTTGACAATGGGCATAAAACTCCTAAAGGTGAGCCTTGGGGTCTTTTGTTCCTTTATACTTATCAAACTTTGGTATTTTGAATTTTTTTAGGAAAGGAACCAATGAAATTGAGGGATCAAATGGATAGGGAAAAATGTCTTCAAACTTAAACGATTATTTGTTTGTCTCGGTTTGCAAGTCCTTTAACATAGCATTGGATTCTTCCAAATTTTTATTAACAGATGCCTGGGAAGTCAGATTGGACGGATTAGGCTGATTATAGGGAGGATATTGTTGGTATGATGAAGATGGGGCATAAGCAGTTTGATCATAAGTTGGTGGAGATGCATATGGACGTGTTTGCTGGTATTGATTATTGTATGTAGACTATGGTTGTGAATTGACGTAAGGTAGCAAGGAGAATGACAAATTTTGATAGTAGGAAGTGGAGGCTACTTGCTTATAGGGTGGTTGTTGTTGATAATACAAAGTGGATGGAGCGCCCTGTTGATATTGCATAGGAGCTTGGTAGTATGAAAATGTGGAAGCGCCTTGTTGGTGTGATGACGGTTGTTGATAGTAGGAAGTGGATAGAGCACCTTGTTGATAGTGTGGTTGTTACTAAGTGTAGTATGGATAGGACTGGTAGTTGTATGCAATGTTTGGTTGTTGTGTGGTCTATGGAGGTGGTTGTGGATTAGACGTTTGATGGTAAGGGTTTAAGTGTGATTTTGGAGGGTTGGTGTAAAGTGGTGGTTGAGATCATGGTGGATTCTGAGGAACCAGATTGAGATTTCGATTGGGATTGGATGGAGAAACATACACAGTATATGTTCTTGACGAATGGTAGAGATATTGTGTGAGGGGATTACGTTGCATTTACATTGGAATGTGTGTATGTTGGGGTGGTGGTTGTTGTTGTTGTGGTGGTTGTTCGTAAGGAGGGTGAGATGGGATGTTTTGTTGTTGTGAATCATTGTGGAGGCACTGTGGGGCAGTTGTTGAGGCTATGATGTGGCTTGCGTCACTTGATGTGGGGGTTGTGTAGGAACAGTAGTGTGTTGTTGTAGAATCGAAACATTTTGTTGCATAATTGTGACATTTTGTTGTGTAATTGTGAAATTTTGTTGCAGAGGTTGTTGATGAGGTGGTTGAGATGAGATAGCAGTAGTAGCGGTATTTTGTGGCGGCACTTGCAACAAGATAGCAATGTGTTGTAGTGTTGCTTGCAATGTAGTGGATTGTTGAGGATTAACGGGAGGCTACTGGAATGCAGGGATGTTACCTTGAGGTGGCAGTGGTAAATTTCTAGCGGGTGTAGACCCTGGAGGTGGCATCAATGCAAGGACAAGATTGCCTCAAGTGTTGATAGGTGGTTGAATAGAATGATGAGGCAAGAGTGGTGGAGCAGATGGGATATTCTATGGCTTACCATAGACATAGGGGTCGTTTGGATCAGGTTGGTTTCCCTAGGCTGGAATGTGAGGGTAGCTTGTGACTTGATACATCATGACATTTCTAAACACAGGTTGATACCAATTGTCTATGGGTGCATCTTTGAGGACATATGAATTTCCTAGAGCTTTCTAGGAAGTCTATGGATCTTGAGGTGTAGGAAGAGACTAGGTGTCGGTGTATTGTGACATATCATAATTAGGTGGAGGTTTGGTTCCTTTCATGATTAAAGTGGCGAGAATCTTATCCCCACGCTCGTTGAGGAGGCAATCTATCATATGAACATTGGCAGGGTTACTAAGCTATTCGTCAACCGTGACTTTAGGCTAACTGACCATGTTCTCATCACCCAGGTGGTGAAGTGTTTTGAACGTCAGTATTGGACTGTGACAAGGCACCATTATTGGGATCCTAAGGGATATTTGGCTAGGAACCCTAGGCTTTTTGTTCTGCCATTTGCTTCTTTTCTTACGATTGGGTTTGAATGGGCATGAAAGTGAAAAACTACTAGGTGAAATAAGATGAGGCTAAACTCTAAGATGCAATGCAGAGATGACCTAGGTGATGATTGAAGGATTGATTAGATTGGATGAGGGATCAATAGATTGGATCGGATGGGGATATGATTGGAAAGATGAAACGATTGATAAGATTAGATGATGGATTAGATAAGGTGATGAAAGGGATTCTAAACCAAGTTCAAAAATCACCCTAGGTGACTTAAGGTGTTGATTGATTAGATTAAAGGACCAATGGATGATTGCAGCACCAAATCCACCTCAAGATGGAAGTATATTGATTGGACCGAAGATGATGATTGACTTAAGACGAATGACAATCCTAAGCAAATGTGGATGATGACGATCAGATTCAGACGCCTGAGCCAATTTGGATAATAACCTCTAAAACAAAGTTTAAGGGATTTGGATTGAGAAAAAAAATGATGTATATGCAACCTATAGATGCTCTAATATGTTCCTATATGATTTAGACAATGAATGAATAACATTTGGAAAACAAACATGGACTCAAGTGAAGATTATGGGTGAACGAAAGATGATAAAAATTCTTTGATCATAGGAAATGACTTGGAAAACAACAAGCTTTTAGGGGCCCAATGGATTAACTCTTTGGATTTTGTATGAGAAATGGACACGCCTCTATGTATAGAAACTTTTCCCACTTAGGAAAGAAAATTTTCCCAAAACATAGACATATTCACCCAAAAAAAGATCAAACTCGCCTAAACATAGAGAAAATTCGCCCAAATAAGTGGCAGGTTCACCCACACAAAAGGCAGATTTGCCTTAATAGGGTGCAAATTCACCCAAAAAACAATCAGATTCACCTAAATAGTTGACAAGCTTGCCCAAACAATAATCAGATTCTCCTAAATAGGTGACAAGTTCGCCCAAATAGCAGTCAAATTTTCCTAAACAGGTGATAGATTCGCCCAAACAGGTGACAGGTTCACCCAAACAGGTGATAGTTTCACCCAAACAATAGTCATATTTTCCTAAACAGGTGACAGGTTCGCCCAACAATAGTCAGATTTTCCTAAATAGGTGACAGGTTCGCCCAAACAAAAGGAAGATTCGCCTAAATAGGGTACAAATTTTCCAAACAGAGGGCAGGTTCACCTAAAACTATGATAGACATGCCTACACAGCTTTCAGATTCGCCTAAAAAGGTATCAAGTTCTCCTATTTCTTGAACAATATGGTTTCAGGCAAAAATGGGACTTCCTGGACTTGCCTAAATTGAAAAACGGTCAGATGATGTCGATGAATGGGGAAACGGACTCGACAAATGGACAAACGAATTCTCCTAACGGGGAAACAAACTCAAAAAATGGGAAAACAGACTCTCCTAATAAGGAGATAGACTCGACAAATGGGCAAACGGACTCTCCTAACGGGGAGACAGACTCAACCAAATGATGAAATAGACTCGTCTAACAAGTAAAAAGAGACTCAAACGGAAGATGGGATTGGTTGTTCAAAGAACATATTCACCCAAGGATGCTACAAATTCGCCTATTTCCAAGGAATGGGAAAATTTGATATCTTAGGGGACTGACAAGGGACAGATACAGCAAGCAAATTCGCCTAAATTTGAAGCAAGTTTTCCTCTTTTGAAGAAACAAGCAAATGTGACGACTGATGGACTGACTCAAACAATAAGAAAAATCACCTCTTTAGGAATCATATTTTCCCAAAACAATGGAAAATTCACCCATTTTGTGGAGAATGAGAAAATTTGATAGGAAATAGCTGAGAAACGACTTAGACAAAAGACAAGATCACCCCTGTGGATAGCAGGTTCACCCCAAATAGAAATAAATTTGCCCCTGACAAAGGAGAATTTTTCCAAACAACTGAATTGGACTAGGCTAGATGAAAAATAGCTAATTGTGGCAAAGGAAAAATCACAACAAACAACAAAAAGGAGGCAAGGCTGACTCAACTAAAAATGAATGCATTGTTTTTGCACAAAGAAGACACTTCAAACAACACAATCCTAAAATTAGTGAGAAGGGTTTGGAAAACACGGGTCTTTATCTAGGATGAACAAGGTGATCTAGGGATTCCTCGATATACACACAGTACATGAGACACAACCATGAACACTAGCCTATTATAGGCATGATTCGGAAGCCCCAGTGAGGTACTAGAAACTCATAGCAACTCGTCACATCTTATATAGGTATCACCCTAGCTTTGACGCTTCGCCAGACACGATGTGACTAGATTGGGGTACAACTTTGGCTCTTCCCCCTTTGTACACCCCACTAGTAACACGTGGACTGGATCATCCCTTAGGGTGATGAAATCCCCAAGTAGGTCTCGCTAAAAGAAGATACTAGACATTTTCGGCTGGTCCCCTGGCTCGCACGTAGTGCAAGGAAAGAGCTTAGATGTACTAGCATCTCCTGGGTAACACAAATGGACTAGAGTGAACTATGATTTCTCATCACCCAGGATCACCAAATGGTGCAAGGGGATTGAATATGTCAACAACTCACTCACAAACACAACAAGCAAAGTTTATCGACCCTCTAATTAGTTCTATGTGTGCCTAGATTAGTATAAAAAAAAACAAGCAAAACTAATAAAGGTCTTGGACCCCTCGGTCTATAGCAAATATGTTAGTAGTTTTCAACCATCAGTCTTGAATGAACAGAAAACAGCTACACAAAATGTTAGAAAAACAAAGCACACTCACAAACAAATAGGTTAGCAGGTCAATACCTGGAAACAAAACCAAAACGGAGTCAAAAACAAAAATTTCAAGTCTTTGTTTTACCTCAAACTCACCTATTCTAGAGAGAAAATTTGCCCCTGTTAGTAGCAGACTCACCCTTTTTAGAAGCAGATTTGTCTTTTTGAAAAAAGAAGGTTCTCCCAAATCAAGAGCAAGTTCACCTCTTCTAGAAATAGATAGCAGATTCAACCCTTTTTGACAGATAGGTGAATTTGCAAGATGTAGATTTGCCCCTGTTTAAGACAAGTTCACCTATTTTAGTAGCAAATTCGCCCCTGTGTGTAACCTGAACCTACAAAACTTGAGACAATAGAGGACATGAAAGAATAGACCCCTTTTTTGGGTCCCACCAAGCATGCCAAAAATGTGTGCAATGTGTTTTCTAACCTAGAATAGTGCAAAACAAACAAAATTCCAAGGAAGAAGAACACAATACAACACATCAAGATAAGCCTAGTTAAACTTGAACAAAACAAAGATGGAAACAATGATTTTACCTTGCCCAATTCCATTGGTTGGTTAGACCTATTGATTCAATTGCTTGTGTGCTCCTTTGAGGGAAAATCACCTAAAACTATATGCAAAATGATGTAGATGCAATGAAGGATGCAATGGTGAAGGTGGGTATTTGGTTAAGTGCCTAAAATGAATGCAACATGAGCTTGAAAGTTGTAGCAATGGAGTTTCTTGTAAGAGATTGAAAACTTGATGGCTTGAATGCTAGAGTGTGTGAATGCTTGAATGTGGATGAATGAAAATGAGGCTAAAATCTTCTACTTTAGAGGAAAGGTCTCTAGAGAAATGGAGGGCTAGGATTTAGCCACCATGGACAAGATGAAGGGCTATGGTGAGTTGAGGACTCACAAGCCCTCACATCTTTCCATGTGGCAATGAGATGTAAAGGGGGAAGGTTATGTGGAGGTATTTAAAAGTACCTTGGGGTTGAGAGAAGATTTCCTTACAAAGGAAGTCCTTGTCCCCATGTAAGGGGGATGGTGACATATGAGGAATTTTAGAATTCCTCAATAATCCTCATGGGAAAGAGAGAAACCTTGGAGCAATAAATGTGAATTTTTAATTCACATGATGTGAAGGTACTTGGAAGTACCTTGGGATTATGACAAGGTCTCCTCATAAAGGAGGTCTTTATTTCCATGTGGGAGATGTGACACATGAGGAATTTAAAATTCCTTAATAACCCACATGGGGAAGAGGAGAGCCTTGGAGTAATAAATATGAATATTTAATTCACATGGGGAAGAGGTTGTCTTGGCTAAATGAAGAAAGCATTTATAATGGTTGACTTAGAGGTATGCCATAAATGACATGAGGATTTGATTAAGGAAACTAATGAAGGATTAGAAGCAAGTTGTAAGATATGGAGGATGTGACATTAATCCTTATTAAAGGTGTGCACATATAAATCGTGGATTAATTAATCTAATCCAGATTAAAGGGGGATTATGGAGGATGTGACAAAGAGAGAAAAAATAGAATTTAAAATTGTTTTAAATTCAAAAGGCCAAATGACTAAATTAAATAAATTGATATATTTATTTAATTTAGAGAGGAAGGGATGAAAGGTAAAGTATTTAATTATTAAATTAAATACCTTAGGAACATTAGGAAAAGGGGAAATACTAATTAAATAAATCATTTAATTAATATCAACAAGGAATATGAAATAGATGAATAACGGGAACGAATTTGACCATACAGGAGTGGTCAAAGTCAAATGTCTATAGACTTAACTATTCTATTGAAACATGGAAACACTCCCAAGTTGTGGGTAACTTATGATGAAAACGAATCTCTAGAGAGGGTTGGCTCCCCTGGCAGATCACCTAAACTAATGACTTTTCTAAGAAAAGGGATGGAAGGATAACTTTGAAAATAAAAATCCTAAAATCTAATGGGTGATGCACCATAATTTTAAATCTATTCACTAACTCCACTCAAATCAATTCTCAAAACACTAACTCTCACAACCTCATATGCAACATACAACACAAAAGTGGTTTGCATGAAGGTTCAAAATCAAACACAATGTACAACCTATATTATATGAAATTTATGCACCCACACTTGCATAATAAGACATAAAAAGGAGTCAACATTCAAAACCACAATGACAACATCAAATTATTACTACAAAATCAGACAAAATTATGAGATAGGAATGCTCTGTTGCTTTTATTGATCTAAAAGGAGTATGAGAAAATGAAATCTGAGTACAAATCAATACTTACAAAGCTCTCTCCAAGTAGTCAAGAGAGAAAGAAGAAAATTTGAACTGAGAACAAACTAAGTTTTTCTCCAATATATGTCTCCAAGAGTGAGAAGGAAAAATCTAAGTTAACTGCTCTCTGAAATAGAAACTTCAATGTCATTTTTGAGCAAGAAGAAAAATCCTCCAAAATAGGGAAAAAACTACCTTAGAACTAAATGAAAAATGTGGAAACTTTCTATCCCAAGAGGGTCGACCCAGAAAAGACTATAAAATCACCCAGAACTGGCTGGAATCGGGAATAGAAGCCTAGTTCACTCATTTTTTCCTATTTTACACAAAAAGACTCAACCCATAAAAAGAAAGAATCCCCTCAACACTTGTTCTATTTTACTGCATTTTAAATGACAATCACTAAAACAATCTATACAAACATTATTTTAGTAATGCCTTACAATGTTTGCAGTTTTGATTTCTTTACAAAAAAGGAGGTGGACTTAGGTTTTGATTTGATTTTCTCCAAAATAAGGTGCCCACTCTATGACATTAGCATCAGATCAAATTTGCAAAGTGGAAAATATTAAAGGCATAGTGCACTTGATTTATCAAAAATAAAAAACAAACCCAAAGGGCACATGGTCATATTATTTTCTTCAAAAAAATTATAAAAAATCCTAAGGAAAAATGCAACCTAGGTATGTAGAATATGCAAAGGTTTCAAAAATTCATAAAAGATATGAAATAATACCACAAGGTATTATCAAGGCATGAAAAACATTAAAAAATGCAGAAAAAGCAAGGCCAACTTAGGGCAACATGGAAACCCTAGAAGAAAATTTTTGAGCCCTAACTTGTAGCCTTCATTTTCACTTTGATTTTTTCCTTGATTCTTCGCTCTACATATGTGCCACCATTAGGGTTTCATCTTTGATCTTTCTTTGTGGCTTCATGTTGAATCTCTCATAGGAAACTCACTGGTGAGTATCTAATTTTTTTGAATATGCAAAGCCCTTTTCATTTCCTTCATTTTGAATACCTTTCTTGGCCTTTTAGCCATAACCATTATTGTTTTTTTGATGCATTTTTCTCCTTGTTTCCTCCTTTTAATGCCCTCTTTTTCTTTAGGCCACCATTGAAGAGCTTCTGAAGCTTATTACTACGATAATATGAATGCCTTTTCTTTACAACAAAACTTGGGTAAGCTTCGAGCCCTACATTTCTTTCTTATCTTTCAAACTAAAATGGTCAATTTGAGCTCATTAAGTGTAAAAATGATGTTTTTTTGTACTTCTTGTTCATTTTGAGTATAAAATTTCATGGGTTCCATTACTTTCTGCATTTATTTTTTCACTTTTCATGTATGAGGGCCTTCTGTACTTTCTTGGCCACGACCTTACAATTACTAGGTAGAATAAAAACCCTTGGAAGGCCAAAACTCCATCAAGTTATAACAGCTCCTTTCAAAAGGTCGAGGATCTCAGTCAAGTTTCTTCATTTTCTGAAAATGATTATATTTCATTTTAGTTGCACATATGAGAAAGGGTTTTGAAAACTCATCTCTTGTTCTCTACCCTTAGTGAAAGTTATGTTAAGGGGTATGTGCAGGATCATGATGGGCCAAAAATTGGTAATATAATGGGTATGTGGCTGATGACTATCTTTTTACCCAAAATTGATGAAATGAAAAGGGTTTTAAAAGGATATTCTCAGCTTTACATTGATATAAATTATTATTCATTTTCTATTCAAATTATGACTAAATTCCTGATTGGTAGGCTGATTGAAAACATCTATAGCTTTCAAACAGTATCACATTTTTTGAATCCAAAACATGCATCACATTCTATGCTTTGCATACTATAGGATTAAAAAAAGAAAAATTAGATTTCATGAAGTTTTGACCAAGTTAAGGTGGTCAGACATACGAGTTTTTATATTTTTTAAAAAGTTGTTGTAAAAAATTCATAATTAATTATTTACTTGGAAAAAAATTACAAAAAAAATGCATCACATCGATGCACGAGTCCTCTACTTATATATAATATCTTATAAAAATATATTATCATTTTATTGTGGTTAGGATGGTCAGACAGACACCTACTTCTAATTTTTTCCCTGAAATTTAAGTACCATTGCATTGAAATTTCAAATTTTCACCAAATAATTTTTTTTATTTTTTAAAGAAACCTAGTAGTTTAAAAACTACGTTCAATTTGATACAAATTCTATTCTTACATATTTTTGAAATAATATAGATAGCTTATTCAAATTTTAACGTCAAGTTGCCTAACTCTGATTTTTTTGAATTTTTTGCGACTTAAGGGCCTGTTTTTTCCATGATGATCTTGCACATTACCTAAGGATAGAGGAATCCACAACCTTTATTATAGATGTGGGCTTCTATATTTTTTCCTTTATTTGCAAAGGAAAAAGTATAAGTTCTCAACTCTAGAAAGATGAAGAAATGGCTTCAAAACTAGTCTAAAACTCTTGCTCCAATGGATTGTAATATATGTGCTTTAACTTCCATAATATTTGGCACTGTCCTTTGTCTTTCTTTCACAAAGACTCTTGCAACTTTATGATGATTATTCTTCTACATTTCCAAGATGACCATATTGCCTAATCGTATATGTTTCATTTTTATCTTGAAGAACCCACCGCCCTTCATTATGATTGCATTTTCTATCTTGAGGTCTATAGATTGATGAAACTTGGGATTTCAAAGAATTTTTTTGCAACACTAAACATTATCACACTGTTGACACAAAATGGAGACTAAACCATCACATCTAAATGATAAAGGCTAGAATGTCAATGAAACAAAGCATCCACAGGCTAATATGTAATTAAGGGCAATGAATAGGGTTAGAAGCTATCACCAACATCAATAGTGAGGTTTTTATCACTGCTCATCTCATGGCTTTACTTTGACAAATGCCCTCTTTTCCTTCAATCACATTTGTATTATAAATACTTCCATTCTTTGCTTTTGTTGATATTGTGCTTGGAACAATCCACTTTTATGCAATCTATCCTTTGCATTGTGACCTCACATTATATCTTCTTAATGAAGTGTAAAAGCAAGTCTAGCATATATGGTTATCTCTTCAGGTGAGTACCACTGACTTGTGAACATGTGATTAAAATTAGGCACTCCATTTTGAAGATGAGTGCAAGAGTAACTATTTCCACTACTCTACATTCATGCTCTTTATGTTACTTTAATTTTCCCATTACTCTATTTATTCATGCAATAAATGTCTGATGATTGCTCCATATTAGCACTAAACATTCCACTCCTTATTGTCCCTCCTACGTGAGCATTTTTTTCCAACCCTTGGTGGTTGTTCCTTCAAAGTGTGCACTTCAAACAACATAAAAAATAGAAAATATTTATGTGAGGCAGCAATAATATATGATAACAACACTATTCAATGAAACCAAACAATGACAACATGAAATTTTGTTTGCAAACAAAACTCCTTCATGAGAAAAGGTGCATTTTTATTGTGTTTTGTAGACTAGTTCAGCATAGATTAAATGATCCCATTTCTCATTTGTGACTTTCATTTCAAAGTGAGAGGGCCATCACATTGCCCCTTTTGATTTGACAGCCACGAATGAGCAATGAGTTTGTGATTCCTACAATCACTTATGAATTACTCCTTAAGCTGAAAATGCTTTCATTTGAGCATTTTGAATGTGTTTTCCTATCTCATTCCCCTCTTGAGACTTAGGGTAGCATGTTGGGCTCAACCCTTGTTTAAGGCATAAATATTTGAATACCTTTCACCTCTATCCTATTATCTCCTCGAATGGGAAGTTGTAATATCCTATATACATCCTCAAGGGTGACCGTCACCTCCCCTATTGGTAGATGGAAAGAACATATCTTTGAGTTCCATCTCTATGTGAGTGCATTCAACATACCCTTGTTCACCCTAATGACGAGCATGAATGTCACATGATATAATCCAAGATGCCACAACTTGTGCTTTTCAACACTAGTCAACTAATCTCATAGACAGTAGGTGGCTGGACAAAAATCTTGTGTATAGATAGGATCAAGTGTCACCTATGGTCACAAATACAAGCATTGCATCAATCAAAAATCCTAGTCAAACTTATTGGAAAAAAGTTGCAAAAGAAATTTTATCATAAATTAGGGAAAATTCATTAACAGTTAATTACGTTGCACAGTCTAGAAATTACGTCACACAATTTCAATTGTGTCATACAAGCTCCATATGCATTGCTTTAAAACAATTTTTTCACATGTCTTAGCGGATGCATCACAAGGGTTCAATGTGTGCAACCCCCAATCAATTGCGGCTAATCAAACCATTTGTGTCTTCTATATGAATTGTGTTGCAAAAATTGAAATCTAAACCTACTCTAGGCGTGATTACATCACTTGCATCATTTTGCAAGCAATTTCATTATTTTCAATATCACTTGTCGTGAACTAGAAGTGACGCAATTGACTGATAAATTTTTCTAAGGCCTAGAAATGCATGAAATCAAAATTTGACAAAGTGGGTTCATAGGCACTTACCGACTCTCCTATACCCTCCAATCATCTGAAAGTGTGCAAGCAATATCCTCAATGTTCAGTGTGTGGAATAGGTGACATCTTGGCAACTTCTTTGAGAGCTCCTCAATTTTCAAACTCAAAATGCACAAATGAACCATTTGACCTAGCAATTTTCCATTTATACCTCCTCAAAATTAGGGTTTTGACTAGGGTTTGTGTTGGTTGCTCTCTATGAGGTTTGAAATCTTATTTTAGCTACCCTGAAGATCCTAAAAATTAATTCTTTCATCACCGAGGAATTTTTGGCTATTAATTTGACTTTTCGGAGCAATTTTCAAAAAAAATCCAAGGGGGCATAGATCTATCATGTTCACACTGGAGCATATTTTGACTAAATTTCTTTGACACAACACAATAAACTACATTGTATCAAAGAGGGGAAAAATGTAGACACTAAAATTTGTCCTAGGCCTAGGACTTCTAAATTCTCCATCAGTTCCCCTTTTATCTTTGATAATTAAATAATTTTTAATTATTTAATTAATTCATCTCTATCTTTATTTCTCCTTAATTAATTCAATAAATTTTATGTATTTAATTGCGTCACTAATTAAGTCCCCTTCTTTCTAAAATTAAATAAATAAATATTTATTTGTTTAATTATTTACCACTTTCCATTAAATTAAATAATTATTTTAAATTATTTAATTATTCATTAGCTCTTCTATCATAAATTAAATAAATTTTATTTATTTAATTGGTCTCCTCTCTTGAATCTTGAATTAAATCATTATTTAATTCAAAAGGTCCTCTTTGTCACATTCTTCTATAATGAAATAATTATTTTAAATTATTTAATTATTCATTGGCCACCTAAATTAAATATTTTTTATTATTTAATTCCCCCTCACCTCTTTATTTGTGTTGATCCTTATCTATCCATGTCTTAATTAACCTCCACCCTTGATTAAATTATTTTTAATTTAATCTTGACCAGCAATCCTTATCATTTACCCTAACCATATTCCATACTACATTTTTCATTTTTGGCCATTGATTATTGACATCCAATCTTATCCCTTCATTCAAAATTGTCTTTCCTATAAAAGACCTTGTCATTGCCATTTTGTGACCTATCTACAGAGGCTTATACGACCTTATGCTATCTTGCTATCAAGTTTATCAACATCAAGAGAAGCGCATCCATAGTCAATTAGAATCTTCAATATTTTTCTTATTCATTATCATTAGGCCTATTTGCATACTCAAAAACCTAAGGGAAATTATTCATATCAAGCAAAATGGAGAAGTACAATGAAGTTGAATCAATGGTGGTATGAAGACTCCTTGGTAATATTATTTTGTGTTTTATGTCTTTATGCTTAGTTGTGCTTCATTATTTATTATGGTTTGATTTACATTCATTATTATCTAACCTTGATAATTTCAGCCCTCATTACAAAGTCGACACTTAAAGAAATCAAGGTTGAGTAAAAAGAACCTATCTCTATTCTTTGTGATAATTCAAGTGCAACAAATATCTCAAGGAATCCAGTGATGTACTCTAGGAAAAAGCACATATCAATCAAGTATCATTTCATAAGAGAGAAGGTTATAGATAAGGAAGTCAACATGGAATATGTTGCAACCAAAGAACAAGTTGATGACATATTTGCAAAGCCTCTTCCCAAGGAACAATTTGAATATTTGAGGAAAAATTGCATATATATAGTCGTACCCAAGTACCGTATTTCAGGAAAAAAAAATCATCGTACTGGCATACCCATATCCCGTACCCATGCCCGATCTCGTACCAGAACTAGGAACTTAGGTGGGGAGGATCAAAAGGAACAAATCCAAAGGAACAAACAAGGTTTAGTTGCATTTGGAAGTGGTAAAGCACAATATTTAAAACAACATTTTGTACCCAAAAAAATCCTTCAAAGCATGGTCTACTTTAGTGATGGGTAACTCTACTTCATTTGTCCTAGTTACTTATAGCTAAGATATAAACTTGAACAAATTTTTGCATTACCCATGCTCTCTACTAAATTTGATTAGGGTTTTGTCCCTAGCCTATTTGAAATCCTCATATACATTTTCCAAATTAAAATACTATGTATTTTTCCTTTGAATCACAAAGTACCCAGAACTTAAAGGCTGAAGAATCCAAAAGGCACTAATCTGAGTGTGGTCACATGGAATTGTAACCTCGCTATGAATTTATGGAAATCATCCAAATTTCTCAAAACAGGGCAAAATATTTTAACACATTTGATGAAACAAAATTTAGATACTCTCATCTAGTACCGTGTGGCATTAAAAATCCATGGCACTAGAATACACAACTCTTGGTGGGGAACAATCTTTATGAGTACTCAAACAACCCTAAATTGGATCTCTAGAAATAATCTTGAATCCCCAAATTTCTTAACATTCTTTAAATTTGGGATTTGGAAACCATTGCAATCATCTCATTCAAAATAAAGAAACAAGTAAATATTAATTTCCAGAAAATGGAATAGGATCTTTGTTTCAAAGAAATGATCAAAGTCATTCACAATAAATAGATTTTTGAAAGCATAATAACAAACTAATTCCACCAATAGATTTTCTTTGAAACATCATAATTCATATTAACAGTATAAGTCATTTATGGTATAATGTCAAATAAGCTTTAGGATATAAAATTCCTAGGCTACACTTATAAGGTTTCATTCTCCTTGCATACAACATTTTTCTTTTCTATATCAGGGTTTTTTCAAAAGAAAAAAAAAAACTAATTTTCCAAACAACAAAAAGAAGTCACTATACATTTACCAATGCTTTTAATAGTATCAGGTGCACTAATTTAAGCCTTTTACTACATACCTAAACAAAATTTGGCCAAAATTTTTACATATTACTCGGCCCCATATGCCATGAATTCTTCCAACCACTCAAAATCTTCAACAGGTTCATAGTGATATAGTTTTCTCATAAATTTGTAACCCCGCCAAGGTCTAGCTCTAATGTCTTATGAGCTCTTCCCCACTCACATCCAGTAGAAATGGGAAAAAATGTACTCCTAGAGGTATCCCCAATTCCCTTGGTCAGGGAACTCCAACACCAAGCTGAGCGGCCTCCATGACCTCTTCCAAACTGCCTAATAGGTGAGGGGAATATAATTCTCTGGCCATCTCCACGACTATCTCCTTAGGAACTCGAAGATCAATTAGAGAAGCAAAAAAACAAGTTGGAATGTCAGTATTGACAAGATATCATGCTCCTTTGAAACCATAAACCTTTTTCCAAGAATAATCTTCACGACTTTAATTGTAAGAAAACCATTCTCTTGTAGCACAAGCTTTAGTCGTTGATTAATGATATGGCCCAAAAAGGCCAACTAGCTCCTATCACTGGTCAACAAGATTGGGGTCTCCTTGAATGCCGAAAACTATGCTTTCTTCATAATGCGACTAAGGAAACAATGCTTAAAATAGCAAGAAAAGGCCAAAACGTGCAAGAATAAATGGGATCAGTTAAAATTCAAATGCAATATCACTCGTACTAGCTCACCACAAGGCCAAATTGGAAGGAAATCGTTAAAAAGGTAGGAGTCAATTCACACACAAGTGTAAGGACTAGCTAACATCATTAACCCAGTAAGATCAAAAGGTGGAGGAAATTAGGCTAATGTATGAGTGTGTCAAAATACCACGTACAACATCAAAGTTTAAATTCATGATCAGGTGGCACATACAGGCAAACAGAAAAGAAATGAAGGTTGGATAGTCTATTTACTGTATGTATGGCCCACTGCTAACTCCTAGACAAAAATCACCTATGTATATAACATATATTATATGTTGATATTCTACCCCATACCCCATGCCCCGTGGTGGACAGAAAACACCGAGGAAAAGTCTTGACATACGACTAGTTGCATGTCGTTAGGTGGTGTCCCCAAAAAAGGACGTGCAGATGGGCGGGAAAGTCAAAAAGCTAGACAAAAATGCACCTAACCATGGGTTTCTGTGAAGCAATGAACTATGAAGCACGACTGTTAAATGGGTTTTCTATGAAATGAAAATAAAATATTTTGTTTGTGTAGGGTTTGATGGGTTTTTTGTTAAATGGGTTTTCTGTGAAATGAAAATGAAATATTTTGTTTGCATGTAGGGTTTTCAGTATAGCTGTTTGAGAATTTTTTTTACTTGAGGGTTTTGAAATTTGATTGTGAAGAAATAAAGGGGCTTTTCTGTTTTGAAGATGGGTTTTGAAAAAACATTATGTGGGTTGCAAATTTGAAAAAACATTATGAGTCGGTGGGTTTTCAAAATGAGAATTTGGAATGGAAACCCAAGCCCAAAACCGTACATGCAAACAAAATCTTTTATTTTCCCATTGACATTCTCATTTTGAACAACTCTTTGCTATAGTCAAAATGGAATTTAACTTTCTTCATCTGATTGGAACAAATAAAATACTCGCATTATTTGCAATGTTGGAAAACACACTGTCTCCCCTCAGTTTAAATGTAAAGGGTTGTCTGACAGTGGGTTTCTTGCTTCTTAATGCATATGGTTTTGCAACATGGAATGTTACAAAACAATATGAATGTCTTCAAAATTACACCTTCCATTATTTTGTTTAAATTTCACATGATTGAAAAGAAAAAGTGTACAAAATAATTGCAATTTGGAAAACACAATGTTGGGTTTCAATTATTTGAATCTCCTTGTTTAAATGTAAAGCGTTGTCTCACGGTGGGTTGTTTGCTTCTTAACATGTACGGTTTTGCAACATTGAATGTTACAAAACGGTATGAATGTCTTCAAAATCACACCTTCCATTTTTGTGTTTAAATAAAATGTCTGCATTATTTGCAGTGTTGGAAAATACATTGTCTTGTTTCTTGACACCTGCGGTTTTGCAACATGGAATGTTACAAATCAGTATGAATGTCTTCAAAATCCCACTTTCCATTGTTGTGTTTAAATTTTGCATGATTGAAAGAAAAATTGCAGGAAGTAATTACAATTTGGAAAACACAATGTTCGGTTTTAGTTATTTGAATCTCCTTGTTTAAAAGTAAAAGGTTGTCTCACGGTGGGTTGCTTGCTTCTTAACATGTATGGTTTTGCAACATTTAATGTTACCAAATAGTATGAATGTCTTCAAAATCACACCTTCCATTGTTGTGTTTAAATAAAATGCCTGCATTATTTGCAGTGTTGGAAAACACATTGTCTTGCTTCTTGACACCTACAATTTTGCAACATGAAATGTTACAAAACAGTATGAATGTCTTCAAAATAACACCTTCCATTGTTGTGTTTAAATAAAATGTCTGCATTATTTGTAGTGTTGGAAAACATTTTCTTACTTCTTAACACCTACGATTTTGCAACATGGAATGTTACAAAACAATATGAATGTCTTCAAAATCACACCTTGCATTGTTGTGTTTAAATTTCACATGATTGAAGAGAAAAAGTGTAGAAAGTAATTGCAATTTGGAAAACACAATGTTGGGTTTTAGTTATTTGAATTTTCTTGTTTAAATGCAAAGGGTTGTCTCATGGTGGGTTTTTGGCTTCTTAGCACATACGATTTTGCAACATTGAATGTTACAAAACGGTATGAATGTCTTCAAATCACACCTTCCATTGTTGTGTTTAAATAAAATTCCTGCATTATTTGTAGTGTTGGAAAACACATTGTCTTGCTTCTTGACACCTACTGTTTTGCAACATGGAATGTTACAAAATAGTATGAATGTCTTCAAAATCACACCTTCCATTGTCATGTTTAAATAAAATGTTTGCATTATTTGCAGTGTTGGAAAACACATTGTCTTGCTTCTTAACACCTACGGTTTTGCAACATGGAATGTTACAAAATAGTATGAATGTCTTCAAAATCACACCTTGCATTGTTGTGTTTAAATTGCACATGATTGAAAAGAAAAAGTGAAAAAAGTAATTGCAATTTGCAAAACACAATGTTGGGTTTTAGTTATTTGAATCTCCTTATTTAAATGTAAAGGGTTGTCTCACATTGGGTTTCTTCCTTCTTAACAAGTACGGTTTTACAACATTGAATGTTACAAAACAGTATGAATTTCTTCAAAATCACAGGTCTTCCATTGTTGTGTTTAAATAAAATGCTCACATTATTTGCAGTGTTGGAAAACACACTATCTCCTATCAGTTGTTCCCTCTAATACTGGTATATTATATGAATCGGCCTTTAATATTGGTATATTATTATGTTAGGGGAGAAGCTAACTCCTAGACAAAAAGAACCTATGTATGTAACATGATATTGTACCCCAATACCCCATGTGATGATGCAGTGGACAAAAAACATCGAGGAAAAGACTTAACGGATGGGTAGTCATGTGTCGTTAGGTGGTGTCACCAGAAAAGGATGTGCGGATTTGGCGAGAAAGTCAAAAAGCTAGACAAAATGCACCTAACATCGCCATTTTCCACGTTCACATTTTCCAGTTTGGTAGGTCGGGAGGAATGAGGCGTGGGTGACAAAAATGGAGTTGCAGGCTGGGCAGGGACATGCAACTAAGGAAAATGGAAATGGAGTTGCAGGTGTTCGCATAAAGCAATAGAAAAAATGCACCTAAATGTCCCTCAAATATTGGTGTCTAAATGGTTTTGAATAGGTGGGTTGCAGGTTTTGTAAAACACAGTGTTTTGTACCCTAGAATTTTCCAAAATATTATGTATGTATTCAAAAGCTTTGTGTTATTTAGACCGTAGGAGTGTGGTGATAGGCACCGTTTTCTAGACAACCAATAAGGTATTTTGCTACAATGTGTAGAGGTTTTTACAACATTTCATGTTTTGGAGGTTTCGTAAATCACGTTGTCACCTCACCTCCCACTATGTTTTCCAACCTGCAATCATAGTGTGCATGTATATTTGGATCATATTAAGAAATAGAAATGCAATTTTTATTCTATGTAAGTCTTGTTATAAGGTGCCTTTCATTACATTTGTACTGCCTAAATTATATTCATACCATTTTGCTAAATTCCAAGTTTCAAAACATTGGTTTTTTCCTCCAACTCTTACATGTGCACTCTAACCATCAGCTTTCAATGTGCAGACATGAAACACAAAGTGTTTCCCCCCTTCTTTCTCCAAACTGAAAATTCACACGTTATTCTTCCTCCAATTCTTGTGCCAGAAAAAAATCTCTAAAAATGACAACTCATACTCACATTGTTTGTACTATCTAAATTGCATTCATACTATTTTGTAAAATTCTAGGTTGCAAAACACTAGTTTTTCGAAATCTGCAACCCACATAATATTTTAAAACCCTTTACAAGTAACAACCCAATTGGTTACTCACCCCTCACCTCAATTCGGTATGTTTTGTGATTGTCTTGAGAGACTTTTGTGAATTAGATATTAAGAATGTAATGGGATTGGAAAACATTGATTTTTAAGAAATCTACAACCCACACAGTGTTGTAAAACCCTCTAGACATAACAGCCCAATTGGTAAGCCGGGAAAACCGAGCTGGCATACCTATGTACATATAGTTGGTTAGAAACCCCTCACCTCAACTTGCTTGGTTGTCTCCCCTTCATGCAATGCCCCCTTGCTCTCCAACAATTCGCTTTCAACCTACAGAATGAGAAAACCTAGAACACAAAGTGTTTTCCTAGAACAATACTTGTTACAATCTAAAACGCATGTCTTAATCACATCAACGCCCTTCCCTCCCACAGTGAATGGATAGATTCTCACACAAGGAAAAAAAACACCAATCTAATTGGATGTGATGGGACACCTCCTTGCTTTCCCCACTATGATGTTTCCTTCCATCTATCGGTTTTGTCACTTCTATCATTTGTTTGGCGGGCCCCACACTACATCTACTCTTCATGTTATGTATGTTTCCATGTATGGTGTTATGTATGTTTTTATGCATTTTTGTATGTACATAGGTGTGTTTTATCAAGAGATTAGTTGTGTCCGTAGAGGGTTTTACAACATTGTGTGCGTTGGAGGTTTCATAAATCATGCACTCACCTCCCATGATGTTTTCGAACATGCAATCATTCAAAGTTTTAATGGTTGTTGGAAAACAATGGGTGTTTATAAAATGTTTCCTTTCATTGCATTCCTACTGCCTAATTAACAAAAGCTTTTCAAGAAATTCTTGTTTGTGCTCTCAACCACGTAACTTTGAATGTACAGACTGAACTAAATGGAAAACCACATTGTGTTTTCCAACCTACAAATTATATTGTGCATTTATTTTTAAATGATATGACAAAATTGAATTTCAATTTTTTTATGTAAGAGTTGCTATAAATTGTGAAGGTGAATGAACTTTAGTACATCGTTATTGTCTACAAACTTTAAGGTTTTCATTAGAAGAATGTTGTCTATATATACTTGAATGTTGGAAAACAGTATGTGTTATGAAACCTGCAACCCAAATACTGTTCTCATCTTTGAGAGTGTCTTTTTTATTAGAGAATGTATATGTTTTGTTTTTAATAAGTTGTTTACAAAAATTTTCTACCTTTTCACATAGGACTCTTGTGTCTCCATCCAACTAATTCTCTTTTTTGCACTCACATCCTATTCTACCTTCTTTTCATGTTATGTATGTTTCTATGTATGTTTTTGTGTACAGTTTTATTTGTTTTTGTATGTACATAGATGTATTTTTTCAACAAATTAGCTGCTATTTTTTGGTCAATCAAGGTGATCAGCAAGGCTTTTGTTGACTTTTTAACCTTTGTTCTTGCAATGATTTGGATTTTTCCAATCATTTGTATAAGTAATGGTTCAGTTTACAATATCATTAAACAATGGTTATGATACCCATATGTCATTTAGATGTTCATTGAGAGACGTAGGGTATAAACATAAGTCTAATAGTAGTACGTGGTATCATTTTTTTGTCTTCTATGCACTTATTGATTATTGTAATTTATGGCCTCTTTCATATGTTAGGAGAGATGAGTTTTTTATATATTTGAATGAACGTTTAGTGCTTCACAGTTCCTGTAGAATGGAAGAATGGCAGATATAATTGTTGATATATACTACTAGTGTTAGCGATAGGTTAAATTGGAAATTAAATTCCCAATGTACAATTTAATATATTTTTTTATTGTCTGTGCAAGCTGGCATTTTGCACTCACCAAAACATATAAACTGTATATTGGTAAAATTTGGAATAAAAAGAATTCTTTGTAGCACCAAATGTCTTTAATTTGTCAATTTAATCTATCGCTAACACTTGTCTTCCTTCCAGGTGGTTGATATATTTGAGGAAACAAAATTGAAGAAAAAAAGGGCAGGTGGATTAAGAAGGACGCTTTAGGATATGTGAAGCTTCTACACTAAATATAGGTGATTCTAGTTGTCATAGCTTGAATTGCAAGTGTACGGGTCAGTTAAACTTCCAAAATTTATTCTGCATTAAGAAGTTATGATATTTTTATAGATGAGATGCTTACTGTGGAAAATGCAAAGAATTTCCAATTGATTTTTTTATTCTACATAAACATAAACAACTATGCATTTCATATGAAAACCCTACACACAAAAAAAACATTTTATTTTTCCATCAATGAAAACCCTTTTTCTTTAAACAATAGTCATTCAATGCTTTTCAGAAAACCCATTTAACTGCTCTTCAATGCTTCCCAAAATCCCATTTAACAGTTGTGCTTCACAGTTCCTACAAAATGGCAAAATGGCATATACAATGGCAGATATACATGCCTGTTGGCTAGCTATTGTGTGTGTCAAATGTGTTTCTCTCATTCGGCCTCCATTGTGTCACATGTGCTCCCAACCAAACTACAAAATGAAATGTCGCAAATGGAAACTTTTAGCTCTCTGGATGCAATAAAAATGTAGACAAAACGCACCTATGTACATAAAAAAATGAATTTTTTATACTCTAGTTCAACCACCTGCAACTCCATTTTCCTCGCCCACGCCTCCTCCCTCCCCACCCACCAAACTGGAAAATGCAAATGTGGAAAATGGCGATGTTAGGTGCATTTTTTCTATCTTTTTGACTTTCCTGCCCAGTCGTGCATCCTTTTTTGGCGACACCACCTGATGGCATGTGGCTAGTCATCTGTCAAGTCTTTTGCTCAATGCTTTTTGTCCACCACATGGCATGGGGTATGGGGGGTACGATATCATGTTACATACATAGGTGCTTTTGTCTAGGAGTTAGCTTTCTCTAACTCCTGGACAAAAATCACCTATGTACACACAAAAAATACATGAAAACATACATAACAACATACATGGTAACATACATAACATGAAGAGACAACATAGTGCAAGGCTCGCCAGATGAATGATAGAAGTGATGGAACCAGCAATGGAAGGAAACGTCGCGGTTAATATGTAAGAAGTATTGTTATTGGAAAACACTTTGTGTTGTGGGTTTTCTCATTCTGCAGGTTGAAAGTGAAAGGTTGGAGAGTAGGTGGGGGAGATTAAAATCCAATGGAATTGAGGTGAGGGGTTTATAACTGATTGGGTTATCAATTGTAAAGGGTTTTAAAACATTGTGTAGATTGCAAATTTTGAAAAACCAGTATTTTGCAACTTGGAATTTTACACTAGAATGAATATTTGTTTTGAAAAGCTTTTGTTATTTAGACCATAGGAATGCAATGAAAGGCACCGTTTTTAAACACCTAGTGTTTTCCAACAATGATTAAAACTCTGTATGATTGCAAGTTGGAAAACACAGTGGGATGTGAGTGCATGATTGTATGGATACAGCTAATCTCCCAAGAAAGCACACCTATGTACATACAAAAATGCATAAAAACATACATAACATGAGGAGATGACATAGTGCAGGGCCTGCCAAGATGGATGATAAAAGTGATGAAACTGGAAGATGGGAGGAAACGTCATGGCAAGGAAAGCGAGGAGGTGTCCTCTCGCATCGAATTACGCTGAATTTTTTTTTCCTTGTCCAAGAATCTATCTATTCATTGTGGGAGGGAAGGGCGTAGATGTGATTAAGACATGCATTTTAGATTGTAATGAGTACTATTCTTGGAAAACACTCTGTGTTCTGGGTTATCTCATTCTGCAAGGAGTTGCAGGTTAGAGATATATAAGACTATCCAAATTCACTTGAGGGGTGAGTAACCAATTGGGTTGTTACTTGAAAAGGGTTTGAAAACAATATTTGGGTTGCAGGGTTCATAACACCCAATATTTTTGAACCTGCAATTACACATAGACAGTATGAATGTAATGAAAACTTTTTGGTTACTTACACTGTGAGAACCCAACTGGTTGGTGACACCTCAGTTGATTTTGGATACTTTTATGTGTCCCCCACCGAAAATTATATTGACAGTATGAATGTATTCAACAACCCTTAATTTCAGAAAACATTCCATTTCAATATTGCCATAGGTTTGGAACAGAAAATGCACATAATAGTTGCAGGATGGAAAACACACAGGGTTGTGACTCACTTCTAAATTCTTATTCAATGAGAACTTTCTATTATGTAGACTGTAACAAAACAATGTTTTGAAGTTCACCTTCATATTTTATGACAACCCTTACTTTGAGCAAACATTCCATTTCAATATATGTTCATATGTTTGGAACACAAAATTCCCATAACATTTGTAGGATAGAAAACACACAAGGTTGTGAATCACTTCTCAATTCTTGTTCAATCACCACTTTTTGTTATGTAGACTGTGACAATAATCGTTTGGTTGTGTTTATAATATGCATTCTATTTATGTTAATATAAAATATACCGGTAGGCAATGTCACCTAAAGTCTTATTGTTTATGGTAGCTTGCTTATAAATGAAAGAAAAAGATTGAAATTTAAATCATTTGAGGTCAACTATTTTTCTCATCACAATTACTTTCAAATGAATAATCATATTAAATGCTATTTGTAATAGTAAAAATGGCATTTCTCTATCTTCATTTGATTGCAAGAAAAAAAAATGCTCACATTATTTGTAGTGTTGGAAAACACACTGTCCCCTATCAGTTACTTGCTTGTCAAAAGTTTTTGTTTCCTATGCACCAAGAATGCAAGGAAGTCCACCTTAATTTTTTGTTTCTTATGATTGAAAAACTATATGCTTTCTTACAACAGATGGTGCAATAAATTTTGGAACTTTAACTGTCCCGTAACACTTGCAAATTTTTAACATATTATAGGAAACCACGGATGCGTACTTGGAAGGGGAAAGTGGAAGAAAGCAGGAGAAAGGGTAATATTGAAATCTGCTTTTTAATGTGTATTTTGATATTTTGAATGAATTGGTTGCATGTATTTGAATTTTATGCGGCATTTACATTCCTGGAATTAGAGGGCAAGGACGGACAAGGAAGTGGTGGGCACGAGCAAGTTAGTGTCCATTTGGGACAGGAAAATGTGCCTCGACAGGGTAGTAAGAAGAAAGGGTGTCTAGGGAGGAGATCATTTTCCTGGGCAGAAATCTTTGAGAAATAGGAAACTTGTTATCCTGCTAGATTGATGTAATAGGAAAATGGGTTTCCAATTTCTCAATTTCTGGCAAGGCAGAAGAAAAAATCGGTCCTTGACCTTATTTGCAATGTTTCTTGGATAGATTTTTCAATGTCTTGAATACTTTTATGTGTTGTTACAATCACTTTTTGCTCAGATTTTATAGTGTATTTTTTATTTCATTTAGGAAATTTCATTTCTTTTATGAATATGCTAATTTTGACAGTATACTAGAAAACACACTATCCCTAGTTCTTTCAAAGGAAAAAAGTGGAAGAAAGGGTAATTTTGAAATCTACTTTTGAACGTTTATTTTCATATTTTGAATGAATTTTTTGCATGCATAGGAATTTGATGTGATGTTAACATTCTTCACATTATAGGGAAAGGATGAACAAGGAAGTGGTAGGTGTGAAGAAACGTCAACTATAAGCTCAAGGCCCGATTTTATTGATCCTTGACACTAGCTCAATTTCCTTCAATTTTTGTCAAAGAAGCGATAAAATCGGGCCTTGATTATTGGTGACATTTCTTGGTTTGTTTTATTTTTCCTTTTCCTTCTCATCCATTTCCAATAGTATTTCTCCTCCATAGGTACAACAGTGAGAATCTGTGCAAGTGGAATCACCCCACCGTCAATGCCAAGGACCCAAAGAAGCCTATAATATTTTATCCAACCATCTCCTCAATTGCACATAAAAAGCACTATAGGAGAGGATGAGAGAGGCTGACAATAGTCATTTTCCATTTGGTCTTTGATCATGTAATTATTGAACAATTATGGTGTGGAATTACAGTATCTTTGATCATTTAATTATTGAGCAATTATGGTGTGAAATTACACTACTTTGGGGTGTTTGAAGACTACAATATTTTGCCAATAGTGGCATGGTGCGATTGTTAAGTTGTATTATTAATCTTTCCATCAAGGCTCCAATCCCTTTGGGGTTTAGTTTTTGACAATTTATATGGGGATGAGGTCCCCCGTTTGTGACCTCACTGGTTCATAGCTCTGGGTCAAAAGCATTCACCCCTCTTAATTAAAAAAATATAAGACTATGTTCTTGCATGACACTTTTTTTGCCATGTAAAATTTCATTATAAACAATGTCAAATGCCATCAAATAATGGTAGGCAATGCCACCTCAAGTCTTATTATTTTTTGTTAAACTTACGTACAAATGTAAGCACATACATTAAGCACTTTCTGTTATGCAGATTGTAACAAAACAATGTACTGAAGTTGAGCTTCATATTTTATAACAACCCTTACTTTCAGCAGACATTCCATTTCAATATTTGTTCATATTTTTTGAACAGAAAATGCACATAATAGTTGCATGATGGAAAACACACTAGGTTGTGACTCACTTCTCAAGTCTTGTTCAATGAGCGCTTTCTTTTATGCACATTGTAACAAAACAATGTTTCCAACTTCACCTTCATATTTTTTAACAACCCTTACTTTCAAGAAAACACTCCATTTGAATATTTTTTCATACGTTTCGAATAGAAAATGCACATAATAGTTGCATGATGGGAAACACATTGGGTTGTGACTCACTTCTCAATTCTTGTTGAATGACCCCTTTCTTTTATGCAAACTGTAAGAAAACAATGTTTTGAAGTTCACCTTCTTATTTTATGACAACCCTTACTTTGAGCAAACATTCCATTTCAATAATTGTTCATATGTTTGGAACACAAAATGCACATAACAGTTGGATGATGGAAAACACAATGGTTTGTGACTCACTTCTCAATTCTTGTTCAATCACCACTTTCTGTTATGCACACTATAACAAAACAATGTTTTGAAGTTCACCTTCATATTTTATAACAACCCTTACTTTCAGCGAACATTCCATTTCAATGTTGTCATACATTTTGGGAATAGAAAATGCAAAAAAAAGTTAGAGGAAATGGAAAACACATTGGGTTGTGACTCACTTCTCAATTCTTGTTAAACAATGTATTAAAGTTCATAACAACCCTTACTTTCAACAAATATTTCATTTCAATATATGTTCATATGTTTCAAACACAAAATGCACATAATAGTTGCAAGATGGAAAACACAATGGGTTGTGACTAACTTCTCTATTCTTGTTGAATGGTCACTTTCTTTTATGCAGACTATAAGAAAACAATTTTTTGAAGTTCACTTTCTTATTTTATGACAACCCTTACTTTCAACAAACATTCTATTTCAATATTTGTTTATATGTTTGGAACACAAAATGCACATAGCAGTTGCATGATGGAAAACACACTAGGTTGTGACTCACTTCTCAATTCTTGTTCAATGAGCATTTTCTTTTATGCAGATTGTAAAAAAACAATGTTTTGAAGTTCACCTTCATATTTTATAACAACCCTTACTTTCAACAAACATTCCATTTCAATATCATTATACGTTTTGTGAATAGAAAATGCAGAAAAGAGTTGGAGGAAATGGAAAACGCATTGGGTTGTGACTCACTTCTCAATTCTTGTTAAACAATGCATCGAAGTTCATTACAACCCGTACTTTCAGCAAATATTCCATTTCAATATATGTTCATATTTTTCGAACACAAAATGCACATAACAGTTGCATGATGGAAAACACATTGGGTTGTGACTCACTTCTCAATTCTTGTTCAATCACCACTTTCTCTTATGCACACTATAACAAAACAATGTTTTCAACTTTACCTTTATATTTTATAACAACCTTACTTTCAGCAAAACACTCCATTTCAATATATGTTCATATGTTTCAAACACAAAATGCACACAACAGTTGCATGATGGAAAACACAATGGGTTGTGACTCACTTCTCAATTCTTGCTCAATCACCACTTTCTCTTATGCACACTGTAACAAAGCAATGTTTTCAACTTCACCTTCATAATTTATAACAACCCTTGCTTTCAGAAAAACACCCCATTTCAATATTTGTTCATATGTTTCAAACACAAAAATGCACATAACAATTGCATGATGGAAAACACACTAGGTTGTGACGCACTTCTCAATTTTTGTTCAATCACCGCTTTCTTTTATGAAAACTATAACAAAAAAATGTTTTGAAGTTCACCTTCTTATTTTATGACAACCCTTGCTTTTAGCAAACATTCCATTTCAATATTTGTTCATATGTTTCGAAAACATAATCCAAATAATAGTTGCATGATGGAAAACACACTAGGTTGTGACTTACTTCTCAATTCTTGTTCAATCACCGCTTTCTTTTATGTAGACTGTAACAAAACAACGTTTTCAACTTCACCTTCATATTTTATAACCCTTACTTTCAGAAAAACACTCTATTTCAATATTTTTTCATATGTTTCGAACACAAAATGCACATAACAGTTGTATGATGGAAAACACATTGGGTTGTGACTCACTTCTCAATTCTTATTCACTAACCACTTTCTATTATTCTTACTATAACAAAACAATGTTTTCAACTTCACCTTCATATTTTTTAACAACCCTTACTTTCAGAAAAACACTCCATTTCAATATTTGTTCATGTGTTTTGAACACGTAATGCAAATAATAGTTGCATCATGGAAAACAAACTGGGTTGTGACTCATTTGTCAATTCTTGTTGAATGGCCACTTTCTTTTATTCAGACTATAACAAAACAATGTTTTGAAGTTCACCTTCATATTTTATGACAACCCTTACTTTCAACAAATATTCCATTTCAATTTCATCATACATTTCCAACAAAAGATGCACGTAAAAATTGCATGATGGAAAACATAGAGGGTTGCCACTCATTTCTGAATTCTTGTTCAATGACCACTTTTTGTTATGCACACTATAACACAACAATGTATTGAAGTTCAAAATAGTTCAACTTACCTATAATGGTCTTGTAAATGTAGAAAATAGTTGTAGGAAATGTTCACCTTACCTATAATGGTCCTACAAAGCATTTTGATAAGTCAAAAATTCAGAGGTGTTGTTGGACAACTTATAAAAGTATGAGATTCCACATCAATAGTTGCATTGGAGGTTGGTGGACAACTTATAAATGTTCAATGTGAGTATGTTTCATTTCATGCATGCATTATCTTCTAGCTCTTAAACACAATTGAGGTTTATAGTTGGTGTTCACAGATCTCAAGTGTTCACATGTTCATATAGAAGTCTAAAATATATATCTTCTTGCTTGAAAAGTGTTACGAAAGTGTTCTTAGTTATTGTGACTAAAAAACATGAGTTACAATGTTGTGTTCTACTTGTATACTTGAAACAAACCACATGCCTTATGTATACTTCCACATTTTTCAGGCATGTCTACGTTGATGCTTTTTGTCATTGATGTCAAAAGGTGTTTGATGCCAACTACATGCAAAGTGAGTTGCTTCATTGTGCTCTCATGGATTGGTTTCGAAGAGATTATTCATTCATTTGGTGATGTATAGCCAAAGTGGTTGTTGATATTCATGTCAAAGTCCTTGTTGTTCACTCATTACTTGTTCACATGGTGTTGGTGCAAAAGGTATTGATAGTTGTTATAAAAGTTTGATAGAGCTATTTCATGACAAATTCAAAGGTATTGAACAAGTACTCATTACACATTCATCATTCACATTTTATTCTTGATGGCTAATACATTTTGATGTTGTGACTCTAAGGAATTTGGTGGATAGGTTTTTGGCATAAAGATATGATTGGTGTTTGTTGATGAGATCTTCATGATTCTACAAGGATCTAAACCAATATCAAAAGCATAATATTTTGCATCAACGTTATATGGTCACAATGAAAGGTTACAGATCAATTACATGTTTTGAAGCCCATTAATTTTGTATGAAGTTGTTTTACGTTCTTTCATTCCTTGCAAGTTTGTTCTTAAACCATATATGAGGTTCATTATGCAAAGTTTGTAACAAGTTTACTCCTTTTTGCAAAGGTTCATTATGCTTGAGTATAATTAAACTGCCTTTTAAGGGGTACCTGAATGACTTCATGTGATTGGATTTTTAGGCTATCATTGATAGGTTTACTATGTTTGTTAGAAATATATGCCTCAATCTCACAGGCCAAAACCTCTGAAAGGGAAAAGTCGGTGTGACATTCATTGTGTCTGGCCGACTAGCAGTTGAAACCTTGTTGGAATGTTCAGGTCGCTGAGACCTTGTTGATGTCTTGCCGAAGGATCCTATCATTGCGACATTTCATTCGGTGTGACTTTTCTATCTCTCACCGCCCGTGGAGATCTCTTACCAACTGTTGGTGTTTATCGTATATCGGGGAGACTTGGCCGAAAGGTTTATGTTTTGGTATGAATTCTTACTGATATGAATGTCTCACTGATAGTTATCTTTTGGAGTCATCAGGATAACGAAAGGGGTCACTATGAACTCTTGGTGACATACGTTTGTCTCACTGATGTTGTGAGATGTGTTCAATATGACTCTCGACGAAAGGTGGTCTCGAGGTAGCCTGGAGACTTCGGTGTGAAGTCTTAGCGATGAACAAAGTCTCGCCGATAGTGGAACATTGCGATGTGACTTGAGGGCTTCGGAGTAACGTCTCAACGATAGTGGTTTGTCTTGCCGACTGATGAACGTTTCGGTATAACATAAAGAGCTCAGTATGATCTCTCAGCGAAGAATGATAGTGTCACCAATGGTAATTCTATTGTCTATGTGACTTTGAAGCTTCGGTATGATGTCTCACCAATAGCGATAAGTCCTAGCAATAGAGATACAACTAATGATCATCAGTATGAGGTCTTGGTGACACAGCGATGTCTAAGCGATAGCTTTCTGGACTCAGAGTAACATCTTGCCGATAGTCAGAACTCTTGGCGATATCAAATGTTGGCTTTGTGGCATCGTGGAGACACGGTTAGTGTCTCACTGACATGCGAACACAGGATGAACGCCTTTGACCAACTGATGACTGTCCTACGTGGTGAGTCTATGACCAATCAGAGAAGCTGAATGGGAACTGTTAGCAGTTGGACTGTTGCGGCCATTATTGAGAGGAAGTTCGACAGACTGGAAGTGACATGGATATACTCAGGAATTGCAAATGATGTTTGGTTGGATTGTTCAATGGTTGCATGAACAGTTGGATGTATAGTTCAATATATGATCAGAGTGAATTGAATTCTGAATGTATTGTAACTTGAAGTGTTTTGTAGCAAGGTTGATCATTGTGAATGTTGTTGTAAATTGACATCAAAGAGAGTCAAGCTCATACTCTGTATGTAATTTCATTACTATAATACAAAGGGGTTTTTTCTTGGTGTGGTGGGTTTTTCTCTCGTAAGGGTTTTCCCACATAAATCAGGTGTTCATATGTGTATGTCTAATTCTCTGTTTCTATTATCTCTTTCAAGTGCATCTTAATTGGACTGTAATTGTAAAATTTTAAAGGTCTCTGCATTCTTCCCTGAAATTTTGACGTTAGGAGAGTTGTTTCTGCACCTTAGCTTTCCTTACAAGTGGTATCAAAGCCTGGCCAGTTGTGTTATCCTTGTGGGTACATTGGGTTTTTTGTGTCAATTTTGTTCAGTGGGAGTCTTATAGAAGTTTGTTAATTTGAATTATAGATTGAGATCGCCAACACGTCAGGAAAGATTGAAATAGAGAAATTCAATGGCAGCAATTTTGAGTTGTGGAAACTTAAAATGGAAAATCTTCTAGTGGATCATGATTTGTGGCTTGTTGTGTCTGGAATGAAACTTACAGGCATGAAGCAAGAAGATTGGGACCTTGCAGATAGAAATTCTAAGGGGTTGATAAGGCTCTGTTTGGCAGACTCCGTTCTTCTGAATGTGCATGAAGAGAAGACAGCATCTTCCTTGTGGAAGAGACTGGCATCTATTTATGAGGGGAAATCCTTGGTGAATAAACTGTTCCTGAGGAAGAAGATGTACACTTTGAGAATGCAGGAAGGAGGGTCTGTAGCTGATCATTTGAACACATTCAACATGCTAATTGCATAATTAACATTTTTGGTGTGAAGATTGATGAAGACGATCATTGTATGCTTTTATTGTGTTCTTTTCCAGACTCTTGGGATCACCTGGTGATGGCTATTGGGAGTACAACATCCAATTTCAAGATGGAAGATGTTGTTGCTTCTTTGTTATCGAAGAGATGAGAAGGAAATCTTCTGAGATGGCAAAGGAGGCTCTTGCCGTTAGAGGAAGATCGAAAGAGAAAGGAAAGAAGAAGGACAAGAAATCAAAATCCAAATCAGAAGGGAGATCAAAGTCTCCTGGCAAGAAGTCCAAGGTGAAGTTTTGGAATTGTGGGCAACCTGGTCATGTCCAAAAGGATTGTAAAGAGGAGAAAAAGAAGAAGTACTCTTCTGATAATGATTCTTCTCAGAGTGATGCAGACGCGTTCATTGCAGCCTTGGCTACGTAGGCATCAGATGATGTCTGGTGATTGATTCTGGAGCATCTTTCCACATGACATCTCATAGACTGGTTTATGAAGTATGAATAATACGATGGTGGAAAGGTGTACTTGGCAAGTGATTCAACTTTGGAGATTGTTGGCCGTGGAAGAGTCAAAATCCAATTCCCTGATGGAAGAGTGAAGGGGATCAAGGATGTTATGCACATACCAGGTCTGGTTCGAAATCTACTGTCTATCAGTAAGCTGAATGATATTGGAGTGCAAGTCACGTTCTCTAGAAATGGTTGCAAGATGACTAGAGGCTCAATGGTGCTAGCAAGGGGTGCTCGTATTGGTACCTTGTACAAGCTAGATGCACATGTTGTTCAATGTAACAGTGTCTCTGTAAAGTCACAGAAAGCTACTCATGGAGGAAAAGAGGGAAATGTTCCTAATTGTGTAAACTCTATGGAAGTTAAACTTCCAGCAGAAAAGACTATGCTCTGGCATCATAGGCTAGGCCACATTGGAGAGAAAGGTTTAAAAATCTTGAAGAATAAAAACTTGGTTGAGGGGCTTGAAGATTGTAACCTTGAATTTGAATTTTGTGAACATTGTATATATGGAAAACAACACCATGTTTCTTTTTATTCCGGTACTCATAAATCTTTTGGTTTGCTATATTATATTCATTCTAATGTATTTGGTTCATTGAATGTTCCTTCTTTGTCTAAGTCAAGGTACTATGTATCATTTATTGATGATTATTCAAAAAGAGCATTTGTCTATTTTCTAAAAAGTAAATCAGAAGTGTTCAGTCGATTTAAGGAATTTAAGAACCTTGTAGAAAATCAGACTAGAAGAAAAATAAAATGTTTAAGGACTGATAATGGTGGTGAATTTTGTTCTGATGATTTCGATAGGTACTGTAAAGACCATGGGATTAAAATACATAAGACTACACCTTATACTCCATAGCAAAATGGAGTTGCAGAAAGGTTCAATAGGACAGTGATGGAGAGAGCACAAAGTATGCTAAGTAGTGTTGGCTTGGAGGAGAAGTTTTGGGCTGAGGCTGTTGCTACTGCATGTTACTTGATAAATCGTTCTCCAAATTCTGCTCTTGCTGAGAAAACACCTTTGGAAGCGTGGTATGGTAAGAAACCCTCTCTAAGACATATTCATGTTTTTGGCTATGAGGCATATGCATATCTATCGTATGAGAAAAGATCTAAGTTGGAGAACAAGGTTGTCAAATGTATCTTTATTGGCTATAGTGCTGGCATAAAAGGATACAAGCTTTGGAATTCTGATACGGAGAAGGTTGTATATAGCAGCTATGAAGGCATATGCATAATCTATCGTATGAGAAAAGATCAAAATGTTGGAGAACAAGAAGTTGTCAAATAGGTATCTTTATTGGCTATTTCTAGTGCTGGCATAAAAGGATACAAGCTCATTAGAAAAGGAATTCTGATACGGAGAAGGATTGTATATAGCAGTCTCCTAGGATGTGCAACATATGTACCAGAAGTTGGTGATACTTTTGTATTATCTTTGGGATGTATGTTAAGATCAAAATCTTTGGGATTTGTAAGATCAAAATCTGATCATTGTGTGTATTATAAAGCTGAAAGTGATTGAGTGCTTATTATTGCTCTCTATGTTGATGATATGTTGTTCATAGGCAATAGTAAGTTGATGATTTCTGATCTTAAGTCTCAATTGTCTGCTAAGTTCAAAATGAAAGATCTTGGTGCAGCAAGGTATATTCTAGGGATGGAAATAACCAGGGATGGGAATAGTATAAAACTTTGGCTCAGTCAAAGTAAGTATATCAGGACTGTTCTAGAGAGATTTTGCATGAATGATTGCAAGAAACTAGTTGTTTCAGTCTTGCAAGGAACAAAGCTATCTGTTGAAGACTGTCCAAAATCTCCTACTGAGATGGAGGACATGACCAGTGTACCCTATGCTAGTGCGGTTGGTAGTCTTATGTATGCAATGGTCTGTACAAGGCCAGACATTTCCCAAGCAGTGGGAGTACTTAGTCAGTTTATGGCTAATCCTGTAAGGACACATTGGGATACTGTGAAGAGAGTATTCAGATATTTGAAGGGCACTTCAGAATTTTCTTTGTGTTACCAAGGGAACTTGGTTGAATCACAGAGGACTCTCAGCATTCGAGGTTATGTGGATTCTGATTGGGCAGGGGACATTGACAACAGGAGGTCCACCAATGGATACATTTTCATGATGAATGGTGCTGCAGTGAGTTGGATGAGTAAGCGGCGGGCTATAGTTGCTTTATCCACTACAGAGGCTGAATACATGGTAGCTACACATGCTTGTAAAGAAGCAGTTTGGTTAAAAAATTTGTGTTCTAACATTTGTTTTGATGTAGGGAAAATAACTATTTTTTGTCACAGTCAAAGTGTAATTTTTCTGGCAAAGAATCCTACTTTCCATGCCAGGACGAAACATATAGATGTACAGTACCACTTTGTATGAGATATGGTGGAGGATGGAAAGGTCATTTTGGAAAAATTTGATACTCTGGAGAATGTTGCAGATGCATTGACGAAGCCAGTGAGCACAGACAAGTTCAGGTGGTGTGCCAATTCGATGGGCCTTAGTGCCCATGAATTTCAGTAGTTTTGTTGTACTCTAGAGGTGCCTATGTGATCTTCGTCAAGTGGGAGATTGTTAGAAATATATGCCTCAATCTCACAGGCTAAAAGGGAAAAGTCAGTGTGATATTCATTGTGTCTGGCCGACTAGCAGTTGAAACCTTGTTGGAATGTTCAGGTCGTCGAGACCTTGTTGATGTCTTGCCAAAGGAGCCTATCATTGTGACATTTCATTCGGTGTGACTTTTCTATCTCTCACCACCCATGGAGATCTCTTACCAACTGATGGTGTTTATCGTATATTGAGGAGACTTGGCTGAAAGGTTTATGTTTCGGTATGAAGTCTTACCGATATGAATGTCTCGCCGATAGTTATCTTTTGGAGTCATCAGGATAACGAAAGGGGTTGCTATGAACTCTTGGTGACATACGTTTGTCTCACCGATGTCGTGAGATGTGTTCAATATGACTCCCAGCGAAAGGTGGTCTCAGGGTAGCCTGGAGACTTCGGTGTGAAGTCTTAGCGATGAAGTCTCGCCGACAGTGGAACATTGCAGTGTGACTTGAAGGCTTCAGAGTAACGTCTCAGTGATAATGATTTGTCTTGCCAACTGATGAATGTTTCGGTATAACATAAAGAGCTCGGTATGATCTCTCAGCGAAGAACGATAGTCTCGCCGATGGTAATTCTATTGTCTATGTGACTTTGAAGCTTCGGTATGATGTCTCACCGATAGCGATAAGTCCCGGCGATAGCGATACAACTAATGATCATCGATATGAGGTCTTGGCGACACAGTGATGTCTAAGCGATAGCTTTCTAGACTCGGAGTAACATCTTGCCGATAGTCAGAACTCTTGGTGATATCGAATGCTGGCTTTGTGGCATCAGGGAGACATGGTTAGTGTCTCACTAACATACGAACACGGGATGAACGCCTTTGACCGACTGATGACTATCCTACGTGGTGAGTCTATGACCAATCAGAGAAGCCGAATGGGAACCGCTAGCAGTTGGACTGTTGCGGCCGTTACTAAGAGGAAGTTCGACAAACTAGAAGTGACATGGATATACTCAAGAATTGCAGATGATGTCTGGTTGGATTGTTCGATGGTTGTATGAACAGTTGGATGTATAGTTCTATATATGATCAGAGTGAATTGAATTTTGAGTGTATTGTAACTTGAAGTGTTATGTAGCAAGGTTGATCATTGTGAATGTTGTTGTAAATTGACCACGTGACCACATTTCTTTCGGGCATTTTATCAAACACGTCATTGCCTTGTCTATGTTGTTGCTTACTATTATGCTTTGATAGATTTTTTGCAAGCATGCATAGCTTGTTCAAAAGAACCTATTTTAGGCTTTTTGCCATAGCAGCAAGGCAGTGAACAGTTTGATGAAATGCTTTGGTAGACATGTATGAAAAATGTGGTAGCATAGTGAATTGTTTCATATAATGCCTCAAAGAAATGTGGTCATGTGGTAAAGGACTGCCATGACAATCCATAAATTTGCAAAGAAAAATACCTTTAGGTGTTTTCCAAATTTGCATACCCAAAAAATAATGTAATAGGCCTAAATCAGTCGTTTGAAATTGTTGATTGAGTTGAAACTTAACATCACTAATCAAATTATTAGAACTAGAAGTGATAATTAAATCATCAACATATAAAATAATAATCATAGTATCATTTTCACTGTGGTTAATATATAAATTTGGATCATATTTACTTCTAATGAAACCTTGAGATAGAAAGAAAGCATTAATTTTTTAATACCATTCTCTAGGAGATTGTTTTAAACCATAAATTGATTTCTTCAATTTGCAAACAAGATTTTCATTAACTTCCTTAATGAAACCCAAAGGTTGAGACATAAATTTCTTCATGTAAATCACCATTTAAAAATGCACTTTTAACATCTATTTGATGAATATGTCAATGCATATGAGAAGTTAAAGCAAGAACTAATTTAATAGTTGGCATCTTATCTACTGGAACAAATGTTTCATTATAATCTAAACCTTCAATTTGAGAGAATCCCCTAGCAATTAATCTAGCTTTAAAATTGCTAACTTCATTATTTGCATTAACCTTAGGTTTATACAACCATTTGCATGAAACAAGATTCTTACCTTTAGGTAAAGGTACTAAATCCCAAGTTTTATTAGCAATTAAAGTATCATATTCTTCTTGCATGGCCTTTTGCCAATGAGGCTGATCTTTAGCTTGTTCATAAGTTTGATGATCATTTGAATGCATAATGTTAGCCATCAAAGCATAATTATAATAATTTTCCTTTCTAGTTTTAGATTGATCCATGTTATCCATCAAAGCATAATTACAATAATTTGGCTTTCTTTTAGATGTAGGAGCATCATCACTAGAAGAAGAATGGTGAGGAGAAATTTCAACATTTTTCATCATCATTATCACTATGAGTAAGATAGCATTAGGAGGGTTAAGAGAAGATTCAACTTGAGGATTATCCTCCACAACAATAAGTTTATTTTGAGAAGATTCAATATCATGCACTTTAGAACAATCATGAACACCATGTTTAGCAATGCATACATCTCTAGCAACTTTAACTTTGTTAGTAAGAGGATTATAAACTCTATAATCTTTAGAATGTTCATCATAACCAACAAAAATATGATAAGAAGATTTATGATCTAATTTTTGCCTGTTTTGTTTAGGTTTGTGAACATAAGCAATTGAACCAAAAATTCTTAAATGCTTAAGATTGGGCTTCCTACTAGACCAAGCTTCTTCAAGAGTTATAGTGTTTAAATATTTAGTAGGATTCCTATTAATAATGTAAGTAGCACAAAACATAGCTTCTGCCCAAAATTTATAAGACATGTTTTTAGCATGTAACATACATCTAGCCATTTCAACAATAGTTATATGCTTCTTTTCCGCTACACCATTTTGTTGAGGTGTATAGGGAATAGTTAGCTCATGCTTAATACCAAATAATTTCAAATAAATATTAAAAGCATTTTTCACATATTCTTTACCATTATTAGTTCTAAGATTTTTAAGTTTAAAGCTAGATTGCCTTTCAAAAAATTTATGAAAGTCGGAAAATATATCAAGAACTTGATTTTTACCATGAAGAAAATAGATCTAAGTTCTTCTAGAAAAATCATCAACAAAAGTAAGTGCATACCTTGATCCTTGGATGGAGTTATTCTCCATGGGTCCCAAAAGGTCACTATGAACTAGGTGCAACTTATGAGTTGCCCTCCATGATTGACCATGTGGAAAGGGCTCCCTATGCATCTTACCACTCATGCATCTTGTGCATACAATTTTAGATGGAACAATACTAGGCAATCTATCAACTACATTAAGCTTTTGCATTAAAGCAATATTGTTAGCATTTATATGACCAAGTCTTGCATGCCAAACATTAAAATCAATGGAAGATATTAAAGAGCATCTAAATTGAGCAAACTCATAAAATTTGAACAAATTATCATTGTCTAATTTAGCATTAGCAATGACCTTGCTTTGTTTTGGATCAATAACATAGCACATATCTTTGGAAAATTCTATTTTATAATCTTGACAAAGCTTAGCAACTGAAAGCAAATTAGTCTTTAATTTAGGAGCATATAAAACATCATACAATTTACCATTAGGAACATTCACATCTCCAATTGCTTCTACTTTACAAGTATGATTATTAGCAAGTTGAAAAGGTACATTAGATATATGAGGTTGCATAGACTCAAAAACTTCTTTATGTGAAGTAACATGTTGAGATGCACTTGAATCAATAACCCATTCAAGAGGTTGAGAAATATTATAACCACAAGTAAAAGCACATCTAGATTGATTTGCATTGTTTTGAAACTTAGGCTTATTTTGTTGTTGATTATTTTGCTTCATATGCTTTTTCTCATTTTGCTTCTTAAAACAAGTATTTTGCCAATGACCATCCTTATTACAATAAGTGAAATGAGGTCTCTTAGAAGAGTTAAAACTTTCTAGGATCATTGCCATTATTATAATGAGGTGTAGTATTATAATGTTGTTTAAAATGATGCTTATAATTTTGCTTATAATTAGACAAAAAAGCATGTTCATTAGATTTAAGATCATCAAATTGAATTAACTTAGCTTCTTCGTGTCTTAATAAATTATGAAAAATATCATAAGTTAATTGGGTAGCTAAATTAGAAATAGCTAATTGAGCATGAATATTAGTAATAAATTGTTGAAATTGTCAAGGAAGACATTTTTTAAGAATAAGATGAATTAATCTAAGATCTAATTTTTCTCCTAAACCATACAATTGACTATTCAAAGCATCAAGTTTTAATAGAAGATCATCCATGGATTTGAAATCAAAATACCTTAGATCTTCAAATTGGTCTTGAAGTTGAATCTTTCTAGATTCATTTGAACTATCATAAATAGTCTTGAGTTTGTCCCAAGCTTCAAAGGCTTTCATGCATGTCCCAATGTGAACATATAGTTCAGGTGACATGGAGATTACCTATGAAATCAAGGACTTCCTCATTTTTTAGCCTCCAGTTTTCTTGATCATCTTTGATGTAGACAGATTAGGTTCCGATTTGGAATCCGTAGCAACATCCAAAAAATGTTTAAAACGAAAAATAAAAGAGATGTGAGTTTTTCAAAAATGATAGAATAATTTAATTTAATTTCAAGAATCAGAGTAGACATGATTGCAATAAAAAATATTCACTTCTTGATAAATAAATAATAACTATTGTAAATAATTATTTTTTAAAATCCCTTATACAACAATCTATTAGAAAGAAATTAAATTGAAAAAAAAAAAAACCTCTACATTTTAAATTGACACTTAAATGAAAATAAAAAAATAAAAAATTATTAACTTTTATACTTAGAAAAAGTTCAAAAAAATTATACTTATCCTCTTAACAAATTATACTTATCCTTTATAGTTTTAATTAAAAAAGATAGAAAAAGAAACTTACATTCTTTTTTTTTTTTAAAAGAATCTTTTATTTTAAAAAGAAAGAAATTTTGAATAAAATAAAAATAAAATTTAAAGATTAAAACTTTTGATTTAAACCTTCATATAAAATGGGCAAGCCTTTGATTTAAACACTTAGAAACTTCGAAGATTTTAAGATATTTTAATTTATTAGTAGATATTTTAGATTTTATAAGATTTGATTTTTTTGATATTATCTAATGTTGTTTTTTGAAAAATAAAAGTTTTTTAATGTATTTGTTTTGATTTTTTAAAGAATAAATATGAGTTAAATAGGATTAGAGTCTTAAAAAAAAAATGAAGAGCACATTTGAAAATATTATAACATGTATAAATAATGAAATTTTCTAAAAAAACTAAACTATAATCTTTTATTTGAGAGGGTTTCTAAAAAATTGCATAAATACAAACATGCAAATTATATTGAATGAATTTAAAGTCTATTTAAAAAAGATTTATTGCATAGATTTGAGATTTGAAAAAAAACTTAGAAATCTTTAGAAAAAGAATTTATCCTCCATAAGAGTTAGAAAAAAAATGAATAAATTGAAATTTGGAAAACAAGATAAACTCTTATTGGATTTTCTAAAAACTTGCAAGAGATGCAAATAGATTTAAGAACAAATTATTTGAAATATAAAAAAACCAAAAACTGAAATTCAAATAGATTTAAGAACAAATTATTTGAAATATAAAAAAACCAAAAACTGAAATTCAAATAGATTTAAGAACAAATTATTTGAAATATAAAACAACCAAAAACTAAATTCTTGCACTATAAAACTATATTAGAAAAACAAATATCAAACAGGAAGCAAGTTAGATTTTTGACTCTTCTCCTCCTCTCTTAGAGTGTCTCCAATGGTATGCCTTTCAAATTTGGTAAACCTTCAACAATGTAGCTCACAAAGATTAATAATACATACCAAGCTGTCACATCATGAAAGGAAAAATAAATTGAGCAAAGGAAAGAACTAATCAATGAGCATTGTTTGAAGGAAAAATACCAAAGAGAGAGTAGCCAAACCAAGCACCACCAAAAGGAGACATGAGAATTTGATAAGGGGAAAAAACAAGAAAAAACTCCAATATTATGAATGGAGGCAAAATGTCTAAGAATGATACAAAGAGAGAGAGAGAGCACTTAAGCCTTATACTTGCTTGCTTGAATGAAGAATGAGAAGAGAAGTCAGAATTAGAAAGTAACTCCCAACTTAATGAATGCTACCATGCATCTATGTGTGTGCAAGTTGTCAAAAGGCTCTTAAAAAGGTGGCTACAAATAAATAGTTACACTTAAATAATAATCTTTATCAAGTAAAGATTAATATTCTAACAATGTAATTATTATTGATTAATATATTTCTATTTATACAATACATTGTACATAATCATTATTCTACTCTTTCATAAGTTTTGCAAATTACTATAGTTAAAATGAAATAATATATTTTTCTTTCAAATTAACCAAACATTTTCTTTTCTTTTCAACTCTCATAGATGGAGACATCTAACTCTAACAAACAACTTGACACCAAAAAAGCAAAAAAAAAACAAAAACAAAAAATGAAAAATGAAAGAAAATTGACTAAATGATATAGAAACATTATCTATAACCATAGATCAAGTTAAGTCAAAGGAAAAAACAAATGACAACAAAAGCCAAATCCAAGCAAACAAAACTATCAGCAATTCGCAACTTTCCTTTTGGATGTGGTCATTCTGCACTAATTATAAATGAAGCATCTGAAAAAATTCAATTTGATTACTATTAATTTTTTTTATTACAAGTATTCAAATGCATGTCACTATGTTTTTAGCATTTTCCTTTTAAAAATATCCAATTATTTTCTAAAAATTTACAACTCATTCTACCTATTTTTGAATAAAATTAATAGCAACTAATTAAGATTCATATATGATCCAACGTAAAATAGGAAATTATAAGATATTTGAAACAAAATGTAAAGGCTCGTACAAAGATAAAAGACCTAAATAAAAAGCCTATTCAAATCAAAAGAAAATGAAACAAAAACAATATTTTAGATGTGAAAAATCATCTAATGATTAAAACTAAAATACCATAATTAACAAAACTTCATTTAATTTTATTCATATTCATAAAACTTACATTTATTTTTTCAAATCTACAACACAATAAAAATATAAATGCTCACCACTACTTAATACTGTTGTAAAATAGAAGCTTATAAAAAACTCATGTCAAAAAAGTAATCTTTTATTCGTTAAAAAAAAATAATGTCCATTATGTTATACAAAGTATAAAATTATATAGAACTTATTTTAAACCATAATAAAAGATTTTTTATTTATTTATACCAGGTAATGAGAACAGGGCTGCCCCCAAAAATAGTAGACTACATTTTTGGGATGGTAGGGGATGGCAGGACATGTTTTAGTATGGCAGTCCAGTGGAGTGCTTTTTTTTGTGACGACTGTGTATATATATATATATATATAAACAATTGATCTTTTGTACTGCACTAATCTCTGGTTTCGACCATTCACCAATACTTCAGCTTGGTAACTAAGGGTAACACCGGTGATGTTCCAAAATTCGACTCCGGTTCTATGTCATAAGCATAGTCCTGTCAAACTCTTATAAACATATTTTAATTATCTGGTGATTTTAATGGTTTAGAATTGTTTCTGCAAAGACCTGAAAATTATTTTATTTATTGTCAATTTGTATTCACTACATTTCGTTGATGTCTATAAATCTTAATATCCCAGATTTTTAAAAAAACCTTATTGGGTAAAATATCCTCAAGAAAAATCCCCATGGTCATACCATCATCCGTGAGCATGGCAACCCAATCTCTGGTTGGAACAGATATAACTTGCTAAAACAATCACCCCGGTGCAAATCTACTGATGTGTCATGAAGCTGGTGGGAATAGATGTGACAGGTCGCAATAATATTTTTCTGACAGGTCTGCTCATGTGGCTTTGTTGCTGATGTGTTATCCACTTTTCAAAATAGCCCTACATTGTCTTCCATGGCCCTACGAGCCCCAAGTCTTGGAAATGACCATGGAGACGGGAACGAGGGTTCCAGGGAGGGGGGAACACGTCCCCTTGTAATATAGGGAGGGGGAAATGGCATGGCAAGTGCAGCGGGTCGTTATTACTCATTATTTGCAGATTTGTCGAGTGTAATGCTACTATGAATGAGACCAGGCATCTTTCTTGAAAATATACTAGAAAGGAGATGACGTCAATCGCACTAAAGAAACTGTTAAATTTTACTTGGATATTAACCAAGGGAGTTCCTTAATCATCTTTTCATATTATTTTAACTTTTGGAATTCAACTTTCTGCAAGAAATGAAAGAAACAGGCGTAACAAAGATGAGTTTTTGCTGAGTCCGAGTCTCAGCACTATGTGATGGGAACATGACAACACCATACGGGAAACTTAATACATCTTCTGATTGACAATTGAGAAATAAAGGAACAATATGGAGAGAAATATATTTGCATCAACCTTCACTGAAACCATATCTGAATTAAAATACTTGTCCACCAATGATCGCTGCATTTATTGAAGGACCAGTAGAAGAATCTCGAACTTTCTGTTACATAGTATGCATACGAACTGTGGTGGTTGCTCATTCGATTCTGCTGATTGAGAATTTTACAACTAAATATGAATTCAAGAAGCAACTGCTTCAATAACTTTTGAGGATAAATCCGGTCCTAATTCCCACTATGCATGTGGAAAATATTTAGACTGAATTAAAGATATTGGAGCTTGATTAAATATTAATTTGCAAGCCAAGCCTGAAAGGCAACCTTGCATATCCCATTGTGACCTTGCATTATCTGGAATGTATTGATTTGTTTAAATAAATTCATTTAATATTCTCACAACTGAAAAAGAGAAAACGGAAAGATTGTCTGTTTGATTTTCATTCTGCGAAGCAAAGTTTTTATAGTAATTCACAACTAAATATTAAGCTTTTCCCGTAACAATGTTCTCTACTCGATAGCATCAGGACTCATTCTCAAAACAGACATTACACTTCCTCCTAGGACCCATGTGTCGAACACGTATTACATATTTTTTAATAGAGTATAACAACACTTTGGGCATAAAACATTGGCCCTAGGCATAAGAACCAAGCTTTCTCGCATTGATGGCTTGTGAAAACCGAGTCGATCATCCATAACTCATATGCATGCTCAGTAAACTCCTGGAATAATTCTGTAAGGAACCTTTTTGCAGTACATATCCCAGTATTTCCCATACCTGAAAAAGGAATCAACTTTAATTAATCCACATACATAAACTTATCTTGTAAATTAAAGAAAGGTTTAAGATCATGCATAAAGAGTGACTTAAAAGGTCATTTCGTTTCGGTGCTTACTTTGCCCGGCATCTTTGGTCATCTCTGTGGGCTCGATCAAATAGAAGGATGGTTAAGAAGATAACATAGAAGTAGGGCAAAAACTGCAAAAACAGGACATTTGTTTCAGGTAAGGAGAATGGAACTGTTATTTTCAAGAAGACAAAGTCCCACAATTTTAGGTCGATTTGAAAACAAAATTTAAGCCTGTTTCCTGCCAAAACAATGAAGAGTGCAGCAAATATTCCTCATACATGACTAAAGAGTCCCGGCAATGTCCAGAAAAATGCTGCTAGGATTTCTGGTACATAATGAAAATGCCGTGCGATACCCCACCTACAAATTTCCAACAGAGAATATATCGATTACATTATAAGCCAGAGCAAGCAAAAGTGGCAAAATATACACACTGGAAGTAGCTTATAGATTATATTTCAGGAAAGGAAACAAAAATACTATTTGGTAAAGAGATATTAATAAAATCAATAGTTACATCATACCTTGACAAACATGAACCCAAACAAGCAACAAAAATAAAATACTGAAATGGTTCAAATTTATAATCTGCAATTTTGTACTTGGAACAAACCTTTTATCTTGAAAATACTCTTAGGAATTAGAGTCCATGACGTAGAATAATGAAATAAATAATAAATTAACATGTCAATGTGAATTTATTATATGTTAGTTTTTAGTTAGTTATTAGTTATGGGTTAGTTCGTAGTTAATGGTTTGGGTAGTTAATAAGTTAGAATGCTTTATAAAGTCATTGCAATTTAATAGTTGTGTGTTGTTGATGAATGAAGAATTTACAGGTTTGAATCCTTGGCTCTCTTGTGACCATATCAATATGGTACAGAGCAGATTTCAAAAAAGACCTCTCTGAATTTTCCTCCACTCACGCTTTGTTTGTCAAGTTGTTTAAGGCACTGGGCTAGTGGATACCACAGACTAGCAGATGCCACGGATCTCGTTCAAAATCTGAAGTTTGTAGCATCCACCCTTATTGCATATTTGTTAGTGGTACTAGCGGATACCACCGACCTTTCAACAAACCCATTGACATCTGCCATTCATGTCCATCTCCTGTCTCTTCCATTGTGTGCATTTTTTCCACAGTTTTTCCTTCATTAGGTTCATTGTGTTCATATTCAAAGTTGCAAAGATGCAAGATGTTGCAGAAAAGTGTAGGAGGTTAAGTTGATTGAGAAGGTGGTTTTTATCTTCCAGTTATGAGGGTTTGATTGTTTGAAGATTGGTATGGATTTATTATGTTGTTCTTTGATGGATATTCAGTTTGTGCAAAGGAGGAATCATGTTCTCATTAAGCACCATTCAATTGTTGATACATTGTTCTGAGTTTAAATATGAGAGTTTAACATAGTATCACTAAAACTGTGATATCTTTCTCATTTCTTAACGAAATTCAAAAATTCAAAATGTTCTAGAAAACTGGTGAGCAGGAGCACAAAACCCAGAAATCATTTAATAATGTTGTCAATATTTAATTCAAATTTGATGTGAAAGACAGGTATTTAAATGGTTATTGCCAATTTAATTTATCTTTTTATTTTGCACAAGGATTTTGAAGCCATAAGGGTGTAATAGATTTTTCAGTTGCACATTGTAATTGGATGCATTCTCGGTAGAAACCAACATCCAAAGAAGATTTTCAATGAAGGGGGGCAAATATGAGACAAGTCAATTGTTGATATTGCAGCACCAAAATCAAGTCTCTACGTCAGTATTAAAGGGTGGTGTAATTTATCCTTTTTATTTTGCATAAGGATTTTGAAGCCAAAAGGGTGTAATAGAGTTTTCAGTTGCACATTGTAATTGGATGCATTATCGGTTGAAAACAACATCCAAAGAATTTCATTGAAGGGGGGCAAATATGAGACAAGTCAATTGTTGATATTGCAGCACCAAAATAAAGTCTCTACGTCAGTATTAAAGGGGGGTGTTCGGAATTATAATACATAACAGAATAATGAAATAAAAAATAAATTAACATGTTAATATTAATTTATTTTATGTTAGTTTTTAGTTAGTTATTAGTTATGACTTATGAGTTAATTGGTAGCCAGTGGTTTAGATAGTTGATAAGTTAGAGGGTTTTACAAAGCCATTGCAATGTACTAGTTGTGTGTTGTTGATGAATGAAGAATTTACAGGTTTGAGCCTTGGCTCTCTCTTGTCACCATTTCAATAAATACATGCACCTGTACTTCTAAAAGTAATACTGATGAGGTATATATTCTCAGAGACAACTGCTGAGAATAGAGGCAAACAGATAGTAAGAAATTGCCAGGAAAATGCTTGCAAATCGAAGGAGAATATAGTGAAGGCTAAATGTAGCTTACTGATGAGCTCAGGACTGTTTAAGTAGTATACGTCTATGGGCACTTAGGGAGGAACATATAACCCTACAGGGTATCTACAGGGAGAGCGGATGCATGCCATAGTTCAGCAAATGATTCTGAAAATTGGTGAATCTCAATTATTATCTAAACTTTGATGAAAGTCACATCATATGCTATAATCAGTTAATTGGGATCACAGAATTGCTAAACTAGCCAGAACAGTTTCCTACTTAAATTTTCTTTTGTGTTTCTCAAATGTTTCAAGTATGTCAAGTGGTTTGAGTATTTCCAGGCATATGATTTCAGTATGAATGTTCTACACATTTGATACATATTACATACCAATTAGAGGGCCCCATCTCCTGTCCCTGAAGCAAGACCAAGGATGCATGGGTGTGTGATGTGTCCATCTATGTACCACCACAGGTAATGTACCCAAGTGTCTTTAAGAGTAACACAATGCCAAACAAAAGTAACAGAACATAAATAGAAATCTAATTCTTAAGAGCACTGTAAACTATATAAAGTTTATAACACATGGAAATTTAACAGGAACGACTGCAAAGATAGAAAAATCTATCTATCTAAAGCCGCAGATCACAAACAACCCAAATATCTGCACATAATGAGAAAATAGTATGCTTCATAGAAACAGTCTTCAAAAACTTGCTATTGTAATACAAATTCTATATTTGATTAAAACATCTAAAGTTTTAAACCTTCCTTGATAAAATCATAAAAGAAGAAAAAGAAAAACTTGATTGAGAAGGTATTGAACAGGGTTTGGTTCCCGGTAAATGCTGTTCAACTAACGAAAGCTATCAATTGGTCATTTACCATTGTCAGTAGAAGATGGATATGGGGAAGGATATTATATCATTTTAAAATATGATAGAGAGTACATGAATAGGAGTACAGCTACATAACATTTAAATATGATCACCAGGAGATAGGAGTACATATACGGGAATAGCACACTAAGCCTGAACCAGAGTTTCACGGTGAACATATCTTTTACTGAGGTCAATATCAGCTGGAGAAGTAAATGAGTAAAAAGTATAATTCTAATGCAACCTCGAACCAATAAAACTGTCTCACCAGCCAGATGTCAGGAGAAGGCTATTCTTTTTCTCACCAATTGTAGTTTCATATTGAGCCTCTATCTGCAAAACCCCAATAATGAAAATGAATCTTCCATCATCAATATAATTAAAATGGTTTCAATTTAAGTCACAGAAACAAAGAATATTTAAATATTTAAATAATTAAATAATTCAACAGGCAAACAAGCAACCTGCATGCATAAAACAAATCTCAAGCATTCATTATTAGGACAATTTCTTTATAAGAAAAAAGAAATAAGTTGTGAATCTTGTTACCTTTGATGGTGGCTGACCCCATATTAAGCAGTTCCCATTTGTTTTGCGAAATAGCTGCCTTTGCCTATCACAGTCATAGTTGATGAATATGCATACAATGCCAGCAAAAAGTATGGCCAGGGACAGCTGCCACATTTACAATAATTTTTGAATGAAAAGGTAGTTGACAATCTCAATGAAGATAAGCATACCATCTATAGGTAAAGACAATATTGCAAATTTGCCATTATATAATTAATTACTTATGCAGAAAGTTGAAACATTCATGTGATAAACTCTTGTTTTATAGTTCAACTATGCAGATCATTTAAAGATAAAAACAGAAAAACTTATCAAAAAACTTTGTTTTTATTCATTGAATTGTGGATTACCTCAAGACCCAAATTGATGGGATGACGTACAAGATACATTGCTGGAGATGTATAAACAGATGGAACCCAGACCAGACAACCCCAACAAATGTAAAAGCCAGCTGTTAAATCAAACCAGAAGGTAATAAAGATTTAATTTCCTTGAACCTTCAACCATTTACCACTTGATAGAGTAGTTAATGTAGAACAAACTTGAACAATTGGCATCAAGTACAGCTAACAGGATATTTTTCCCACATAAAAAGGGATTATATTAAATGTTGGCAATAATCAGAATTCTGTACATGAATATGAAATGCAAAAAAAGCTTGCCAGTAGCATAATGTTTGAGCAACTGGTGACTGGATAGAAACTTCTAAGTTCTAACCATACAACCAACAATTCAAAAGACCAAGTGGTGATTAGTGGTGCCTCATATGAGCTTCCACGATGGCCGGTCTTTGAAACCAGATGAGCATGCAAGCATGTGAACCCTAAGCATCACCAGCTCAAAATTTTCAAAAATAACCAGAGAGCTATAATCATAGATATATATATCCACCTGCAAGTAATATACAATTACACAGTAGACCATAATTATTTGATATTACAAAGTCTCAAATGTGCCCCTAAAAATATGCAAGACCATTTTCTAAAAGGCAATCATAGCCTTATGTGTCCAATCAGCACATTTGCATAGGAGATCAGCATTCCCTGATGCTATAAGGATTCATCTAGCAGAAACTCTGTAACCTACAGCTTATGTCTTAGGAGCTCTTTCACATATTGGAGGTAAATCCATCAAACTCAATCCCACACTATCTTCTCTATTCCAACCTAGTGGCATTCTAAGTAGTTCTATCCTATTAGCTTTTTGGCATTTTTCTAATGCTCTTACTGTCCTTCCATCTAAAGTAACGAAAAACTAAATCAACCAAATCAGAATACATCACTATTTACATTATCCACCATCATTCAAAATGATTCTATTCCCTGCTTCAAATTAAGAAACACATTTTGATGATCTTTTAACTCTCAGAAGAGTACAATTGTTTACATACCAATGAACTTGTGATAATGTGATGTCATAAGAATGTATTCTAATACACATTATACAAATTAAGTCAAGACCCTTCAATCAGAAGAGCTTTTTGTATCTACTATCAGCCACCCTCAACCATAGATATTCAGCATAAATTATATGTCAGGACTCTGTCAGCCTTAATGGATTAGCAATAGTTTTTCCAACATGGGATAGGGCTTATTCAGAAACAAACATGTGTATGATTAGTTTTCAAATAGAAAATAAATTAATTAAATGAAGCTGCTTCCTTATCTGACATAAGTTAGTTCCCTTCAATGACTACACTGGAATATGAATATTTGCATCAATCTGCCTTATTATATTAAAATAGGTTCTATATAAAGGTTTTTATTATTAGTTATATTTCTAGCTCAACATCAACGTTAACATACTGATGACACAGAAGATGAATTCATCCCAAGCCAGCAAAAATCATGCAGAAGTTTATCTCTAGTTGGCACCTTTCAATGTTCAAAATCCCTTCCCTTATACTATAAACAGCCCTATTTCTATTGGTCCCAATATTGATTTTGTTGATGTTTATGGCAGTGTCAGTTGTATCCTTCCAGCAATATCCTTTACTTCATTTGATAAATTAAATTATAGCCAAGGGCTATTTAATTTATAGAGACATCAAGAGGCACGATTTTATGTTTAACTATTTTAATTATTGAAGAGACACAAATTAATGAAAAGTTGCATTTATGTTGAGGCCGACCTCATGCTCCATTGTTCGTGATTCTTCTCCTAGGCGCAATCTTCTATGAAGAGACAGCATTTATTTTTGGTGGCCGACCTTTGGTGGAGGCCGACTTGAAGACATTTGAAGAGGCACATCCTCTCTCCAACTTTGTATATATACTCGATGAGTCACTCCTTGTTGATCATTTTATATTTACATTGTTCATTCATTAGTCAAAAGTGCGAAAAAGAGGAAGGAGCAGATTAGTTCGATTCAATATAGAAGGCTGAGTACATTATTCAAGAGCATTATCATATTGCTGTGTGAGCATTAGTTTGTGGTGCTTTCTCTTGGCCTGAATATCAGCCTCTATTGTAAAGGAGACTCTATTTGTGTTTCAATATATAAGTGATATATTGTTGCTGGGTTTTTCTCCCTCAAGTGGAGGGTTTTCCCAAGGTATCTGCTGTGTTTTGTGTCTGATTTTGAATTAATTTTCTGTGCATTACATCTGATCATTAAAACTAACATGGTATCAAAGCGGGTTTGAAGAAGATCTTGATCAGATTTTTTTATTACAGAGATACTCGTTATTCTCTTTCTCATCGTTGTTTACTTCTATCTCTTCGTCAAGATGGTTAATGGTCTTAAGATTGAGGATAGACTTGAGGGAGCATCAAATTTTACATCATGGAGATTCAGAATTATGCTCACCTTGGAAGAGAATGAATTGGCTGAGTTTGTGGAGAGCAAAGTCCCCGAGCCTACGGATGACGAAGAGAAGGTTCAATGGAAGAAGAAAGATATCAAGGCGAAGAAGATGTTAGTTGATTCCGTGAAGGATCATATTGTTCCTATTGTCTCCAAGTTGAAGATGGCAAGAGAGATGTTCAAAACTTTGTAGGAGATGTACGAAATCAACAACACAAGTTGGGCTCTTGTGTGATGTCCCAGCTCTAGTCAGTTCTCAGGAGTAGTGTGTTAGCCTATCTCTTGGACCCTTGTAGGCTAACAGAGTTGGTTAGAGCGCCAGTGGTTCTATTTGGTGGGCTTTGTTGTTCTCATCCTTTGAGTTCAATGATTGGCTCACGACAGGCTTTGGCAGTTCTGGGGTTGGTAGCTTCTGACGGCACGTCATTATGTGGGGTTATGAGCAAGTTATGAATATTTCAGTGGATTAAAGTGTTTTAATATATTTGACGGAATATTATAAAGTCAACTTGATTTTATAATAAAGTAATCACTTAAATTTATTTAAGTGAAAACTAAAAGCACTTTAGTGAAATATTTCATAAAGTGATTAATTGAATCACTTAAAGTGGGCGCCCAAGTATTTTAATGTGAACTACTGAAAAAGGTGATTTAAATATGTTTTAAAATATTTAAATGACACCAAAAGTGGCGTCACTTCTTGGGATGTGTGCCTTTTGGCCTTATAAGCAAAAGCAAAGGAAATTATAACTCATTATTGACTATTTGACATTTCTCTTGGCTTTGGCTTTGCTTGCTTCTCTGAGACAAGGGTTTCAGGAGTTTGTTTATCTCTGGAGAATGAAAACTCTTCACAGATCTGTGACTGTGAGACTGTGAAAGATCAATTGAATGATTGCAACAACGGGGGCTTCAATTAAGAAGTTTCTACAGTGCTTAATCAGGAATTTTTGTGCATATTTAGTAGAGTTCTTCAATAAAATACAGGAGGGTTTGTGAGACAGGCGCCTATCTTCATTTGTGGTCATTCCTGTTATGGTCGTTCTTTCCTTGCAGATGGTGTGGTTTCTTCTTGAAGTGCGTGGCTCTTAGATAAAGGGCATTTGGAGTTTTTGGGAGAAACGCCTTCTTTATTAAGGGTTTCTCATCTCTTTCTTTGGCGTCTAGCTTGTTCCCATCATTTGCTTTAATTTCCAGGCTGGAGGTTGCATTCAGTTGAATTCTACGCTTGAAATTGTCAGTTTTCATCATTCTTGGCTGGCAAACTGGAATAATTTCTTATTGAAATAATCTGGAGCATTTTGGGTTATGTCTAAAATTTGTAATCTCTTTGTTTCAGCTATTTAATACCTTTTGCACTTCCATTTGGTAAATTTAAGCTCAATTCTGAGTTTTATGAGCTTTTATATTCTGCACCCCTTCTATTTCTCTCTAGAAACTTTCTTAAAAAACTTAAAAGAATACAAAAAGATAATCAAAACAACAAGGGTTTGAAGAGGGAGCCAGTTGGGCTCATCACATCTTGCACTGAAGCAACAACTCCATCATGTGAAGATGGCGAAAGGAGAAACTGTTATTGCTTATTTCATGAAGATTTCAGAATTAAGAGATCAGCTCTCTACAATTGGTCATGTGGTTGATGACAAGGACTTGACAATGCTTGCTCTTAATGGTCTTCCTTCATCTTGGGAGTCCTACATTCAAGGAATCAGTGCAAGATCAAAACTTCCTAAGTTTGATCAATTGAGGGCGGATTGCATTCAAGAGGAGTCTAGGTTGGCCGCAAGAGGAATTGGTCAAAGCTCTACTAATGAAGACATCCATGTTCTCGCCTCTCAATCTTCGAAGAAGGAAGGGAAAGTGGTGCAGGAGCACCTAGGCTAAACTCCATTTTGCTAATGATCAATTTTGGCTTGTACCTGACCTTAGCCAAGTTAGGGTAATAGTGTGTTTATTTTGGACCTTAGAAGGTCTTGCTTGTGTGTGGAATTGGTGAGTTAGTCACTAGGACTAAGGTCACCATAGTTTAGTCCTTGTTAATTACTTTTGCTTTAATTAGCCTTAGTAGCTTAAGTTTGGAATAGAGCATTAAATGTGTTCTAAACACATCTAAGTTGTTAGAAGATGCCAAGAGGCAGTTAAGGGAGTTGATGGCTCGAAATCAAGGAGTTAGAGGTCCTAGAAGTTAGGAAGAGGACACAATGATGGGAAGTTGCAAAAATTTGTTGCAAAGTTGCATGACAACATTTGTCAAGTTGCATGCAACTTAGTTAGACATTTGTCAGGTTGCTCAACTTAGTTATCTCGGATTCCCTAAAAGGTAGGAGTGTGGGATCGACCAACATCCCTTGAAACATGGAAAAAGGCATCTATGTAAGGTAATGGCTCGAAGGCCAGCAATTAGACAATTGTAATCAAGTTTTTGGTTTGAAAAATATAGAGGAATTCTGCAAATTCTGTGTTATACCGACTGTTTTGAGTGACAGTGCTATTCATCGAATTAGATGCTTTGATTTGCTGTTAGATTTGTGTTCATTGAGCAGTCTTAGGCATCTTTCATTTTGTAATCAAGTTGCTTTGAGTTGATTTGGTGCTTTGAATTCATAGGTTAAGGTTTTAGAGGGTTTTCTTGTTTTGTACAGTCCAGTCAGTTTTTTCATGGCTCCCCCATAAAATCTAACCACGGGATCTTCCTAAGATTGGTTGGATATGACAGGGGAGCCAATCATCTGTAAATATTTAGTAGTAGGAGTCATAGGGAGTCGAGCATTTGCATTCAAAACCAAACCCTAGGCGAGTTCACAATACCCGGTTAGAGGTTTGGCAGTGAAAAGTTGAAGAGAACAGGCAGGGGAAAGAGGTACTGTACAGAACAAGTACAGTTCCAGGTGGGGCATGACCATATCTAAGGATGCTAGAAGGATGGTGGCTTAATTAATCCATTTATGTGAGAGATAAGCAAGAGAACAGTGAAACCCTAGCAATTAGGCCTATTAGCCCTATTTGCCCTAGATAGTAGGAACCCACTGTACGGAGGAGTCAGGGGTCTAAATCCTTGTAAATCTTTTAGAGGATTCAAAAGGGTATCTGAATGTGAAGTTTGTTTTCCAAGTTGTTTGGACAGTTTGAGCAAGAAAAGCAAAAAGGACACTGTCAAGGGCTACAAGCAATTAGGCCTATTCAAAGCAAAATCTTGGAATCGGTAAGACAGCAGATTGAAGGTCCTCAAAGATGGATCTAAATGGATGTGAAATGCATGATTCCAGTATCTCTGACACCCCTGCAAGCAGTTCAATGTTTGGTGTGATATAGGCACTTAGAGTCTTCTAAGTGTAGGAGAGAGCTTTGCAAGTTCAAGTGGTGGCAGTCCTCTAAGGTGAAGCACAAGGAGTGAGGCTCTTGGAGAAGAGTTGAGACAGGACTTAGCTAATAATCTAAGCCTAGCAAGAACCTAGAAAGGGATCAGGTTCCTGGATGAAGACAGTGAAAAGTCTTCTTAATTGATTGTGCAAGCAAACCAAGGAGCACTTACACCAGAAAGATGGGAAGAAAGGTTATTTCAAGAGGAATAGAAATAAAGGAGCTGATGGTGCTCCCGCATTCAAGAAGAAGAGGGACCTCTCCAAAGTCCAATGCTTTAGATGTGACAAGTATGGTCACTTTGTTAAAGATTATCCAACCAGGCCTAAGCAGCAAGCTACCATTGCAAATGTTGATGAAGTCTCTCCCCAAAAGGACTCATGTGAATACTTGTTCTATTCGGCATTGTCAAGTAATTTACCTACAGACACCAACACTTGGCTGATTGACAGTAGTGCCTCTCGCCACATCACCAGATTTAGGGAGCACTTAACAAATTTGGTGGAGAGAGATTCTAATGAACAAGTTACTATTGGAGATGATGCTAGTTACTCAGTGAAAGGAATTGGGACCTCCACTCTCCACTTGGATTCCGACATTTCCCTATAGTTGTGTGATGTTCTATATGTTCCAGGTATCAAACGAAATCTTGTTTCCATTTCAGCCTTTGAAGACAAGGGGTACCAAGTTGCATTCTCTAAAGGCAAAGTTCTTGTATGGACGAAGAATTCCAACTTCAAGACTGCTCGACTGATTGGAGTTAAGACATGAGAGCCTCTATAGGCTATGCACTCATCCACTTCAGGCTCTAGTGCATGATTCTTCAAGTTTGTGCGAACTATGGCATCGAAGATTGGCTCACCTTCACTTCCGAGCTCTACCTATCATGGAGAAGATGGTTACGAGTCTTCTGAAGTTTAACCAGGAGCACGAAGGTACTTGCAAAGGCTGCGCTTTGGGTAAGAATACAAAAGGTCCATTTCATAGTAGAGAAAGTAGATCCAAATGTATTCTTGATCTCATTCATTCTGATTTATGTGGTCCAATGTTTGTTGCTTCTTCGAGTGGTTTCTTGTATTACATTATTTTTATTGATGACTACTCTAGAAAGACTTGGATTTATTTCTTGAAATCTAAAGAATCTGAGGAGGTATTAGAAAGGATCAAGGAATTCAAGGCTCAGGTAAAGAACCTATCCGGGAAGAAAATCAAAGTCCTAAGATCCAATAATGGAGGAGAGTACACTTCCGACAACTTTCAAAACTTTTGTATTGAAGTTGGGATTAAGAGGGAGTTTAGTGTCCCTTATAATCCTCAACAAAACGGTGTTGCAAAGAGGAAGAACAGATCGATCGTGGAAGTAGCCAAAGCCATGATTCATTAACAAGATCTGCAAACCTTCCTATGGGCAGAAGCATCTAGGACAGCAGTCTATGTTCAGAATAGAAGTCCTCACCGAATCCTGGAGAACATGACTCCTGAAGAAGCTTTTACTGGGAAGAAGCCAGAAGTGAATCATTTGAGGATCTTTGGATGTCCAGTGTATGTTCATATACCAAAGGAAAAGAGAACGAAGTTGGAGCCCTCTGGCAAGAAGGGGATATTTGTAGGTTATAGTGAGACATCAAAAGCCTACAAAATCTACATTCCAGGTCAGAAGTTGATCGAAATCAATAGAGATGTCACATTTGAGGAAGATGTTGCATTCAAAAGATCCAAGGGTACTCATATGGAGATTGATAATGAAGAGTCTCCTCAAGATATGGAAGTTGACCATACTCCCGAGATTCAAAGGGAGACTCCAGAACCGAAAGAAGATGATCCAGTTGAGCCCTTGGAACCTACTGATGGGCCTGCCGATATTGTGATTGGGAGAAAAAGACCTCTTTGGGCTAGGCAAACAATGCAAGAGGCAGAAAAGTTTGCAGAACCAAGAGGAACCTTCAGAGAAAGTAAAAGACCTCATAAATTCTCCAGTTATGTTGCTTTGATGAGTCAAATTATTGAGTCTGAGCCTTCCATTGTTGAGGAAGCTTCTAGTCAACAGGTTTGTAGAGATGCTATGGCAAAAGAGTATCAGTCCATTCTCAAGAATGATGTTTGGGACATTGTTCCTAGACCCGAAGGCAAATCTATGGTATCTTCAAAATGGCTCTTCAAGATCAAGCATGTGGTTGATGGGAGCATTGAGAAGTATAAGGCAAGATTTGTGGCTAGAGGGTTTTCACAAAAAGAGGGAGTTGACTATGAAGAAACATTCACTCCAGTTGCTCGTTATACTTTTGTCAAGACCATCATTGCCATAGCTACATCTAGAGGATGGAAGATTCATCAAAGGGATGTGAAGACAGCTTTTCTAAATGGTGTAACCGAGGAAGAAGTTTATATTGAGCAACCTGATGGATTCGTGGTGCATGGGAAGGAATCTCATGTTTGCAGGCTGAAGAAGGCCTTGTATGGTCTTAAGCAGGCTCCTCGTGCATGGTACGAAAGGATTGATCGTTACCTATTAAGCTTGGGCTTCTCCAAGAACGATGCTAACTCAAATCTGTATTTTAAGGTAATTGATGGCGAAGCATTGATTCCGGTTTTGTATGTTGATGATTTGATTATTACTGGAGAAGAACACCTCATTATCAAATGCAAGAAGGAGTTGGCTTATGAATTTGAAATGAAGGATCTTGAGCTCATGCATTACTTCCTTGGCCTAGAAGTTTGGCAAAAGCCAGATGAGATGATTCTAAATCAAGGGAAGTATACCATTGATATTTTGAAGAGGTTTGGTATGATGGATTGCAAATCCATGTCTACGCCTATGGAGACCAAGTTACATAAGTTGAAGGAGGCTGCAACTAGTTCAGATCTGGTGGATCCCACAATGTACAGGCAGTTGATTGGATCATTGATGTATCTAGTCAATACCAGACCAGATATCTGCTATGCAATGAGTACACTTAGTTCATGTGTGAACCAAAGCAAATACATCTTATTGCAGCGAAACATATCTTGAGATACTTGCGTGGCACAATTGGATATGGATTGAGATATTCTTTAGGTGTTTGGGATCTACTATGATATCCTGGTGCAGTAGGAAGCAGTCATCTATAGCATTGAGTATAGCAGAAGCAGAGTATATTGCAGCTTGTGTGGCAGCTCGAGAAGCAGTGTGGCTTCAGAAGCTCCTTGCAGGATTGTTTGGGCAATCAATGGAGCCTACTATCATTCATTGTGATAACCAAAGTTGTGTGAAGCTTTCTGTCAATCCTATGTTTCATGACAGAACCAAGCATGTTGAAATCAAATACCATTATATCAAAGATATGGTATTGAGGAAAGCAATACAGTTGAAGTATATCAGCACAGATGAGCAGACGGCAAACATTCTCACCAAGCCTCTCTCTAGGATAAAGTTTGTGTACTTCTGAGACAAGCTTGGTATGGTGGAGAATCAAGCCCTAGCTGAGAAGCAGTCTCAGTATTAGTGATCTTCATTAATGCATTTCTCTTTGAGAGAGATTTGAGGTGCAAGCCCTTGTTAATGCATTTCTCTTTTGAGATTTGAGGTGAAAGCCCTTGTTTCCACCCTCTGGGAGAGCCATGGTGGATGTCATGTGTGTGACTCCATGACAGCATCACATGAGAGAGTCCGTGATGATTTTCTTGTACTTGTGTTTCACCCTCTGGGAGAGCCATGGTGAACGTCACGATGAGGTGACAACATCACGTTGAGTGATGAGCACTTGTATATACCATTCATGGGTGTAGCCATGATGGTTGATATCACGATGAGGTGATATCTTTCCTTTCCACATATGGGAGTAGCCATTGTGGTAGACATCACGATGAGGTGATATGTCTTGTGCACCTGGAAGTATCCTCCCTAGCTAAGAGAGAGTGTTGATATTTATGGTAGCATCGGTTGTATCCTTCCAACGATATCCTTTACTTCATTTGATAAATTAAATTATAGCCAAGGGCTATTTAATTTATAGAGGCATCAAGAGGCACGATTTTATGTTAACTATTTTAATTATTGAAGAGACATAAATTAATGAAAAGTTGCATTTATGTTGAGGCCAACCTCATGCTCCATTGGTCGTGATTCTTCTCCTAGGCGCGATCTTCTATGAAGAGACATCATTTATTTTTGGTGGCCGACCATTGGTGGAGGCCGACTTGAAGACATTTGAAGAGGCACGTCCTCTCTCCAACTTTGTATATATACTCGATGAGTCACTCCTTGTTGATCATTTTATATTTACATTGTTCATTCATTAGTCAAAAGTGCGAATAAGAAGAAGGAGCAGATTAGTTCGATTCAATATAGAAGGCTAAGTACATCATTCAAGAGCATTATCATATTGCTGTGTGAGCATTAGTTTGTGGTGCTTTCTCTTGGCCTGAATATCGGCCTCTATTGTAAAGGAGACTCTATTTGTGTTTCAATATATAAGTGATATATTGTTGCTGGGTTTTTCTCCCTCAAGTGGAGGGTTTTCCCAGGGTATCTGCTGTGTTGTGTCTGATTTTGAATTAATTTTCTGTGCATTATTTTTTATCATTAAAACTAACAGATTTAAGGAACATATTGTGGTTTTTACTTTTCTTCAATTAATTAACTATCCCATGGCATTGTGAGTACAAGATTCAAATGTAACTTATCGAGGAGAAGTCCAAAGAGGATGTGGGTTGCAAACCATGGAATTAAGAAATATCTAAGAGGAATAACTTGGTTCATTGAACCTATCTGGTGTGAACCAAACATATTCATGTTTCATGTTCATAGCATATTTTGTCAAATGTTCCATGTTATTAAGTAGTCCCTGAGCATGAAAAACATTAAAATATCTTACCATAGAAAATCATCTCTTCAGCTTTGCTTACCAGGTTCATTGAACCTATCTGATGTGAACCAAACATATTCATGTTCATAGCATATTTTCTCAACCAAACATATTCATGTTCATGTTCATAGCATATTTTGTTAAGAAATATCTAAGAGGAATAATTTGGTTCATTGAACCTATCTGATGTGAACCAAACATATTCATGTTTCATGTTCGTAGCATATTTTGTCAAATGATCCATGTTATTAAGTAGTCCCTGAGCATGAAAAACATTAAAATATCTTACCATAGAAAATCATCTCTTCAGCTTTGCTTCCCAGGTTGTTTGATATCCTATGCTCAATTTTACAAGGCACTGATACTTCTAGTTATTTCATTTATGCAAACTCTCATATTCTATTCAATAAAGTTACAGACATCTAATAACATCAGTATCACTAGGGAGGAGAATGACATCTTTTATGTAATGACTACTCGTGGAGGTCAACTTGAGATGACTTAAAACACATGGGTCAAACCCTACAAAATTAAAATTTCTAATTAAAAATTGCTCACAAAAACATATAATATTTAATACAATATACAATAAGTCCTCACCTACCAAACATCCCAACAGAAGAGCAGAGGATAATGCATAGCTAAATGAATAATATAAATGAAAACTGCTAATAAAGGATATCTTGCAGAAAGAATAGAAATTCTAAGTATTCTATCTCCAATCCTAAAATACGAACAAACAAATACTCCAGCTTTTGGACTCTGCCAGTCATCTAACAACTTTACATTTTATTTGAAAAGTGTTTGGACAAAGCCATGCAACTTAAAATTGCTGAACAGTAGGAATATTGAAGTGCACCTCGGTCATGAGCGATATCCATGGTACTCCAGTACCCAGACTCCCACCAAAAGAACTTTGTTATGTATACCAACATCAATATGCTGCTGACTAACATAGAATCAGCTATTATGCCGTACTCTTCATACTGCATCCAACATTTCATTAATTCACTTATAGATGTAGAGTAACATAACCATGCCACATCATATTGTTGAATCACTACAACAAAAAGTCAAATTAATACAACCTCTTGAGTTTACTCATGCTTGTACTCTTCATTTACCTGTTTTATGCAGTATGTTACAACAAGAACTGCCCAAGCCATCATTCCAAACCGACAATTTGTGAAAACTTTGATGTCAAAGCTTTTACCAATTCGAGGATACAGCTCCATTCCCTGCAGTTGGGAGAAGCAATTCAAGTGAACGACAATTTATATATACAAATGTTAGTAGTAGTAGAAAATTAGAAATCACACTGGAATTATTTTGTCAGTGCTTGATTCTTATAAAAAAAACACACAATATCCACAGAGGTTTGTGATATAACAGTAATTGAGTAAAATTGTAAACAATGTGATTCAAGTTCATTCCCCTCAGCTAGCATATGCTCTAACACGCATAAGGATTGAACCTCTATTTGTGTTCCAATGGTTATGAGATCCACTAAATACCCCTAATTTACCAAGCAAAAAAGAACATATCCTGATCATATTACCAACCATTTCCACCTTTTATTTGCAAGTTTAACAAGATAAAAGCCTTCACATTATTCCCAATTCCATACATACTTGCATATCTTAAAAATTTCTCTTGATATTTGAAATATTATCTTCTTATAACTATATTCAAATCTTAGAATATGATAAAATTATAATCAGTTCATAAACAAGCATGAGAAGAAATGAATAGCTGATTTAGAGAGTGAACAAAGACTTAGAAATGGTTATTTAAAAGTCTGCAGCTCTATATGGGAAGTTGGCCTCTTCAATATTTGCCATGGGGAAGAAAGATATTAGAGCCGCAGTTTTCAACAATAATTAAAAAGTGCAACTTAAATCCCAAAAATACCAACTTGGTGTGTAATGTTTTTGTGAGTACAAAGAAACCCTAAGACCACATCACGCATAATGATAAAACAAGATTTTAGATATCCAAAAAGAAAGTTGAACTCAATAGGCTCCTACTGGGGGCTAATCTGTTTCAGACGGATAAAATGAAGCCGTGCATGATAATAATAGTTATCTGCTTGATATTGAATGTGATGAGAAGGGAGCCTCTCCCTTTCAAATCTGAAACCAAACACTATACAAGAAGGCAGCAAATTATCATGAAAAACAAATAATATGGAAGAGAAATCTGCAATATGTATTATATTCAAAATCTGAAAATGAATTACATAAACATGGAGCTTCATATGCTCCCATACAACATGGGCTTCACACATACAAAAATCTGCAACTTAATATTCTGGCTTCATTCCGACAGCATCTGGGTATGCAACCACCAACTCTCCAAAATCCTCTCTCTCCAAATGAGCAAACATCATTATATAGAAATTGTGTGAGGAGAAAACCACCATTGGGTCCAAAACAACCTCCAATAACCACCTTGAAATCCCACACCCCATTTTGAGAAGAATAAATTATAAAATATAAAATTACTCATTGCAAATATGACCCACATATGGGAGCCTAGCTTTTGACCAATGATCTTGGTCAACTATGACACCTTCATTAATTCCCAATGGCTCCAACGGCTTCCAAAACGGACATGCAACAACATGCAAAGATTGTGGCACAAACATGCAAATGCATGCAAGGCATGCAATTGAAAATGCAAGCACATGCACCCCAAGTGGTCCCCACCTTGAAATGGGACGCCCAAGAAGGATATTTTCCCATTTATGCCTTGAAAACATTTACCGTTGCATATTTCCCACCTAAATTACAATTCAATTTTATCCTAAGGGAAATTACATAGTTGCAAATCAAAATATTTATTCTCCTAACCCCTAAAGCCCTTATTGAAAAGGAACAAAATAAAATAACAATATTTTTGGTGATATAGGATTGCCATTTCACCTTGGATGCTCCTGCACCAGAATGAGATACATTCAAGTGGTAAATCATCACAGCTTTCATAGCAGACTCATTTCAAATCCCCAAGAGACATTTTTCCTTCAACATAAAGATTTCATCAGGGGTTTTTCTCCTTGAAGAGAAAAATCACTACTATTCAGCACAAGTGATTCCAAAACCACCACTTTTCATCAGGGGCACTTTCAAAACCGCCAAATTCTAATAGTTTTTGTCCCCCAACTTCTAGATGCCAGAACTTTTGCATACAGACTTAAAACAATGTGTCCTTTTGAAAATTTGTATAATTTATTGAGAGGAATCCAATTATGCAAGAAAATTCAGATTTTGGTGCCATCAAAGACCTATTTCTGAACCTGCAACAAAAGTGTCCTCTTAGCTAAGATCACTTTTCCATGGAGGCTAAAACAAAGCCAGATTCATTTATGGATCAAATACATCCAATTCTGGGTGTGGTGTGCCCCAACAGATGTGGCCAGGTACAAGTCCTAGGTGAGTTTGATATAAGACATACCAGCTGGTTGTGGCATCTAAGCTGACTGACTCTCCATTAAAAAAATTATAAGTAATTATCTGCCTGATGCTTTTTTATGGTTTTAAAATCCTCTCAATAAAATCTATAATTATAATCATGTGTATAGTCAATACAACAAATGTTCAAAGCTTCTCTACTATATGTGGCTTTCTATCTCAGTCTATAACTACAGTCTGCAAGCATTAATATGCCTTTTTGATCAAGTGGGAAAACTTGATGATTAAAAAATTTCAATTAAATGAATATACTCAAAGCTAGATAGACAATATTTCGAAACTGAAATGATAAGAACAAGGAAGGTTCAATTTCATAAAATTGCAAACTAGTAAGTAATCTGTAGCTGCAATGGCATTGCTTTAAAGTTTAAAGTTATGCAATACCAAGGATCCCAATTCATGAATCTAGTGTAATAGTGCTTGATGTGGAATCTAGTGTAATAGCGCTTGACGTAGTACACAAAAAAAAACCCAAAATAGGAACAATAAATATTAATGTGTAAAATGGTTATTGTATGTAATGTACAAACTCAAAGTAAAAATTCTAGAGCAAATACAACACTTACATTTCTGATAATTAAACAAATTTTAAATATATAAAGATGAAGGGAAAAAAGACATTGTAAATATAGCTAAATAATGAGAAAGGCCACCCCAAGTGTGAGATTGAGAGCCTCACCCAGTAGAAATCAATAATAACATTCCCCGAAGAGCCTGAATCAGTTGAAGATGGTGCGACATGTCCCTATAAAATGCAAAGCATAAGAAATCTGTAAAAATGTTGGGCAAAACATTCATAGGCATAAGCATGTTACAGGAAAATATCTCTCGAACTATTTTAATGAAAAGACTGCTTTCTTACTTTAATATATAGAAGGATACAAAATATAAAGCTGCCTATGATAAGTGACGAAAATATCTCCCCCAAATGGTCATAGACAATTGCAGGATTGAATAATCCCAGCCTGCAGTGGACAGGAAAAACTCAAATCAGACTATAAGAAAGATTATCTACAAGTGGTCATACACAAATGCAGGAATATATAATCCAAACCTACATTATAAAGAAAAAGGAAAAAAACAGACCATAAAGAAATATAGACATCAAGAAAGACCCAGTGCGTGGCACCAAATTGAAGATATTAATTGCAACCAGATAAGTTATGAAATGTATTTTTGACAGAATCGCAACCTGTCCAAGGTTACCTGAGAATTAGGTCACTGGTCATCAATTACAATATATCCTTTCCACAGGTAATACATTTACAATTTTTGAAATTAATAATAAATTCTGGTCAATATAATCCGATAAAGAAATATTAAGCTAACATTCAATATTTTTATCCCAATGGAAGCACTTCACCAGACAGACATACATACTGAGGTTTTACTTAGCTGGCAAAACTTCTTTATAGCCTAAGACCTTCCTTATTTGGAAGCTGTTTTCTGAGAAAGACCAACAGTCTCAGGTGTTATCCAGGCATAGGCCTCCTATTATAGCTTCCATCTTGAGGTCATACCTAGATGGACCTTAACATATTTGGCTTCCATCAAGGCCTTTGTAAAGATGTAGGCAAGTTGATCTCCTACCTACAATTTTCAAGACAAACAATTCAACCATGAATTAACTAGTAAATGTAATGATGATGGTCCAAGTATGCTTGGTTTCTACCATCAGAAACAAGAGTTTTATCCCACTCAATAGCACTCTAATGATCTCATCCTAGGATTTTAGGTGATAGTTGTCAGACACCAAACTCTTGCAAGAACTGTTAAATCCAAGTAACTCCAACCTGGCAATTGAAAAACCCTTGTACTCAACTTGAGAGAGTAATAGTTGTTTTTTTCTTAATCTGCTAAGAAACTGCTACAGAACCAAAGAGGCAGAAAAATCCAGAAGTGAACTTTCTATCACCCACATCACCTGCCCAACTTTGAACAGTATACTCAATGAAAGAACTGTTACTGTCCATTATATTCAATGCCAAGAGAGTAGGTAACCGTAACATACTTCAAAATAGACATGGCTACCTTCCAATTAGAAGAAAAGGGATCCAAAATGATACAGTAAGTAACCCAACAACATAAGCAATGCTAGGTTAAGTCTTATAGCTAAGACTACAAACAAACTCACAAATAGTGCAATTAGCTTGACTTCAAAATGAAAGGTAGCACTCAAAAATTTTGTGAAAAGTTTGCAAAGGCCAACTAAGATTCCATCTTGTAAACATATTCCCTAATTTCTCTCTACATCATAAGGATCCACTGCCTATAAGATTCTTATTTAATTAGGTTTTAGTTTCTGTGGAATTTTCCCTCCATGACCAGTCATCACACTAATGACATTTGTCCTTGTGTTGAGGAAAATTATAAGGCAGATCCACTTAGCACACAACCATCATCAAGCATTTGTTAGTAGGATGAAGGCACAGCAATGTAATTGTATAAACTCCTAGGTTGTCAACTTTCGGGTCGTCAATCTTCGCCTTGCTTCTCCATCATATTCAACTTGCCATTCACATTACCCCATGCCCAAATTCCGACTCCTAAAAATTGCCAATTGTTGATCTTATCGATCTTCGGGTTATCGATGTTTTTCTTATCTTCATCCTCTTTTTGACATGCTTCCCGTTGTCTTCCAACTCCTACACCCCCAAAGTCCAAGTTATTGAAAATTGCACATGTTGAATCTTTCGAGGATTGGACTTTTGGCATTCTTCATCCTCCTTTTCTTTAGCAAGTGTTAAGCAACAAGCTCAATGCCCGAAGGCCGACAACGGCCTTCTCGTTGAGGTTTCAAGAATCTTATGTTCTCGATGTCTTTTGGCATGTGGTATGTGTTCCTCCCAATGCCTGCTACCCAACAAAGTTTTTTGGGGTTTTAAACAATTTAATGCTTTACTCATTGGTTCACTAGTAGGTTCAAGCCCAAAACTCTGACGATACCCCCAAGAAGAGTGTTTTTGACCCAAAAACACCATTAATGCTCAGTGACTCCTCTTAACCACTAAATCTCAACTTCTAAAGATACGGGAATGGCATTAAATGTATTTGAGCACAGATTTAGGATTGGAGAGGTCCCCATAATTTATTACCTGCAGGTGTCCCTTTTGTTAGAGTTCCAAACCTATATCATGGATTTTGTGCGTGTTTATGTTGTTTCCTTGCACTCAACCGTGTTGGTCATTTAATGCAAATGTATGGTGCTAGCCAGGGAATGTTTCTTCATGCCCCTATCAATTAAATTGGATTTGCAAAGGACATATGTCTTCTAGGCACCAGATAGGGTTCTGGCTAGGGTTTTCTAGGGTTTTCCCAGTTGGGCAACCCTCTAACATTCCTCTAACAACTTGGTTGTGGGTTTTATCTACCTTGGCTTCACTTTTTAGGAGATCAGAATAGAAGAGGATGAGTTTTTTTCTTTTTAAGGGGCAGTTGCAGATCTATTAGCAAAAGAAAAACTTGCAAGAAGCACTAGAATTTCAAGTTCCAGTTCTAGGTATAGTTGTTTTAGCATTGTAATGATATGGGTTCTTTCCCAAGCCTATGATGACACTTGTAAGCTATGAAGATTGTATGATTAATGGCAGAATCAATCTTAGTTGAGTGTCTCCTTACGCATGTCCACTTGCATTTTTGATGTATGTTGATGTATCAAGATTTTGCATGGTATCTTTTCAACATAATAAAGAAGTGTATGGGTATGCCTAAGCATTACTAAGTATACTCTCTCAATATTCTACAACCATTTATTGTATTTTTGAATGTGCATGTAGAGCCCAGCTTGCCTGTAGATTTTGAACAACATAATCTTTTGTAATTTCTTGACCAAGATATCACCTAAGTTTTTGTTATCATGTGTTTGACTAAATTCAGAGACTTTGTTGCCCAATGGGTAAAGGCACCAATCTGTAACTGATTTTCTTCCCACAATTCTCAACATGCCCTAGAACACATCAATTCAAACACCTCTCAGTTTTATGTATTTGCGTGTTTTTCTGCCATGTCTAAATGTTTATAACATCTAAGGGGTTATCATACATTACATTTTTAGACATTTGTATGGTAGAATATCTGTTAAATAGATGCTCAACCTTACATCTCCAAACTAGCACATAGGCATATAGTAACACCAGTATTGGGATGCACTGTGCATCGAGTATTGTTTGTTGTGAGGTAATAGCTTAGTCTTTCAACTATCAAACCGGTATCTTAGGGAAAACCCACCTTGGTGTTGCAAAGCCTGAAGTGAAGGAGGTCTTACCCACCTCAAGCATTGGTCCTTAGCTACCCAACCTAAAGATAGGTTTGTGGTGATCTTCACAAGTCTAAGCACCTAGAAGATTGTCAAACCTTAGGGATTTGGGACTTACACTTTAGATCACCAACAGAACCCATACTACAAACTTGAAAGATAGCTTGACAGAAGATGGCAAATCCTTGTTTACTTCAACATTTACACATAATCTAGCATACACCAACCACCTTCTAGACCTGCATCAATCACTATTAGATGACCAAAATATTTGGCAATATCCATTAATATTTCTTCCTAATATTCTGATGGGAGACCTGAAAATCTAACCTATATACATGTCACATTAATATTCTCCTTATCTAGAGAAAATTTTGGCTTCCACTTCTATAAAGAGAAACCTAATTTTCCTAGAAAGTCCATCAATAAGGTCCTAACATAGTATTTCTTATTTGAGGAGATATGGAAAAAACCTTTAGATATTTAGAGATCTCTACTTGGCCCCGCCCAGCTCTTACCAACATCAATGTTAGAACAAGATCTAAAGAACTTTCCATTTGAGTCATTTTTCAAGTCTAGTGGAGGATCTCTCCACCGTAAAATTATGGACCCTCAAAGAGATACCAGCGTTGTCTATATCAAGTTCAAGAGAACAAAGAGAACTAGGCTAGGGTTTGAACTCACTTTTAGCACCTTGGCCCATTATTTTAGCCCCTCCTTGGAGGCATATTACCATACATGTGAATCACAAGACTAAGATGATGGGGGACGAAGCCTATTAGTCACCAACAACCCAAAACTACTACCTTTTCTCTTTGTAGATCCACCTTTCAAAGAAGGAGAAGAACCATGTGGTTCCCCTCCCCTATCATTGTGCCCATCATTTTCATACAATTTACCCAACAAGTTGCTTCTCACATGCACCCCTACTGCTACTACTAGATCATTGTGCTTACTTTCCCTCCCAAACTCCATTCAAAATTTTTACACTTACAAGTTTTAAGAGGAGACGAAATTGAGCCTATTATTATATTTTTATTTTTATTACTAGTTTTAGAATTAGTTTGCTTTTAAATAGTTCTATTTCTTCTTTTTTGCAAATAGGGTTAGGGTTGCTTTAAAGTGAAGCTTTATTGGGAACACTTTAATATTGTTTTATCCCTTAAAGCTCTTTAGATTATATTTTCAAAAATAAATTAAGTGACAAAAGACTCTACTTTCCCAAAGGAGATGGATTTGAGCATATTATTAAGTTTCTATTTTATTTTTTTATTTTTTTGAATTAGTTTAATTTAAAAATGGTTTTATTTCTTCTTTTATGCTGATAGGAAAACGACTGTTTTAAAGTAGACCTTTATTGATAATATTTTATTATTATTTTACCCCTAAAGGCTTCTTTTGAAGAGCTTATCTATAAATGCCTTGAGCACATAATTTGGAATAAGAATTGATGTTGAGCCTGTGGTGTGAAAATTGTCAATCAAATTATTGTATTTTTGTGAAAGTTAATGAATGTTGGTGGAAGTAGCGTTTATGCTACAAAAGACATTGTTAACAGAAGTGAGTGTGTAACTATGATTGAATATTTGTAATTCCGTGAATTAAATTAACAAAAGATCATGTCTGGCCAGGCTTAGTATTGGGAAAATCCATCTTTCCAAATTGCAGGTTTGTATGCACTTTAGCTATTTCCTTCATGAAATCATGTGTTGTTCACTTGTTTAATCCTTTCTTGTTATGTAAATTTATTGGTCTCTGATTTAAACAATAGTTAATATCATCTGTGATTGTTCCTTCAAATCAGTGTTGCAATCAAATGTTGGTCTCTACTATAATCAGTGAGAAGTTGTGCTAGTTTGTGCTTGAATTATTTACCCTCCTCTATATCTAAAAATCTCACTGCAAAACTTCACTGTTTACAATCTAGCGCTTGCATCCAGGGTAAAAAACATAGTCAATTAGATATTTACATTTATGCAAAACCCCCACAAAATCTTGTATAGCATGCATACTTGTAAATTTTGTTAGCTTTAGGTTTAGTTAAATCTCATGGAGCTTCCCCTTACAATTTGAAGAATGGTTCTCCTATAGGTGTTGTTTCATTTTGTGATGGCTGGCAACAAACAAATTAAAACACTAACATATATGGGCATGACAAAACTTGGTGGGGGAACAAGTAAAGTAGTGTCAATATTTCAGGCATCATTGTCTCCGACTCTTCACATAAAAACTCTCACATCTTCCATGCTTGGTGATCTTCTATTCACTTTACAAACACTTCCTCTTTAGACTCTCCACGGCACAACTTTCACCAATTCAAAAGCACAGATTGAATGTGGGCTATGATACTAGAATAGTATATTGACAAGCAATCAATGAGCAATGTATTATTGATGGAACAGTAATATATGTAAAGACAAGTCAGTTATGATGTTATCAGAATAACTAACCCAATTAGGTATACCCGAACAACTATCCAACTGTCTATGTTAACAATAATAATATGCTTTTATTATTAACAATTATACAATGGTGTAATATATTTTCTTATTCTATCAAAAAGGATGAGTTGCTTTCATTTGTATAGGCATGTGAGTAGCACTCAAAGCATTTCCTATGAATCTAGTTATGCTGAAGATGCTAACTGCTATTGTACAGTAAGCAAGAAGGATTATTCACTCACCATGGGTGAGCATGAAGAATATGTCCACTTGGAGGCAAGGGTGGGAGAAAAAGGAAAAAATGGTGTCAGGTAATGGGTAAATCTAAGCCTTCACAGTTCTTCCATTGATGATGGGAACTCACGTCCACTTCTTGCATGTAGCAAGGAAGGGTGAGTAGGATTGCTGGGTTGCATGAGGGAACATGGCTTCTAGCAAGACCAATAAAATCAGTAGCAGCATGGGTAGCAGTATAGATACTATTTTCAGTGCTGTAAGCATGCATATCTTTTGATGCAAATGTTGCCATTGTAACATGTAATTTCCACTTGTGTGTACCAAGTAGGAAGAACGAAACAGAGTGCTCCAAGAGAGGAAGCTTCATATAGCATGAGGTTGGACACTTCTAGCGAAGAAAAGAAAAGCACCACAGTGATGGGTAACATAGCCATATTATTGTTTGAACAAAATCTCATCACAACTGTAGCATATGCATAGTTGTAGCATGACAATCCATATAATTTCAGTTATTGTAGCATACCTAGTGGCACTTCAACTAGACTGTAAACATTATCATAATGTATGACCTTTATTGTAGCATATGTTTCATTCATGACAACAAATTGTATGAATAAGCAACCAGTAAAGAAGCCACCATAGCAATTGTTGTGATATGGTTTCTAACCCATGGAAACCATGGTAGTATGTCTTGCGCATCTCAAAGGTTGTATTATGAATATTTTCAGCTAAGTTGTAAGGGTAGCGATCACCATTGAGAGGATCATGGGAAGGACACCAAGGAAACACCAACTTTTCTACAGTTACAGGTTTCAAGTGTGATAAAGCACCACCACCTTCTATTCCAAAGCACTTCAATGTTGAGCATCACCTTGGAGAATGAACAGGATATCTGAGGGAGTCTTGATCTAAGAACATGCACATAGAACTCAGAAGCTTCAAATATGGAGGAGGAAATTCTTCTATTTTTCAAGAGTAAGCTTTTGTGGGACAAAAGGCCTTCAAATTGGGGTTTTTGGTCCATAAATGGATCTATTTCATCACCAAGATCGCTTGTTTGATTTGAATGACTGTTTGGAATGGACACACACAGTTTTGGACTCATAGATATGCTTGTCTAGCATAACCAAAAACAAGACTTTGGTGGTATGGAAAGTTGAATATGTTTAAATTATCAAGTTCCTCTAGAAAGTTAAGCACTTTCAAAAAACAACACCTCGTTTCAAGTCTGTATGCAAAAGTTATGCTTTCTGGAAGATGGAGGGCAAAAGGAGCACCAAAGAGACAATTTGATAACTATTAGTGGTGGTTTTCACTTGTTCTATTTGGGTTAATGTTAAAACTGTTGGGGAGATTTCACAACTCTAGTTTAAAGGAATTGTACAATCATTTAAATGAAAATTCAATAGGATGGTATGAATTAAATTTATTTTGACTGTTAATTTACACAAGCATAATCTGGTAGAAAATTACAGATCAACATAAACAAGGATAAGGAAAGCTGCAAATTTGTTTTACACAATTTACTACTTATGGTAATTGTAATAGAAAAATAACTTAAAACGTGTTGTACATGTTGGATATGGGTTGCATATTTTTCTTGTTTTACACCCCACAATACCTAGATGGGCCTGAGGCTGTGTCACAGCTAACGAATACGGGGGATCATGTGTGGGTTCAAGGGCATGAATACCTGACAAAAAATTTGGCAGTTATAGCTCTTTTATAAGCCTATGTTTTATACCCCTTGTTTTGTAATGCCACTTAGCATTTTTTTGTAGTGATGTTCCTATTATACTCCCACATGCAATAGGGTTAAACAGAAACAAGAAATATCTTATGCTATTATGAACAGTTGAATTAATAAAGTGAGTTGTTTTTGCTGGGTTGAGCATCACTTTGCATTTCATGATGCTCAAAATTGATGGTCATAATCCTAATCCTAAAAACTCCATTAAGATTTGAATAACCATACTAATTTTATGGTACAAGTATCACATGTACATCCCATGCAAAAGTAAAAGCAGATGCAATCCTGGTATGTAATTTGGCAGCCCTGCAACTTGGGAGCTTGAAGAAGAAATCACCACACATTTTTAAATGATTTTTTATTAATGAGTGTAATCATTAAAGTGCTCATTAACATTATAACAACAGCTACAAGAAGCAATATTAAGCACAACATCATAAGTGCCTCTTACCACCAAATAGAGATATAAGTTACCAACGTGACTAGATAAGCAATCACTCCATTTGCCTGCAAACAATAGCAAACCCAAGTAAGATAAAATATTTCAAACTTATTTTTTTACCCAGCAACTTATTTCATGTAACATAGTAAGCCAATGACTAATGACAAATAGCATGCTTTGATACTACACCAAATAAATGTATACAAAGAAAATAAAGTAAAACAAGCTCACCTACTTATCTGTGTTCAAGAAATATTGGAAAAAATTTGTTTCACTAAAAACATGAGACAGAAGAGAGTATGTAGCCCTACATTTCATAATTTCAGTGGTATAAGAAAGTTTGTGTATATGCTTAGTTATGCTGTTTATAATGGACTTTAAATTCCATGCTTGCATGGAATTTCACCTTCAAAACAAATTTAGACAGTTATTATGCATTACTATATATTTACGACAAATGATACCTCACCATGACTCATTACTTACCCACTTATCATGACTCAACACTATCTCATAAATCTTACTCGGCCATTGATCTTCTATATGTGCTCTTAACAATCAGGTGGAGCTTTTACAACCATAATAGCCCCAGTCCCACTCCGAACATGCATACCCCCAATAATTACGAGGTGGTTGTATTTTGGATAGCCATCTAGTTCTATCATTTTTAAATGGGTAAGCCAAAGAAAGGAAAGGAACATTCTTCCCCTTGTTCGTGCACTTACATTTACATTTTCCAACATGTTAGTTGCTCAATTTCTTATACAATAATAAGTATTAAGAACAATAATGGCATCTATTTTGGCACTCCCCATTACAAAAATATAATTAATTCAAATACTCCCCCTTAATGAGCATTTTGTTTTCATTTTTACACATTGAACATTAATCATAATATTGCCACTGCCAAGTATGACTCATGTAACGGGGCAAGCATTTTAAATGCAAAAGAACTGCATCTCAAACATGTACACAAGGAAAATAAAGTATCACCCAAGTTTAAACCTGATTAATTAAAGAACACTTACATTCCCCCCACACGGTGCCATTATCACATAAGTGTGGTGCAAATAAGGCTAAAATTTTAAACCATTGTTACAACACTCACCCAAAATCACCAAGACTCAATAAGTCCCAAGGCATTTGAATCTAACCAAGCCAAGCAAGACTCGTAGCCTAGTAGAGTCTTCCAGACTCATTGAACCTAGCAAGTCCCTTTGTTGAGACTTGAACAAGTTAGGCTCAAACATAAGGGGAAAAAAAGAATTAAAACACTCAAACCTAATGCATTTGCAGCAAATATAATTAAGACCTAGTTATTGTCCTATGGCTTTGATACTCGATCTTTTTAGGGTTTGGGAGACTCTTAAAAGCAATTAAATTATGAAAAATGGCATTCACCATTAAGGTATGTGTGATCTCAAAAGCTTTAATTTTGTGTACCCCTCAACCCCACTAAGGATTGCTGCCCCAAAACCCCCACTCTAGTTTTTAAAAGTAAAAAATAAAAAATCATTTTGGACCATACTAGATGGAAAAACAACATTTTTTTATTCTTTCGACTTTTTTTGCAATAAAATCTCAAGTAATTGGAATATATTTATACTTTTAGTTTGCCAAGTCAATCCCTATCCTAACTACTGCTCCTATGGCTATGGTAGCGTTTGCAAACTTGTTTGAGATACAAGCACAAGACTCCACATAGAATTAGTGACGTTGGGCCGAGCGACACAAGCTCTTCTCCACCATAGTTTTGAACTCCATGTGATTTTTGTTTTTGATGCCATCAATATCATACTTGAGTTTTATACACCTAAAACACTCGAGAATATTTACATATTTAAAAATGTTTGTTCTTTCAACTCAAATCCACTTTTGTATCACAGTAGCTTCTAATTGATAAGTTTATCATGTTTTACAGTTGATTTATTGAAGGATGCATAGAAAAATCTTTAAATCCTTTAAAAATTACCATATTTCATGGCTTTTTCAATTTGCCAAGTCTAAGTGCCATGCCAAGTCCAAATAAATAAGTAGCTTGTTGGGTCTAAGTCTATGCTATGCAAGCCATAGACTATGCTATCACCATGAGACCACATTTCTTTGAGGTATTTTTTAAAACAGTTCACTGCCTTGTCTATGCTACCACATTTTTCATACATGTCTACCAAAGCATTCTATCAAACAGTTCACTGCCTTGCTGCTAGGGCTAAAAGCCTAAAACAGGTGCTTTTGAACAAGCTATGGATGCTTGGAAAAAATCTATCAAAGCATAATAGGAAGCAATAGCATAGACAAGGCAGTGAACTGTTTGTTAAAATGCTTTGGTAAACATGTATGAAAAATGTGGTAGCATAGACAAGGCAATGAACTGTTTGAAAAAATTCCTCAAAGAAATGTGGTTTCATGGAATGCCATGACAAGCAAATGCAACTGCAGCTGCTCCTAGTTATTAGTTATGCAATGTGAAGTAATTGCATAACTGCTTAGGTTGACTTTGTAAAAACTATATTGTAATTGAACTTTTGTCATCTATCAACATCTAGTTATTAGTTATGCAATGTGAAGTAATGCTTTGAGTTTGAAAGATGTGCAATGCAAAGTAATCAGCGATATGAATTAAACTACAAAAATCTTTTTTTTACAATTCATTAGTTAAAACTCTTTATTTTATTTGCTCTCTATATATCTATGCTATGGAAATGCCTCTCAATTTCAAAAAAAAAAAGTTTTTCTCTTGTTCTACAATTTTTTACTTCTTTTAAATCCGATTTTTTCCCGATATTTTCAAAAAACCTTGTACTTTTGGTTTGCCGATTTTTTCCCCAAAAAATTTTTGCTTCTATGGATTATACAACTTTCCTCGAGTGATAACACATTCATGTTACATCCTCAACCTTGACTCCACATCAATATAAACATATTGGGAGAAAATACGAGTTCCTCTTTTTCTTTGTTATTATTTATCTTAGTTGTAAAATTTCATAGTTGAAACTTAAACAAATTCCTTCCTGAACAACTAAAGCAAGAGATAGAAGCGTAATCCTCAACAACCTATAATAATCTACTAATATATATGGATCTATATGAGATCATGCATAGGGCCTAAGAGGCAATTCAACATTTGTGTGGGTCAAATAAAACCAAACCCATATGGCACATTATTGATCAAAGGTGGAACTAACAAATCCACCAACATATTCATGGTGTTGCCTATTGATTGAACCCCAAGTTTTTCTTCACCCCTTCATTTAAAATAGATAGAGGTTATTCTAGATCTCAACATGTGTATTGAGAGTTTGGTCCCCGATTAGAACCTTCAAGAACTTATACATGATGAGATATAGGGTGGAGGGAGCATTATTTTCTTCAACTTTATGCATTTGTAGGAGAGCCACTTTGCAGCTAGGTAAAAGAACATATAATTTTAAATTTAGTTCACTATTTATTTTAAGTTTAGGTTTACTAAAATCCTTACAAAGTTATAAATGTTGTCCATGCAAATTCATGGTCAGAAGATTTTGGTGCTACAACACCTAAACTTCAAAAGTTTGTCATCCACATTCTATCCCAGCCCTATAGTGCTTCTAGTTTATGAGTGCAACCAAAGTGGTTTTGAGGACATTCACAAAATAAAGTGCAATAGATTGACTCAACAGTGCTTGAATGTCTTTGTGAGTTACAACCTTCAGTTGCTTTGAATGAGGGTACAAGGGCTAGACATGCATCATGTGCTTGACCTTAAGAATATTGATCCATATTCAAATTAAATTGTTGAGGATGTCGATGTGTTCATTAATGATAACATAGCTGATTGAGAGAGGGATGAAACAAAATGGGAAGCAGATGTCGCAATATATTATAAGGCAAAAGGCAAGGTTGGTGAGGCAGTAGTGGTGAGTTCACTGTATACACGGCTTGATCCTATGCTTGAGACTCTTGTTGAGAATATTGCAGCTGTACCATTCAGTTCCACAACACCCACACAATGGCAACAAACTTTTCTAAGCTTTAGTCATAGAAGAAATTTATGATCTGCAAATTTTATTGATATTGAAACTTGAAGTTCATATGTATTGAGAGGTTGAACTCATTTTTTGGTCTATAATATGTATTACACTAGTTTTATGATTTACATATGAAGGATCAGTAATATATTCTACAAATTCAGTAATATGTGTTTTTAAAGAACTTTTTTTTAAATTGTATTTTAAATGTTCGATAAATTTGGCAGGTTATTGCCAAGTTTTTCCCCTATTTTTTTGCCAAGTCTTGAATTTCTAAAAATTATGGGACAATCAAGGAATTGCCAAGTCTAAATTTTTCAACTATGGTCTTCATATTCTAGGAATTTGTTTAGGGTTTTAGAAAAGCTCCAAAAGATTCATTCACTCATATTAAAGAAAAGGTAACAAGATGTTGGATGTAGCAGCTAATGTGGGGGTGACTCCACCATCCACAAGGAACTGGATCTCCATATGCTAATTGATAAGATTGTAAATTAGCTTTCATGATATACTTAAAGACCTCACTGGAAATAGTAAATCCCAGTTCACCTAGGTTTGAGTCCTCAATGATCCATGGAAAATAGCATGGCATCAAGGCCAAACTTGTAGCCTTAATCACCAAAGTGTAGCTCAAGGGGGGATGAAGAAAATGAGCCACATTCAAATTATAATAAGATCCTATAGCAAAAATTCTGGTCCAATCCATAGCTAGTCCATGGAAAATAAGATATTAAAGCTACACTAGGAGCCCCAAGCAACAAAGTGTGGTTCAAAGAAGTTTGCTAGAAAAAATGAACCATGCCCAATCTATATTAAAGAGCCAACCAAAAAGCACAATTGTCAAATTTGTCAACCATCTTTTGGAAAAGCATATTACCAAGTTAATGCTTGTGTATTAAAAATGGTTACATAAATGAATCCTCCCATTTGAGTTAATGTGGGTATAAGTTGACAAAACTATGAGTGAAATAGAATATTTTCCATAATACAAAGTAATCAAAGAGGATGTGGATGACACTCATGAGAGGGTTTGTTGGGTGAGCCACAACTATAGCGGCTATGTGTGACCACAAGCCTCTTGTTTGTGGGAGAAGACCTTTCCTTTGCTTGTGTTGGGGGCACCAATTTGGTGCAGGAAGCGGCATGTAGGATGGGGTGTGCTTCCCACACATTCTTTTTCAAGCTTTCTCTTCTTCTTTCTGGGTTTTGCAAGGGTTCCAACTTGCATGGCAGTTGATGGGGGCTTGAGGGACCCCCCTAATCTTTCTTTTAAAGTTGTTCTTAATGCAGTTCAGCCCTCTTTGTCTAGGCATGAAAAGGCAATCTATTTCCCCATGCATGCAACAAAGGAAACTAGATCTGATCAGCAAATGATTAATCGCCAGAATTCCAATAGTTGCCTTGAAAAATGCAAAGATCATCTAGTTTTGTTTATCAATCCAAAATTTATTGCTAATGTTGTTCTATGTTTGTGCAAGCATGCCTTAATTTGCAAGTTTATGGGTATCTATATCCCTTTGCCATTTTAGGAAGCTTGGGATCAAAGGAATTGGAATCCTCAAGGGAACATGGAAATTATTTTTTCTGTGAATGGTTTTTTTTGTCGTGTTTACCAAAATGACAAACCGTAACATGATATTTGAGGGAGGACCTTATTTCCATAATTAGGCAGGTTTATTTGTCAAACCTTGGCATGTAGGGTTCGGTCTTGTGGAGAAGCTTCCTACTAAGATCCTTGTATAGATTCGCCTCCCCTAACTTCGAATGGAGTTCTAGAGACACGATATTCTACAATCCATCATAGTTGTTATCGGAAAACCCTTAGGCCCTTCTTGCTATACATTCAACAAAAAGGTAGGTACTTTTGCCCATTTATGTGTTAAAATTAACATGAATAATCCTCTTCCTAACTCATTGGAGATTAGATTGCGTAGTATGAATTGGATTCAGCAAACAAACTGTGAAGCACTTCCCTTTCATTGTCATGCATGCCACAAATACGGACATCTTCAGAGAAATTGTTTCAAAGATGGGTCCTAAAACCCCTCAACCCTCTCTTGAGTCACAAACAATCAAACTCGAAGGCAAAAGGAAAGGCCCCAATCCATATGGAAGAGCCCAATACAAATGGGTTCAATCCTATGAAATCTTGTATTAAGGGGAAGTCTATAAATCGACAACACCAAGACATTTCTAAAGGGGTGTTTAATAATAGATTTGATATTCTAGAAAATTTTAAGGTGGAAGCTATTGAGCATTATAAGATCCCAACTAGCCAAGTGTGCATGCTCTGAATTCAGGTACTTTTTTTATTATGACTGATACAAATGTTTTAGAAAAGAAAGCATTAGTAAAGCAAGAGGATGCTCCTACTAGTACGTTTTCAAAGCTAATTGTCAAGCAATAGGAAGGTGAACGATTACCTATAGCAAGAGTAGCCTTTGTCGATGTGGCAAAAATTCAACTAGAAGCAAACAAAGTTAATTCCATGCTAGATCATATGGACAAGTTTGGGGTAAAAGACGATGGCTCAAGGAAGGTCCCTCCTTTGTTAGGGCTTCAACAAAAGAACATTAAGAAAGGGGGAACTAATAAAATTGCAAATATTGGGAGGAAAAAAGATTAGGAAAAGGTGAAGTTGATTGAGGAATCATTGGTGGAAACTAGTGTTATCAAGATATTGGATACTCACTTTTGCATCCCTCAAAAATGATTGTGATCTCTTAGAATGTTAGGGGTTTGAGTAGCATCGTTTGACAAAAGGTTACTTGAAATTTGATTTGTGATCATAGGCTATATCTTGTTTTTATAGAGAAGACAAAACTTTCAATGGAGGATATGATTAATATCTCATCCAAGATTTGGAGTGGGGGTCAATGTCAATGTATCGAGGCCCAAGGAGCTTTTGGTGAGGTCACATGTTTATGGGACCCTCATAAGCTCACACCACCTTCATGGTTGGTAATGCAGGAGCACCCGGGCGAACACGTAATCAACATCACCAAAAAAATAATTTTTTTGGGAGATTGTTGAGGTTTCATGGAAAACCTTCCTACAGGCAAAATTTAGACTCCATCCTGGATTTGATGGAAAAAGTCTCAAAGTCATACAATTAATAGCTATGGAGATGTAATCGTTTTGTGACTTCGGTTGGTGATTTGGCAAAGTTTTAAAATTTCACAATTTGTGAGGTTGGAGGCAAAATGGCTTGGCGAAAAGTTTTGTGATACCAAATCACACATCTCTATAAGTTTTTGTGAGTTTCTAAACTCCTGGGAAAAAGTTATTGCAAAAGTTGGTTTTCAGCTTCACTAGTTGATGGATGAATCATATCGTTTGATGTAGTCCACATATTTACTTCTTTTCATATTTTTGTGGATATGTTATTTCATGTAATCTTGAACACCAATCTGAATTGATTGTGAGATGCCACAGTGGGATAGGTATGAATCCATTTCTTTGCAAGGTATGATTTTAATCAAATGCTTTAAGGAATACCAAGATAACGTGCAGTATTTTGAAAAGAATCCCGCTTGGTCAAAGGGGTCGATGAAAATGCCTAGTTGGGAGGCGACGCCTCATCTCCCAACCTCAACAAAAGGACATTATTTAAAAAATACAGTAAGAACAACAAGAGACAAGGGGGGGCTAAAGGAGACAAAGGGGACACAAAGGAAAGGAGGAATATGCAGAACCCCAAAATTACTTGCGCCATGAGATAAACATTGAGCATCAAGGAGAAATTGAGTAGGGAAAGGGGGCACGACATCAACCATAGTGCATAAGGAAATCTTATCAATGCCACAATAGGGGATTTAATGTTGGACATAACATATTGCTAGATGTTGTGCTGATATGGCACGCATAGGAAATTTAGGAGGCAACGAGAAGATCAAAAAAACAAGAGAGGGCATGAGACTGAGAAAAGTAGTGAGGTGTTTTGAATCGTGAGCAAAGAACTCAACAAGCTGTGTGAAGGCTCGAGACTTGAATTAGTAAATCAAAATGTGAATTGATATGCAGATTTAATAAGGAACTCATGTGGAGGTAGCGAATACGATAAGAATTGAGCCAATGGGAGAAAGAATGATTGGCAAATCTTAATGTGCAAGTCACCATATGGTATGGCTTAGTAAGTTTGAAATACAATGAAGTGTTCCATGAAGGTGGAAAGCAGTCCACGAGTGGAAGAGAATATTGAGGTTGTGCGCAGGGAAATGATAAGAGGGTTGCGCCATGATAATTGATAGCTTGAGGAAGAGTAAAATATGAGCAGAAGCTAAGGAAGCTGGACAAAGGCTCGTGAGTTTGGGGCATCATGGAAGATCAAAATGTGCAGAGGTTGCAAGTATGAGGAAGGTCGAGCTGCAGGTGAAGGAACGGTTATACATAATTTACATTGCACAGTGTGAGGAAGAGATGAAGGATTGGATAGAATAGAAGACTGATGGAGTTGTCTGAAAATTGTAAATGTATGGTTTCATGAAATCAAAAAAAATAAAGATATTTGATTTATTTTCAAATCTGAAAGTAGTGTTGGGCATTCTTAAATCGATTTCAGAGTTGTCTGAAAATTGTAAATGTATGGTTTCATGAAATCAAAAAAAATAAAGATATTTGATTTATTTTCAAATCTGAAAGTAGTGTTGGGCATTCTTAAATCGATTGAAATCGACAAATGTAATTGTTGATTTAAGTGTTAAATGGCTATGGAGTATTTTCTAATCTGTGTTATGCAAATTTGGGTGAGAAAACGGACGAGTGTTTTTTCCATCTTCATCAAATGGGGAGTAGAAACTCAATTTAATCGGTGGCGTCATGATTTGAATCAGGAGACTCTTCTACTCCAAATTGCTTATGCACCTACTGACTTTCTTGGTAAGGTTTTTCTTTGGTCCCATTTTAGATCTCTTCATTCCTTAGTTCCCATTTTCGCTTGGATTCTAGCAAGAGACTTCAACGCTATAACTAGTTTGGATAAAAAATTAGGGGGTATTGGTCGTCTTGGACCATCCTCTACCTTGCTGAGAGATAATGTGGCCTTTTTCAACTTAGTGGATGTGAAGCCAAACAATGGTACCTTCACCTAGAATAATAGAAGTTGCAGAATGACTCCATTTATGAAAGATTGGACAAGTTTCTTGTGTTAAATTATTGGGTTGACAACAATTAGACTACATAGTCTAAAATTTTGGGGTGGAAAGGGTCTAATCATCGGCCAATAAAATTTTCCTCATTTTCAATTCCCAAAAACCCCCATTTTAAGTTTCAACTTATGTGGCTTCAAGATTTTCATTTGCATAAGCTTATAAAGCATTGGCTGTCAAAAGGGAAGCCTTCCTTTGGAAAAGCTATGTATTTTTTTTCAAGGGATTCAACCTGTCGAATTCAAACTCAAGAAGTGGCATAGATCCTCTTTTGGAAACATTTTTAAAATTAAAAATTAAATTTAGGATATGCTAGAAAGAATCACCTTTTGGATTAAAGAGGAGGGAATGACATGAGATCTGTTGCAAGAAGAGACCAAGTGGCCTAAGGAGCTATTTGAATGGGAGCTTCGAGAGGAAATTTTTTACAAATAGAAATCCCAAAAGGATTGGCTTCAAGAGGGGGATAAGAATAATACTTATTTTCATAATTCAATGAAGGAAAGCAAAAGTGCTAATGTTTTAGCATCTCTCATCTTTGCCTAGGAAGACCAACTGGCTTCATTTCAAGATATTTCTTCTAAAGTCGTTAGGCACTTTTCTTCTCTATTTATAGAGCATGGGCTATTCTTGATTGCATTCCTTCCTCAATTTCAAAAGATATTAACAAAACTTTCCTAGATCCTATTTCCATTATGGAGCTAGAGACAATGGTGTTCCAATAAGAAAAGGTAAGTCTCTTGGACCTTATGGTTTTCCTATAGAGTTTTTTTAGGAATTTTGGGAAATCCTGAAAACTAACTTATTAGAGGTTGTTAAGGAATCACAAAATAAAAAGCATATGCTCAAAGCCATTAACTCAGCTTTTGTTGCTCTGATTCCCAAAAAAGGAGCCAAATCCTTAGATTTTTTCATCCTATTTCCCTATGTAAAGTGTTTGGTTGCCCTAATATCACTTGAGCAAGGAGTATTTGTGAAAGGGTGATAGATTTTGGATGGTATAGTTGTGGCAAAGGAAGCTATCCATTCTATGTCGAACTCAACAGAAAAAGCCATGCTCATTAAACTCGATATGTCTAAAGCCTATGATAGAGTCCGATGGTCATTCCATTGACACATTTTATTAGTTTTTGGTTTTTGCTCTGAGTGGGTCGATTAGGTTATGAGTTGTATGACTTCAACCACATATTTTGTTTTGATCAATGACATTCCTTCAACTCTTTTTTTGGCATCTTGTGGTCTTGTTGTGACCTTTTCACACATCGCCCCATTCAAGATGGGGACCCCCTAATTTTTGCTCCATTCTGGTCTTTTTGGCTTTGGTTTTGTCTCTCTCTCTCTCTGTCTCTTTTCTACTGTCTGACTTTCGGGGGATGTGTCTATCATCCAAACTTAAACGCAAAAATTTGGCCAAGTCTGAGAATTAGGGTTTCTATCTTTCTGGTTAATCCGAGGTCAAATGAAGCAAGTAAATTGAAATGAGACTGACGTTGATGTCAGTATGCTTCTAGCAAGCTCTCAACAAAATTTTGTCAAATTCCGACAACTTACTATTTTTAGTAAGTGTGTAATTCAGAGCGTTTCGTCAGCATTCTTGAAGTTTCGACAGTCACACCGCATCCAGAACACATCAGGCTGCTCACTGGCAAAATTTGAGCTGAAAAGTACTACTTACTATTTTTAGCAACTTAGCTTCAGAAGCAGATTTCAGGGTTTATACGCGGAGTTTTTCAATGCATGTCTGGAGATTCCTTCTAGGTTTTCAAAGACCTTCGTGATGGTGTAACATGCAAAGTGAGATAATGACTCTCAGAGTTCAGCCTTCGGAGGCTATTTTTAGAGTTTGCATGTCAGGGTTTTCTTTGCATGTCTGATGATTCTTTGTGGGTTTTTCGAAAGCTTCGCAATGGTGTGACATGCAAAGCAGGATGATCAGTATTCAGTGACTTACTATTTTTAGCAGTTCCATTCTGGTAGCTGCCCAGCGCATCAGAATCACAAACAGGGCGAAGTGCAACAAAAACGAGGTCAAACGGAGGTCGTTTGATGTACATGCAAGTCAAATTAGGGTTTCCAGCTTAGGGACCCAAAAAGAGGGGTAAAAATTTAGAATTTCCGAAAACCGGTGTATCCCACTGTGTTCAACATCTTTCAAGCTATCCACCGGTAAAATTTGAAGGCAAACGGAGCACTTATATTTATAGTAGGTCATTTCAGAAACTGGCTAAAAATAGTAAACTAGCAGCAGCCGCCAATGTCAGCAGGCAGGTCACCTGGTGAGGAGCACATCATTCAAATTTCAAGTCAAACGGAGTTGTGGAGACCTCAGAAGCGGGCAATAGCTATAAATAGCAAATCACCTTGAGAAACATACTATTTTTAGCAGGCTAGCTCAAGATATCAGTGTGAACAGGCTGACAAGGTCATAGGGGTCCTGTGCTTAAAAATTCAAATTGATATGAGTTTCTGAGATATGAAAATCAAGGGACTTACTATAAATAGCAGGACATGGAGAAGCTGGCAGAAGGTGAGAAAAACGCCTAAGTCTGGAACTTCGTCCTCCTGCCACTATCAAATGCGCCCACTTCAGTTGAAGACATTGAGAAAAATGCAAAGTGTTGAATATCCCTCACCACCCCTCATATGCGCCCTCTTCAACAAGTAAAATGATAAAAAAAAAATTCTAAGTAATGAAGATATCCTGCTCATGCCTCCATATGCGCCCAAAGAAGAATGAGGATGTTAGAAAAATTCTAAGTCTGAACGAATATCCTCCCGCCACCCCCATATGTGCCCATACTTAAAGTAGGTCAAAGATGTTTTGAAGTTTCATCCACCTCCCTAGGCCAAATGCGCCCACCTCAAGGTAATGAGATGCCAAAATATTCTAAGTCAAAGTTCATCCTCCATACCCCATTTGCGCCCACCTCAAGGTAATGAGATGCCAAAATATTCTAAGTCAAAGTTCATCCTCCATACCCCATTTGCGCCCTCCTCTCAAGTCAAAGCATACAAAAGTTTCTAAGTGTTAAGCTTCATCCTTCTCACCATGCTAAATGCGCCCATATCAAGCAAAGTCAAATAGTCAAAGGTGTTTCATCCTCCACTACAAGCAAAATGCGCCCATCCTTCATGACATAAGAAATGTGCCATGCTTAGAAGGGGAGTCAAAGAGGTCAAAGAGAAAAGCGTTGAAGTTAAATCCCTCTCACCCCCTCAAATGCGCCATGCTTCAAAGGAAAGTCAAAGATGGGTCAATGGCGTGGAAATAAATATCCTTCTCAAGGGGTAAAATGCGCCCCAAATCAAGGCATGTGAAGACAAAAGAGTTAAGCTGTTGAATTTAAAATCCACTATGCAAGATGCGCCCAAAGGTGATGTGAATAAAATATGCTAGGCGTTGACATTGAAAACATTCTCCATGACATACAATATGCGCCAAGATAAAAGAGGTGGAGGCATTTAAAAGAAAATTGTGCTAGGTGTAAATATAAAAAAAATTCCTCACCACAGGCCAAGTGATTGAAGTTGAATGAAATTTTCTAAGGCAAAAGTGCAAAATGTGCTAAGTGATTTAAAAAATTTCTAAAGCACAATATTCCACCTCTCTAGTGGAAAATTACACCTAGGCTTGGAGTGATGAAATTTCCTAAGATATGAACAAAATTGCCAGAGAAGGAGTCAGATGATGCCAACATCACAGGATTGATTAGAAATTTCAAGTCAAAGCAACAAAATACTCACAGGAATGAAGAACTGGATTAAATTGGTTAAAAATGATTTTTTCTAAGGTTCAAAATTCAAAAATTAAATGTACCCTTTCGTTGTAGACCCATGAATTCGACACGTTATGAAGAAAATTTTCTTCTGGGTACTGAAGATCTTCGACAAGAAATTGATTTTAGTATCTTTTGCACTTCGCCAAGGCCTTCAGGACAGAGAATTTGATCATCACTTGAATTATGAAATTTTCCTAAGGAAAATTTAAAATTTTTTAAGGCAAAATGAATAAAATGTGTTTTCGAAGGAAAAATGCTTCAGACAATGAATTTAAAATGGATTGCCTAGGAGATTTTGATTGAATTCTTCACGAGATGAATTTTCCAGAGTCAGAGATGAGTAAATGTCAAAGCTCCGGCTGGTGAATTAAAATTCTTGAGAGAAGTGAATTTGAAGTAAATGTTTTTGAAAGTGAGTTAAAAATGCTAAGTACGCCAGTCAAGCTAAATCTTTGAAGGTCAAGATTCTAGGCATCAGGCGACAAGTGTTTAATTTATCAAAGGAGGGAAATTTGAATTCCTGTCGTGAGGTAGTGGAGACTTAATGAACTGGCTAAAATTGGCCTCCTTCTAGAATTCGATTTGGCTATAAGAATTGAGAGTTTATTCATTCTTCTTCACCAGTTGAAGAAGTTCGATTTCAGCTCTGAGATTGAATTTGCAGTGCAAGTGAGTGATTGAGTTGAGTTGTTGAAGAAATTTGAGGAATTGCTGAAACTGAAGTTTGAAGAGTCCAAGTGCTGAAGAAGTTCAATTCTAGCTGGCAAAGGAAAGTTTGTGGCTGAGTATTAAAGAGGTACGACTTGAAGTAGAAGAAGGTTGCTGAAGTGCGAAATTTGCTAAGTCTTTCAAAGTGCTAAAGTGAGTCTGAAGTTGCTGAGAGTGTGAAGTTGGGCGATTTTCTCATAGTGTGAAGTCGAAGTTGCTTGCTGAAACTTTCTAAGTGTTAAAAGTTCGAGAGTAGTTGAGGTTTGCAAATGAGATATGATGTTGCAGCTTCTCAATTCTTGAAGTCAACTGGCAGCCCCTGCATGATATTTTATTTTATTTTCTAAGTTAATTTGCTGATGGTTGTTTATTGTTTTGCAGGATGGCTGAAGTAAGAGCAACTGGCAGAGACAGCAATGGTGCATCCAGACAAGCTATCATCAAGAAGCTGAGCAAGCCTTTCCTGTCGGAGTCAAAGTTTACTTTGAAGTTGGGCAAGCTAGCTGACACCAATTTAGGCTCTTTCAACTTGGAGACTTTCAAAAATCGGATGTTGGGGATTGGCAGTCACCGTCCTTCAATGACTCCGCACAATATTGTTCAAAGTGGGTTGTATGCAGCTATTGGTTTCCCGCCAGCTATTCAGTGCTCGAAGTTGATGATGGAGTGCGCTAACTGCTATAAGCCTGATCACATGTCAATTGTCTCACTGGATGGTCAAGTATTCGCCAACCTCACTCCTTCAGCTATTGGCGAAGCTTTTGGAATCCCAACACACAAGAAAATAATTTACAAAACAAGGGAGCGTGTTGAACGAATGTATGTTTCTACATTCGAGAGATGTACAAAGGTGATTAATACTTGTTGGATGAACAAGCCCAAGCCCTCTCGTACGAAGTTACGAAAGCAAATAATATCAGATGATTTGAAGCAGGAGTACTGTGATGTGATCATGGATGTTCTATTACATCAACCTCGTGCTGGAAGGAAAGGAGCATATCAACTGGGTTGTGATGATCAGTGATAACTTGCACGAACAGCTCCTAAGTTTGAGAAGAACGAAGACTTTTTACATGGGCTCCTACCTTATTTACATGTTGGCTCGTATGACGAGCTATAGGGGAATTTCATACAAGGATCCTGTTGGTTGTGGTTCTCACCAATTCAGAATTCATGAGGCATGTCCGCAGTTGCACCTGACAAGCACTACTCATTACAAGCGTGTCAATGACGCTTTTACCATGCACATAACGAGATCACTTCAGCAGCATACTCATCATAGGATCTCGAGGGAAGCTCAAGAATTGATTGAAAGGTATGGGTGCTGGTTTATTCAGTTTCTGAAATTTTCTTATATCAGGCTGCAAGGTTTTTCTTCATATCCATATAGGCTGCCTAAGTACCCAACCAATAGAATTTTGATGTTAGAGATATCTAGGCAACTGGTTGCCTACGATAAGATTCAAAAGAGAAAGAAGAAGGGGGGAGTTGACTTCCCGATTGTCATGGGTAGTTCAGACGAAGTGTGTCCTTCACTTCAGGCAGCTAGAGAAGCTGAAAGCGACCTTCAGTTCTTTCACTTTTCCTATCACACCAGCAAACAGCATTATGATCCACAAAGTAATATTAGATGGATACTGTCAGAAGAATTCAAGCATAAGGCAAATATTGAGGATTACTGGGCTGGTGCATCAGATGAAGCAGAAGTTAGAAAGAGGATGTTCTCTAGGTTGCCATTGAGTATGATCAGGGAGTGCAAAATTATTCCGGTGCCAGACCAGGTGAGCGAGGACATGAACGTTCTCCATCCAGATTATAAGGCAGTGAGAGATACTCTGCTTCCACTCCCAGATTGGTCGAAGCCATAGATTGCCGATTTGGACACGCTTTGCATTCCAGTCATGACATTTACCAGAGCATGGGTTGATAGGCATGTGAGCAGACTGAAGGGTAGGTCAATCCCTTTGACTTACAACTTGATGGGAGATCACAGGACACCCACTACCAGCAGGAAGAAACAGATTACTCGAGGTCTAGAATCTCGATGGAAGGAGCCAGTTCAGCCGGAGCCAGTTCAGCCAGAGCCTCCAAGAGTTGTAGTAGAATCACCCACACCATTGGAGACACGTTCTCCAAGCATACAGGAGGTTTCATTATTTGTTGATCAGAGGAATGCATTGAATCAGGAGCAGGAGGTACATGAAGAAAATCAACCACCACGAAGAGAATCAGTTGGTCAAAGTGTCAATGCACCTACTAGAGATGAGCACCAGGAGGGTGATGAGGAGACTGCTACGGACACTCATTTTCAGCGTGAGTTAGAGACGGCACTGGAGGATGATGCAGTTTCAGGAGATACTCAGTCATTAGAGGCCGATGAGCCTCTCCAAAATGAAATTGAAGTAGAACAAGTCCGTGAAGTAGAAGCTAGAGAGGAGCAGCCATTTGATATACAGCATGTAGTACCTAATTGGCTCAGAGATAGAATGAGGAGGAGCCCCAATGAAGAAGTTGATCCAGCAATTGAGATGGAAGAGTTTTTGAATAGGATCAGCGTGCCTCCACCAAAGAAAAGAGCACAAAAATTTTCAAAGATATCAATTGATGAGGATGGCTCTCGCACCCTTCAAGCGGTGCCACGAGTTGATTGTGATCGGAATGAAGCAGTGCCAAAGAATTATGTGATCACAACTATGGAGTTAGGACGTCCCACAAGTGCATAGATTGTTGAGGAGTGTGATAACTCCTATCAGGCGCTCAAGGACAGACTGTTCAGGACAGAGGGCAAGTATAAGAAATTGAAGAAAGAGCATAAAATGTTGATAGGATATATGCAACAATTGTCTCGTCCTTCTAGGCAAGAGATTCCAACAATTGAGCTTCCAGCTGAGTTATCCAGGGAGTCAGTTAGCGGCTTGTTGGAGTTGAGGAAGATGACACAAGAGGCAGATAAATGGGTTACAGGAGTTCGTGCCGAGACATAAAAGTTCATGGAAGACCTTGTTCGTGCTTACCAACAAGCTTCTGGCATTATGGCATGAATGGAGGCAGTTGATCAGGCATGGGGCGATGCTTTTGTTTATCAGAGCAAAGTTATTCAGCGTCTGGAGGCATTGATGCATACTCCTTTGTAGATGTTGATTGATGGAGGAGTCATTCAGGAGGGTGACAGGTATAACTTCGTTGGATGGTACTCTTCAGTAGTCACAGGACGTGGCTTCTTTGATGCAGCACAGGCGGATTCAGCTAGAGTTCAGAAGGCTATGATGAACATCATTGATGGAGTCCAGAATACTTTAGAGGCAATCTTTGCTAGACGGCTGAATCCCGATGAGGTGACTACTGATAGTTTGAGGGGTAGGCTAGCACCTTTCTTCTCGGAGGTGAAGACCTTTGTGCAGGATGACTTTGAGAACATTTCTACTTTCTCTAGCTTGATTCAGAGTACGCAGGATGCTTTAGTTGCTTGGCGAAAATCTTGCACAAGGCACGGACAATCAGTCACGGTACTGGAGTTTCAGCTTGATTGCATTCCACCTATTTCAGTTCAGCAGGTTCAGGCTGTGCTTGCCAGGTTCATTGAATTTGCAGCCAAGGAGAAGGAGAACAGGAATGCACTTTTGGATGATGATCTTCTACAAGACTGATTATGGGCATTAATTGCCTTTACTATTTTGGGAGTGAGTGGGAATCTTTGATTCATTTATTGTACCACTCCCCATTCTGGCAGTTTTTAGGGTTAGGGCTGAGATGGCTCGATTTGAGCCATTCATTTGATTGTAATTTGAGCCGTCCATTGGACTTGGCCAGCTATAAAAGGGGGAGTCCCCCTCATTTGTAATTCATTAGATTATACATTGGAGATTAGATTAGACTAGATATCAAAGAGTAGACATTTTGTTTGATAGCATAGTGTGGAGAAGAAGGAAAGTTTTTCCTTTGAAGACTTTTGTAAGAGATTGTTGTGTAAAATTTTCATAATAAAAGATCTTTTCATTGATGGTGAAATTCATCTTTGTTATGGATAGCTAGCAAGGTTTCTTCATCCCTTCAACTCCAAGTAGCATAAAGTAGATTAAAGTAGCATAAGTTTCATTTCATGCAAGTAAATATAAGCTGTGGATTTGTGGTGTTGATCGAAGCAACTTCGTTTTATTCCATACCACTAGCAGCTTGCTGACGGCAAGTTTGCCTTGCGTGGTCAACTGGAGCGTTTTATAAGCTTAACTTCAGTTAGAATTCATATCTTGGTATGCGTCGTCTTGACGGTATCTTGGTGTTGGATTGTAACTTGAAAATTTCTTGCTATCCCCTTGAAGATTGCACCAACTTTGTCTAAGTTGTCCAATGTGAGGTGGAGCAGACTTTGGTTGAAGTTGTTGAGATTGATCCCACGTCCCGCCTTAGAATAGAATCTAGAACCTTTTTACCCTTACACTCATTTCAATTCAGTATTTTTCTGGTTAGTTTAGGAAAACGTACCTTATTGCCAAATCATCCGCATTACACAAATTCCCTTCAAATCATCCACCTGTTGTCAACTGCAAGCAATATGAACAATTGTGTAAGTCCCCTCGTGTAAACAGCATATCACAACGAACCAACTGAGGGTATTCCAAAGCATTTCGGAACCTTGGAGTTGAACGTGCGAACTTTCTTGCAATCTTAGCGCATGGAATACTTTGATCAAGAGAGAATGGAGTAGCCCTCAAATTACTTTGTTCTGCTGACTGGTGCGGTCACAAAAATCACATCAACAGGTCTCAAACAAGGAGATCCTTTATCTCCTTATTTGTTCCTTTTAATGGCTAAAGGACGAAGCTGCCTACTTAAGCAATTTAAAGGAAATGGTCTCATCCAATGATGGCTTGAGGCTCAGAATATAGAATCTCAATACCACCTTTAGTTCATGGATGGCACTGCTTTGATGAGTCTAGCTAAAATTGAGGAGGCAATCAATTTCAAAAAAGCTTTCAATATCTACTTATCTACCTCTAGTCAACAAATTAATAAAGACAAATCTAGTATTTTCTTCTTCTACACACTTGAACCTATTCAACATAGAATTGCTAATATTCTTCACTTCTAGATTGGCAAGCTTCCTATGGATTATTTGAGACTCCCTTTGTGTCTTTGGGAATGCTTAAAAATCTTCATTGGAAGAAAGTTTTGAATAGGTAATAAGGGTTACCTGTTGGACTTTTTGATGGTTATCTTTTGCTAGAAGATTAACTCTATTAAAATCTATCTTGTAGGCTCTTCCAATTTATAGGTTTTTAATTTTATCTACTCTTAAAGAGTTTTCTCAAGGAGTTGGATGCTCTTTCTGGAAAATTCCTATGGGTGGGGAATTTAGAAAATAAAAAATGGACCCTTATGAGTTGGGACCAAGTTTGCAAACCTAATGAGGTTGGGGGCCTTAGGCTAAGAAAATCAGACCTTAAAAGTTAGGCCTTAGCAGCTAAACTATATTGGTGATGGTGCAAAAATCTAGAACAACCTTGGGCAAGAATTCTTAATTTCAAGTATTTGTGAAGAGTAAAGGATGAGGACATTATGTAGATGGAGTTGACTAGGAAAGGCTCCATGATTTAGAACACAATTAAAATGGGACCCTCACTTATTAAAAAAGGGCTTTTTTGGATAACCGATAAGGAAAAAAATGTTTTGTTTTGGACTAACTTGTCAAATCATCACCCCCTATTCTTTCTTCTTTTCCCCAACTCCACTCTTTGAGTGAAAATTTTCTAGTGGTTGGGTGGTCCAAAGTTGTTGATTTCAAGTACACTATTCCTCTAAAGAGGTCGTTGGTTTCCCATTAGCAAGTGCCTTGGAGTTAGCCTAGGGGGAGGGTCTTCAAATGAGCGCAACATTCTTGCTTCTATCCTTGCAAAACGCCTTTGTGGTTCTTTGGAAGATAGGGATATTCTTACTTGGGGCAATGATCCTAAAAGAGCTTTTTCAATTGCACTTGGCTATTACTCTTTAGAACAGCAAAAAGGGGGGAATAGAGTCTCCTTGGTGGAGGAGAATTTGGAATAAATTTGGTTGTCCTAAGTGCAACCTATTTTTTGTGGTTTCTAAACCAAAACAAGTACCTCACCTAGGAAAATATCAAGAAAAGATTCCATGGGCCTTCCATTTGTGTCTTTTATGGTAGTAGTGAAGAATATTCTAATCATCTTTTCTTTCAATGTCCTTTCTCTATAGCGATCTAGAGCTTATGGTGGAAGATTTGGAATAGATATGTTTTTTATGCCACCTCTTTGATTGAGTTTTGGACCAATATGGGCCAACCCCCAACTTCTACATCCTTCCTTGTGGCTGCTCGAGACATTGGTCCTCCTTTTATCCTTTGGCAAATTTGTTTGGAGTGAAATCACCGCATCTTCCAAGAGTGTCTAAGTAGAGTCATGCAAGTTTGGCATAGGATCAAGAGGATGCTCAAGGAAACTAATCTTTTGGAGTTATTCCCTTTTGTTGCCCCACAAGCTTGGCTTGGCCATCAAATGCAACCTTCTAGGAAGGTGAATAAGTCTGGTAAGTGGTGTCCTCCTATTAGTGGTTTTTTCAAGATTAATACTAATGGCTCTACTCAAGGCAACCCAGGTGCAGCGAGGATAGATTGAATTAGTCAAGACAGTGATATGGAGGCCTAATCCATTCTTAAAGTTTGGAGAAAGCTTGTGATTTGAATTGTAGTAAGGTTATACGTGAAATGGATTCTATGATCCTAGTTTATTTGCTCAATAAAAGAGATTTGCAAGACTCATCCTAGAGATTGATTCTACTAGTTAAGTGAATCCTTCGTTTGGCCACAAATTTTAAAATATCTTTTGATCATATTCCCAAGAAATGGAATAAAGCAGTTGACTGTTTGGCTAAATGATATTCCCAAGAAATGAAATAAAGCGGTTAACTGTTTGGCTAAATGGGTCTCTGAAGAGATGGGTAATTGGAATGTTGTGGATTGGGAAGATTTAGCCCAAAATAAAGTTCAACAAATTCTTCAGCTCATCTATGATGATCAAGTGGAATAATATTGGTTTGTTGGTTAGGGGAAATGGCGAACTTGATTGGAGTTTAGGTTTTATTGTTTATAATATTGAGTGGTATTGCAAGAACCCACATTAGATTCTCTCTTATTCTCTATTTTGATGGTAAAAATAAAAGTTTTTATTTTTACGCCCCTCCCAAAAAAATGTGGTGAACAAGTTTCACACCCCTGAATTCATCTTTTAATTCTCATAGCACCTTGGAGAGAGAATGGTGAGAAATAGTGAAGGTGATGATAAAATGTTATTTTCCAAAGACCAACTATGCTTCAAAACTATGAATGAAAAAAAATCAATCAAATGAGGGTTAACGCACTCTCCCTTCTCATATATATCAAAAAATAACAAATATAACATGAAATTTTGATCCCTGTGACCAAGGTAGCTCTTTGAGCATGTGTATTTGATTACAAAAATGCCCAAAGTTGCAAACTATTACTATAATTAAAGACTATAAACTATATCAGTAGTATTAATATCTATATAGTGTTGCTGCAAAAACCATGTTAAGTCGTGTCACCTTCTTTGTCCTCCAATTTGATGAACCTTGGCATTAATATTTCAGTGTTATTATGGTCCTATGTAATTATTTAAAATAACATTATGTTATTAAAGTTAAAGTAAATAATTTGACTTATGTTATTTTAATAAAGTGACTTCTCGAAGGGGAGCATGGGAGACATAAGTGAAAATTAAATTATAAAAGGTTATAACTTAAAGTGCAACGCCTAGGGAGGCATAAGGGGAGAAAATAATTTAAATTTAAATCTTTTAAAACCCTAAAAGGAGTTAGGGTTTGGAGTGGCTTTATAAGAGCTTTTGAGCTCATTCTTTCATTATGCTGGATGAGGATATCGAAATTGGTTCTAGTTTTGGAGGAGAGCTTTCTTCTCAAGGTTTGTGAGGACGAAAACCCTTGCAAGTGGCATTCTCTACGCTGCTGAGAGATGCGGTCTAGAGAATAACTTGGTGGTTTCATTCAAAAATCGCAGTTGGGCTTCAAACGAGATCATTGCTTCATTTCCTTCAGTCACAGGGCAAGTTATTGCAAAGATTATTTAGTGAAGCAGATTGGATGAGTTGCTCAAATGATTGTTGGCTGTAATCAGTCTATTTGTTGGGCTGTACCATTGCTACGGCTGGTCGTACCACCTGGAGGAGGGTGTGTGAACTTGCCAGCTTGGACAACTAGGGCTTGGGCTTGGTCAGAGTTAGATTTGAGGTGCCTAGGAGTGGTTAACACTTTGTATTCACAAGGGAAACAATGTCTACAATATTTGAGGGTTTTACCAATCATTTTCCTTGCTTCCAATTGCTGGTTTCTACTACAGCACATTATCAAAGTGGCTAACTTTTTCTGGGTATGTTGTATTTAGTTATTAGATGATATTTTATGAACTAGGTAGTTGTCATATTCGAGAAAACCTCAATATTTTGGTTGTAATACAATTCTGAAATTTTCAGCCAATTGTATTGTTGAATATAAGTGAAATTTCTGAGTTTTTTCTTTGCTGCAAGTTCTATTATTACTGCACTTAATTTTCTGTTCAAAAGCAATTATAATATTGTCAAAACACAAGAAAAACAATCAGCAAGAATCAAAATTAGAATACGCAGAACAGGGTTGTCTATTACACACCAATAAACCAAGACTAAGACATTTTTGCAAGGGGATTGTTGTACCCAAACCAAATTTTTTGCTTCATTAAAGGCATTTTGCTTAAAAGAGTCTAAACCTTGTTAAAATGATGTCAAAATACTATTTTTGGGAAAATCAAGTATGGACTTTGTGTCAGTTTGATGTCAAGAGGATACTAGTGAAATTTGAAAAAATTGAAAATTAGGGTTTTCATGCACCCCTATTTCAAGTTGCGAAACCCTAAAAATTGAAACTTGTCAGAATTGACTGAAAATTGTTTTGATTGGCTTATTTTGCTTCACGATCACAATGGTGAAGTTAGTTTTAGTTAAAATTCAGTTTAAGTTTGGTGGGTAGTTTTTGCATTATTCAAATGGAAAATTAGGAGCACTGAAGTCGTCAATGGTGGATGGCCAAAGGTCAAGTGTTGAAATCTAAGCCTAAAACGCTCAAATGAAGAATCTATGACGAGATAAGTGCAAAATAATGCTTTGTCTCGGAGGAGATTTTTCGTCGGGATGAAAATCGTCAAAAAATTTCTAACTCTGGAACACCGGAGCCCCTGGAGGCCAGGGGCGCCCTAGATTCAAAGGCCCAAATTTCAATTTTGGGATTTGTCACTCCCAAGGAGACTTGTCAGGAATTTTGTCAGCTTCGCGATGAACTATCCAGCCAGCCTAAAAAATCTATCTAGCACCTGATATGGGAATTTCAACAAGAAATGAGTAAGATTGAAAAATTGCTAACACTGGAAGGAAAAGTGCACCTCTTAGCCTGGGGTGCCCATCTTTTTGAGGGATCAGATGAAGATTTTTGACCAAACGACACCTAGAATGTTTGTCTCACGTTTGATCAAGCTTCGCAACACACCCATTGTTAAATTTATGATTAGATTAATGAACAGAATTTAAATTCAAAAAACAAACAATAAGAACACAGTAGATACCCTGGGAAAACCCTTCTCTTGAGGGAGAAAAACCCAACAACAATATATCACTTATATATTGAATCTCAATGAGAAACTCCTTTACAATAATGGTCAATAATGAAGCCAAGATAAAGCACCACAAGTTGATGCTATCATAGATCTAAACACATGTAATATGTTGATGATGAACTACAGCCTTTATCGATATCAAACTACTCTTATGATGAACTCGCACTTGAGACAACTGGAATGAATCGATGAAATGTAATGAATGAATGATCAATGAATGAGAAGCATCAAACATATATAAAAGTGAGAGGAAGAGTCGTGTCTCTCCAAGACAAGTCGGCTTGAATAGAAGAAGGCGCCACTTCATTAAGACGCATCCAATGAGAGGGAAGTCGGCCACACAAAAGACGTGTTTTTCCATGAATTCGTATCTCCTTAAAGTCGGCCTTGATTAGATATATATTAAACATCATTTAGCAATTGACGTGTCTCTTGAGGAATCGCTTGAATGAGTCTCTTCAATAAATCGAAATCATATAAATTAAATAGCCCCAGGCTATCATTTAATTTATCACCATAAGTAAAGGATATTGGCTGGAAGTAATGACCGACGTTGTCCAATAAACATCAACACTCCCTCTCAGCTAGGGAGTATACTTCCAGCTGCACAAGACATGTCACCTCATCATGATGTCTACCACAATGGCTACAATCATATGTGGAAAAAAAGAATATCACTTCATCGTGATATCAGATATCACCTCAACATGATATCAACCATAATGGCTACAACCATGTATGTTGTGTACAAGTGTTCATCACTTGCATGATGTTGTCACCTCAACATGACTTTCACCATAGCTCTCCCAAAGGGTGAAAACACAAGTACAAGAAAATCATCACGGACTCTCTCACATGATGTTGTCATGGAGTCAAACACATGACATCCACCATGGCTCTCCCAAAGGCTGGAACAAGGGCTTTCACCTCAAATCTCAAGGAGAAATGCATTAACAAGGGATTTCACCTCGAACTTCTCTCATAGAGAAGAACTCATTACTCCAGGGATTCCACCTCGAACTTCTCTCACAGAGAAGAACTCATTACTAAAGGGATTTCACCTCAAACTTCTCTTCACAAAGAATAACTCATTACAGGCTATCACTAATACTAAGACTCTTTCTCAGTTAAGGCTAGATTCTCCACCATACCAAGCTTATCTCGAAAGTACACAAACTTTATTCTAGAGAGGGGCTTGGTGAGAATGTCTGTCGTCTGCTCATCAGTGCTAATATACTTCAACTATATAGCCTTCCTCAATACTATATCTCTAATATAGTGGTATTTGATCTCAACATGCTTGGTTTTGTCATGAAACACAGGATTGATAGAAAGCTTCACACAACTCTAGTTATCACAATGAATGATAGTAGGCTCCATTGATTGTCCAAACAATCTTGCAAGGAGCTTACAAAGCCACACTGCTTCCCGAGCTGCATTACAAGCTGCAATATATTTTGCCTTTGTTGTACTCAATGCTACAAATGACTGCTTCCTGCTGCACCAGGAAATCATAGCAAATCCCAAACTGAAGCAATATCCAAAGGTGCTCTTTTGATCTATGACACACCCTACCCAATCAAAATCAGTATAACCATGCAGCTCCAAGTCAACATCTGAAGAATATCTCAACCCATATCCAACTGTGCCACGCAAGTATCTCAAGATATGTTTAGCTGCAACAAGAAGTATCTGTCTCAGTTCACACATGAATTGACTAAGTGCACTTACAGTATAGCAAATATTTGGTCTAGTGTTAACTAGATACATCAAGGACCCAATCAGTTGTTTGTACATTGTAGGATCCACCAAGTCTAGACTAGTTGCAGCCTCCTTCAATTTATGTAGGTTGGTCTCCATGGGTGTAGACATGGATTTGCAATCCATCATACCAAACCTCTTAAGTATATCAATGGTGTGCTTCCCTTGACTTAGGATCATCTCATCTGGTTTCTGCCAGAGTTCTAAGCCAAGGAAGTAATGCATAAGCCCAAGGTCTTTCATCTCAAACTCAAAGGCCAACTCTTTCTTACATTTGATGATTAAGCGCTCTTCTCCAATAAGAATCAAATCATCAACATACAAAACCAAAATCAATGCTTCACCATCAATTACCTTAAAGTACAGATTAGAGTCAGCATCATTCTTCAAGAAGCCCAAACTTGACAGGTAACGATCAATTCTTTCGTACCATGCACGAGGAGCCTGCTTAAGACCATACAAGGCCTTCTTCAGCTTGCAAACATGAGACTCCTTCCCATGTACCTCAAACCCATCAGGTTGCTCGATATAGACTTCTTCCTCGATCACACCATTTAGAAAAGTTGTCTTCACATCCATTTGAAGAATCTTCCATCCTCTAGATGCAGCAATGGCAATGATGGTCCTAACAGAAGTATAGCGAGCAACAGGAGCAAATGTTTCTTCATAATCAACTCCCTCTTTCTGTGAAAACCCTTGAGCCACGAATCTTGCCTTGTACTTCTCAATGCTCCCATCAGCTGCATGCTTGACTTTGAATAGCCATTTCGAAGATACCACAGATTTTCCTTCGGGTCTAGGAACAATGTCCCAAACATCATTCTTGAGAATTGATTCGTACTCCTCTAACATAGCATCTCTCCAAACCTAATGACTATAAGCTTCCTCCACACTATAAGGCTCAAACTCAATAATCTAACTCATCAAGGCAACATAACTGGAGAACTTATGTGGCCTTTTACTTTCTCTGAATGTACCTCTAGGAGCTGCGAACCTCTCAGCCTCTTGCATAGTTTGCCTAGCCCAAAAAGGTCTCTTCCTTCTAATGAGTATATCGGTAGGCGGAGGCCCATCAGTAGGTTCCAAGGGCTCAACTGGATCAACATCTTCCTTCGGTTCTAAAGTCTCCCTCTGAATCTCAAGAGTATGGTCAACTTCCATATCTTGAGGAGACTCATCATTGTCAATCTCCACATGCGTTCCCTTGGATCTTCTAAATGCAACATCTTCCTCGAATGTGACATCTCTACTGATCTCAACCAATTTCTGACCTGGAACGTATATCCTGTAGGCTTTTGATGTCTCACTATAGCCCACAAATATTCTCTTCTTGCCAGAAGGCTCCAACTTTGTTCTCTTTTCCTTTGGAACATGAACATAGGACATCCAAAGATCCTTAAATGACTAACCTTTGGCTTCTTTCCTAAAAAGGCTTCTTCAGGAGTCATATTCTCCAAGACCTTGTGAGGACTTCTATTTTGAACATATACTGCAGTCCTAGAAGCTTCTTCCCATAAGAAGGTTTGCAAATCCTGGTCATGAATCATGGCTTTTGCTGCTTCCACGATCGTCATGTTCTTTCTCTCTGCAACACCATTCTATTGAGGATTATAGGGGACACAGAACTCCATCTTAATCCCAGCATCAACACAGAAATTCCTAAAGCTACCACAGGTGTATTCTCCTCCATTATCAGATCTGAGGACCTTGACTCTTTTACCAAGAAGATTCTCTACTAGAGCTTTGAACTCCTTGAACCTTTCTAACACTTCCTCAGACTCTTTTGTTTTCAAAAAATAAATCCAAGTCTTTCTAGAGTGGTCATCAATAAAAAGAACATAATACAAGAAACCACTCGAAGAAGGAACAGACATAGGTCCACATAAATCAAAATGAATAAGGTCTAAAATACACTTAGATCTACTTTCTCTACTATGGAATGGAGCTTTTGAATTCTTACCCATAGCACATCCTTTCCAGGTTCCTTCATGCTCCTAATTGAACTTAGGAAGTCTCGTGACCATCTTCGCAGTGATAGGTAAGGCTCGGAAGTGCAGGTGAGCCAATCTTCGATGCCAAAGATCACATAAGCTTGAAGAATCATGAACTAATGGCTGTAGTGGACGCGTACATAGCCTATAGAGGTTTTCATGTCTAACACCAATTACTTGAGCATCGTTGAAACTGGAATTCTCCATCCACACAAGAACTTTGCCTTTGGAGAAGGCAACTTGATATCCTTTATCTTCTAGGGCTGAAATGGAGATGAGATTGCGCTTGATTCTTGGAACATAAAGAACATCGCTGAACTAAAGTGTAATGCCGAAATCCAAATGAAGAGTAAAGGTCCCAATCCCTTTCACGGAGTAGCTAGCATCATCTCCGATAATGACTTGTTCGGAAGAATCTCTCTCCACCAAGCTTGATAAGTGCTCCTTAAATCCAGTGATGTGTCAAGAAGCACCACTGTCGATCAGCCAAGTGTTGGTGTCTACAGGTACATTGCTTGATAATGCCAAATAGAACAAGTATTCACATTAATCCTTCTGCGGAGAAGCATCATCAACATCTGCAACTGTGGCTTGTTGCTTAGGTCTAGATGGACAATGCTTAGCAAAGTGACCATACTTGTCACATCTAAAGCATTGGATCTTGGACATGTCTCTCTTCTTCTTGGAAGCGGGAGCATCAACATTTCCCTTATCTCGATTCCTCTTGAAGAAACCTTTCTTCTTCGAAGCATGGGAGGCGAGAACATGAATATCTTCATTCTTTGAACTTTGACCAACACCTCTAGCCACCAACCTTGATTCTTCTTGAATGCAGTCTGCCCTTAGACGATCAAACTTAGGCATTTTTGATCTTGCACTGATTCCTTGAATGTAGGATTCCCCAAGACAAAGGAAAACCATTGAGAGCAAGCATGGTCAAGTCTTTGTCATCAACCATATGGCCAATTGTCGAGAGCTAATCTCTCAAATCTGAAATCCTCATGAAGTAGGCAATCACTGATTCTCCTTTCGCCATCTTCACATGGTGTAGTTGTTGCTTCAGTGCAAGTGCCCGGCTGGTATTGTTGATTTCGTACATTTCTTCCAATGTTTTAAACATGTCTCTTGTCGTCTTCAACTTAGAGACAATAGGAACGATATGATCCTTAACGGAATCAACCAACATTTTCATTGCCTTGATATCTTTCTTCTTCCACTGCAACTTCTCTTCTTCCTCCTCACGTTCAGATACATTGGACTCCACAAACTCACCCAAGTCATTCTCTTGCAAGGTAAGCATGATCCTGAATCTCCATGATGTGAAGTTGGATGCTCCCTCGAGTCTATCCTCAATCTTAAGACCATTCACCATCTTGACTAAGGTAGAGATAGACAAAGAAATATAAAGAGAATAGAGTATCGTTGTTAAGAACAAATCTAATCACGATCTCCTCAAACTTGCTCTGATACCATGTTAAATTTATGATCAGATTAATGCACAGAATTTAAATTCAAAAAATAGACAATAAGAACACAGCAGTTACCCTGGGAAAACCCTCCTCTTGACGGAGAAAAACCTAGCAACAATATATCACTTATATATTGAATCTCAGTGAGAAACTCCTTTACAATAATGGCCAATAATGAAGCCAAGATAAAGCACCACAAGTTGATGCTATCACAAATCTAAACACATGTAATATGTTGATGATGAACTACAGCCTTTATCAATATTGAACTGCTCCTATGATGAACTCGTACTTGAGACAACTGGAATGAATTGATGAAATGTAATGAATGAATGATCAACGAATGAGAAGCATCAAACATATATACAAGTGAGAGGTAGAGTCGTGTCTCTCTAAGACAAGTTGGCCTAAATAGAAGAAGGCGCCACTTCATTAAGACGCATCCAAAGAGAAGGAAGTCGGCCACATAAAGGACGTGTTTTTCCATGAATTTGTATCTCCTTAAAGTCGGCCTTGATTAGATATATATTAAACATAATTTAGCAATTGACGTGTCTCTTGAGGAATCGCTTGAATGAGTCCCTTCAATAAATCGAAGTCATATAAATTAAATAGCCCCAGTCTATCATTTAATTTATCATCATAAGTAAAGGATATTGGTTGGAAGTAATGACCGACGTTGTCCAATAAACATCAACACCCGTCAGAAGGTCAATATGAGTTGTTGAACTACCAAAATCACAAGTCAAACACAAGGTTAAATCTTGGTCAAAATTTCAAGGAAAAAAGCAAAAGCGCCCCCTGGAAGCCAATCCATTGCATATCTCCATCAGATCAGAAGACAAGTCATCAACCTGTAGTTGGAGTTTAAGTGTTATTTTAGCCAATTGGAAAAATGGCTCTCTGAGAACAAAAGCGCCACTGAAGGCCAGGGGCGCCCTTGTTTTTCAACAACCAGATGATATTTTTAGATAAGTGTACTCTTGGAGCTTTTGTCTAGAACGAAGCCAACTCTGCAATGAGCCCGTTATTCAATCCTGAAGTTTTGCCAAACACAAGATACGAGGAGGTCAGAATTACCTTCTAAGTGTTGAAAATAATGAAAATTTGACTGTTTGGGGTCAAAAGCGCAACTTTTGCCAGGGGCGCCTTGATTTTTCAAGCCTCAGACCTCAGTTTTATGGATTGCAGTCTCAAGGAGTGTTTTTGTTAGATTTGATCCTGCTCTTCAACGAAACTGTCAGCCAGTTGATTGGGCGTGTTAATCAAAATCAGTGATTGAACAAGGGCTCTGGTAAGGGTTGTAAATCCAAATTTTCATTAAAATGGTTTAAGTTTGGAAAAGTGACGCCTTGAGTCAAAGCTTTGACTTTTGAACTAAAGATGACTAAGCACCCATGAAAGGCGGATTTAAATATTATTTAATATTTAAATAATTCAACTTTACGTGAGATTATTTTAATTGAAAAAAGGGAGGATTTTGATTTGCATGTTGAGTTTAACTAGAATTATCTAAGGTGGCGTCCTATTTAGGGCGAATTTAACATTCAATTAACTATTTTTAAGTCCCAATCAGATAAATTCGAACTATTTTGAGGTCCAATCAAAATAAAGTCAAATATTTTAAAGGGTGGCGCTTAATTGCATGAAGATGGGACGATTTTAGACTTAAATTTGTTTATTTAAGTTATTATTTTCGCCATTATTCTCATACCAAGTTCAAAGCAAAGGCGATTTTCTTGAGCAATTGAAGATTCAAAGGTGCTTTGAGTTCAATTTTTCAGTGCCAGGTCCAAATTGTTCAGAAGATTAATTTTTCAAAGTTCAATTTTTCAATGCATGCAGACATCATCAAATCTCAGTCAAGCATAGGCGATTTTCTTCAGAAGCAGAATAAACAAACTTCTATCTTCTGTCTAAATTCTTCTATTCTCGTCTTAGGTATTCTTCGAATGTCAAAGAAAACGGCAAAATATTCAAAATCTAATCATTTGGGTTCACATACTTCAGTGACAACAGCAAAACCCATGTCTTAGATTTTTTCAAGAAAATTGCCCCGCTGCTTTTATTCTAAAAGAATTGTGCTTTTTTCTGAGAATTCCTGTGCATGTGGGTCAAAAACACATTTTTTTTCAGAATCAAATTATCTAGGTTGTCTTAGAATTCCATTGCCTACAAAACCCATGTTCCAGATTTTCTCGTGAAAAAATTGTCCCAAGTGAGCTCTAGAACCCCTACTTTTTCTCGACTGAAAAGCCTTCGCATGCCTTGCTAAAACTCACTTTTTTGAATTTTTGTTGTTCTAGGTTTGCTTAGAATTCAATTCTCTACAAAACCCACGTTTCAGAAAAATTCTAAAAAAATTTCCCACAACTAGCTATTTTTAGCCTCATCTAGAGCTTTTTCAGCGTTTTCTGAAAGTTGTCCGAACATACCTAACTTTACAATCAAAAGTCTTGATTTTCAAAATGTAGTTCAACCCCATAGATTATAAAACCAAATTGGTCTTAATGCACGACTTTTTGAAAACCTCGGACATAGACTTGGGTCGTGTCTATCCAATAGTCAATCTGAATACTTTGGAAGGCATTAGCAACAATACATTGAAGAATCTTAAGCATTCTGGGTTGCTAGCAGTAGCGTCTATTCCTATCATAGCTTTCGATCTTGAGTTTGTTCTTGCTTGCATCAAGCATTACGACTCGTCTACACAACAAATCAAATCAACTGATGGGAGAGTCATTTGCAGCGTTAAGCTGAGGGATGTGGAAAAGTACTTTGCTATTCCTCCTCATTCAGACAATTTCATTGTAGTCGTTGAGGCTTGTGATAAGACATGGTATGAAGACCAAGAAAGATCACAAAGGAAAGTTGCTCAGAGATGGTTGAAAATACAGAAGACTAACATGCCTAAAAAGGTTGGTTGCGGCGAATTCAAGGATGAAGTTGCAATTTTGATAACTCAATCAGGTTACAGGTCAGGAGGAAGCTAATATTTTCCGACCGTGGATGTTCTACGTCATTTCTAAGATCCTCGACGATACAGAGCATTTTGACTAGGCCATGTTGATCAACGAGTGCCTTCACCAGCAGATTACTAGATTCCTCAAAATCCATGAGTTTCACATGGTGTCTTATTTGGTCTACTTGATTGCATCTCAAGGCAGTTTTAGACACTTGAAGACTAACGGGACTATTGGTGTTTAGCACATTCACTAATATTACTCTAAGTTGGAGTTCTCAAAAGCTGAACAGGATTTCAAGGCGGTGAATGATCACTTTTTCATGAAGACAATCAAGGATCTCGACAAGGAAATGCACATCAGGATTTTACCAGAGGCAAAGTCAGCAATGGAGAGTTGGATAGATTGGTTCATTCAATTCCCTACTTTCACATATATCCGACTGTATGGTTACATCGGAGAGCCTCTGATGTTACCAAGGTACTCGTCAAACAAAGTCCTTTTTATGGAGTTTCTTAGACAAGCTCAACATGTTCACTCTTTTCTTCGCAATTGCCATAAGTCGGTACTTACCTTTCCTCTTGGATGGGGTATTTTCACATGCAGGACTGCCGCTGATTGCAAGTTTATGACAATTGAGCTCAAGAAATTCAACCTCAAGTACCATATTGAGAGGCATTCCTATGTTCCTTTGGGTCATTATGCAGCCCGATTGGAGTGAAGTATTACACACAAGCCAACACTTGAGGATTTTTGGGCTAATTGCGAGGATGAATTTGAAGTCCTTCAACGTCACTAATGCAGACTTACTATTACTCAAATTGTTGATTTCTTATCAAAGAATGTTGAGGGTCTATCAAATGATGACGAAGAGGTTCTCCTTAGTTCATATGTCAAAGATCAAGTTGCTCGCCAGCCACTTCGCCAACCAAATTGGTACGCCAGGGAGAGTACTTCCATTGAGGACGTGTCAAAATCAATTATCAAAACCAAGCAGCAGTTCTTGGAGAGTAAGAGAAGGCACAAGACAGTTCTAGTCACGAAGCCTCCTGTAGGGTTTTCTTCCCTACCTTCTACCTCAAGGTCAAGGCCTCGGGTTATGGTTATCTTAAAGCCGACTGAAGGGGTTAGACTAAGCGAAAACACAAAAAGGAGAAGTATTTGCAAGCGGAAACAAAAACAGGTAGAAAGGGCGGCTGAAGTTCCAGTAGAGACAGCTATACAGGCTGAACCACATCTTTCACCTCCTAGTTCGCCTTCTTCACCACAGTCGCCTCCTATTGATATAGACTTAGAGCTGGAACCACCAGTTCGAGGAGCATCAGAGACAGTTGATCCACCACAGGTAGATACAGCAGCAGCAATCTCTCCTCAAACTAATAATATTGCTCAATCGTGTTGGCTTGAGAAATCTTTGGGAAGACAAAGGCGAGAGCCTTCATATCACCTTGATTTGTTTGAGTTTGGCAACCCTTATTAGAGAAGGTCGAACAAGAAAATCAAGAAGCAAGTGCATATTGAGAAGACTCCAGAATCAGAGATTGTCATAGAAGTTGCTACGCCACCAGAGGGTAGGAGCCTAGATGAGGTTGAGGTTGGTGATTTCACCTTCGTCAAAACAAATCTTGGTAGGAGCACTAGATAAACGAATGTGAGCCTCCTCAAGATTGTCACAAATAATCTTGAAGAGCACGTCATGAAGGACGGAGAAGATAAAGCGCTTCTTAAGATTGAAATCGGCCAACTTCGACAATATATTTTTGATCTTGTTCATGGAAATCCGAGTAGAGCACCTATTCTTCCACAAAGCACACCTGTAGAACAACAGAAGTTGGATCAATTAGTCAATCATGGTAAACTTCTAGACAATTGGGTTGAAAACTTCATTTTTACAGGTCAGCATCTTCTCATAGAGTTATATCAGTTGAGGAGTGATGGGCATGGACTTCGTCAAGGAATCCAGCAACTCAAGATAACTGTGGCAAAAGGCATGGCGAAAGATCGAATTCTCATATCCCAGTTAGCAGTTGCATGTGACGCCATGGTAGTCGAAAAAGAGAAAAGGAAGATCTTTGCTTGGAGAGAGCAACACCCTTTTAGGATGGAGACATACAAGAGAATCTCTGCCAGGTTGAATACACTCAAAGAGAGCATTTCTAGAGCTCTCAAACTCATCAGCAGCTTTGTCACTCAGATCTCGTGCCATTATCATCTTGAAGATGGTACATATGTTGAACTTGACATAGTACAAGCTGAGTTTGAGGGGTTGGTTCATGATAGTCTCGAGAGAGATCTTGTGGCGTCCAAGTTGGATCACATCTCAGTGATGACAACTAGTTTCAAAAAGGCAACTAAAGAGGTCAGAGAATGCATGAGGGCCATCAAAGATTGTGACAGAGAATTGAACAGGCAAGTTATCATAGTGGACAGCGTCAAAGTAACAAAGGATGAGACAATCGACTAGTTCCTGGATGAGGTGTTAGATCGTGATGACCTAGAGTGATCAATCAGTTGGAACCTGCAGTTATTTTCGAGAATAGAGTCAGGAGCAGCAATTAACTCGACATTTAGTCTTGAGTTCTAATTGTTGATTTCATGCACGCACATCTCATCCTTGGAGATATCTTCACAGGAGTTTAGACTTTCAATTAGGAGTAATTAACTGATGTTAGTTATCAGTCATTTTTATTTCAATAAGGACTTACATGTTGCACGTGTCCAGTTCAGTTGAGTCCCGTTTCCGTTAACTGATGGTAGCTTTCTAGTTAGCTGTATAGTTTCCTTTATTTAGGGTTTAGCAATAAAATCTTGCATGCTTGCAAGACTGTAGTTGACTCAAGGTGATTTTAGGGTTCCCTACACCTTTGATGTCTATAAATAAGAGTTTTCTGCTCATTTCTAATTAACTTTTGCACAAGATAGTAATATATGTTGCGCCTACCTTGCCTGTAATATTGCTAATTTGTATTTGTTCATGAGCTTTTACTATGATAATAAATAGTTGCGCCACCTTTCTTGAATGTTATTGTTATGGTATTTGTTCATCTTGGTTAAATGGAGTGGCTAGTTTGATCGTTTATTGTATGTGTGTCTCACCAATGCAATTTGTTGTCCTAGTTGGCTTTCTTATGTTATGTTTAATAGTTGTTCTTTCAATCTACGCCTCGGATAGGGATTCCTCCTCCTTAGAAATTTGGGAAGAAGAATTATCGTTTTAAGTGTTGTGCCTAATAGACTTTATTTCAGCCTACGCCTCGGATAGGGGTCCCTCCTCCTTGGAAATCCTATTGTGGAGTTTATTGTAAAGACATTCTTGCTCCTTTTTCCTCATGCTCTATTTTCTTGAGGAGATTGGATAGATTAAAGCATTTAGTTTAGTTGTAGTTAGTGATCTGCGAAACCAAAAAATCCTTAGCAGCAACGTTCTTGGTTTTCTTAACCTTGTGCCTCTTCCAGCTGAGACAAAAAAATAGGAGTTAGATTACTGTACTTTTTCATGCAAATCAGCATACGAGGGAGCTTCCCCTCCTAATTTGAAGAGCACTAATTACGCAGTGTGCATAGTTGTCCGTACCAACTCGCACTCTAGAGGTGCTAATTGTTATGCCAACAAGGATCAAGGCAGACTTTGAAGCCAATAGAGAAGGTATGCACATATGAGAGTAATCAAAAGTCTGACAAGTTCAATGCTTAGTCAATTTTGGATTTTTGCAACTTGGGTTTTTGACTAAGGCAAGAACAAAGAGGGCTAATGGAACAACCAAAGCATAAAATCATGCAAGATGGTCCATGTAGGATCTCTCAAATCGGTTATAACTGATGGACCATAAAGAGGGGGGGCATGAAATGACAATAGTGACCAAACTACATGCACAACACAGTTGTCAATTTGGACTTGCTTTAACAATATCAATGCTTGTTTAATTACCATACCATACCAAAGGATCCCAAGGCCTCTAGAGGAATCAACCAATTGAACAAAATTGCCCTTCCATTTATGTCATTTATGTGTGAGTGCTTTTGCATCCATTGAGCTCAATTTCATTTCTTGACAAAGTATGATGTCAAGTTTTTGTAGATCAAGTTAGAAGCTTCATTGTGACAATGAGGGGGCCTTCACCCCTCACATTGTTTTCCCAAGGTTGAAAATGGCTAGCAAGTCGGCCTTAATTTCTTCCAAGGTGATTTCAACTACTATAGTTTCCCCCTTGTACTCAGGCCAATTTTGTCTTTGAGTTTGTCAAATTCCTATTGAGAAATTGTGAGAAATTTAGAGGAAACCAATGTGTCGTCCTCCTCTAAAGTGAGGTATTTCTTTCAATTTTGATTTTGACATGCAAGAAATCTCCGTTTCTAGGTTGACCATGGAAAGATCCAAGTGTTAACACTTTGGAGTCTTTCTTTCCTTCTATAGTTGTGAACAAGGCATCAATTTGCTTTGTGATAGAGCATCCAAGGTCAAAATTGTTTCCCACCATATTTGTGTTTGTATTCAAATTTTCCACAACCACAGGGACAAGGTTTGTTGATTCTTCAAGGGTGTTGACTTTTTTACCTATATTGATTTTTTTCTAGCTTGTTTTGAGGTAATTTTTTGTTAGATAATTCTTTGAATTACAATAGTAATAATATACTACCTTTCCATCTCAATTGGTTGTTGCCACAAGCCCACGTCTACTTCAATGAGGATAAATATTTGTATGGGTGTGGATACATTCTTTTGGAAGCAAATTCACACACAATCCATAAAGTTGTTTTTCAATGTGTTTTCATCTACACAATACGAGTGCCCTAGCAAATTCCCAATATGTTTTAGGATCATCAGATCCCAATATTCTGTAGGGAGATTGTATAATCTAATCCATAATGTTTTTTCTAGAATTTGACTTTTGGAAAAATCAAAATTTGGTGTCCATTCTATGAGGGACAAACCAGCCCCATTCATCATCCATGGCCCCCACTTAGAATCTAGTCTTTTTCTATGTTGTTAGCGCATTCTACAAAAAAAAACATTTTGGAAGGAATTTGGTGATGAAGTGATTGCTCCAATTTGATTTAATTCAAATTTCTTGCGGTTGTCTATCGGCCATGTGTTGTCAAATTTACAAATGAGCACAAATTGGGAGAGTACAAATTTCCTCTCCTCCAAAACCTCCTTTACTATAGAGACCCTAATTTTTGTAGCATCCCTCCTTTGTTCATGGTTTCTCCATCCTTATCTCTATGGAGTTGTTGATGCCTATGGTCAAGTGCTTTGATGGCCTTCCAACCAGATGTCTCCCCTATTGAAAGGAGATTTTGTCAATTTTGCACTTCACATTTGTCGCTTGTTTGCAACTTTTGCTATGTTCACTTCACTCCATAGTGTCACTCCAATAAGAAAAAAATGATATTAATGTCCATGAATGACCAATAGATCAAAGAGCTAGAATACAACAATTACAAAAGCAAAGTATTAGAGCAAAAAGGTCCTTGGACTCAAAGCAATAAAAAGCAAGAAACAAAAATAGACAAGTGGAGATAAACCCAAAAAAGTAAACTCAAAACAAGTATAAATACCTATGTGAGGGGAGACCCCTCATAGTGGTGGGAGCTTAAGATGAAGACCAAAGCTAGCAACCAAGGCAAGAAACAAAAATAAACAAATGTTAGTACTCCAACACACACTGTAGAAACCAATGATATTATCATCAATCACCATGGGAGTACCAATGTAAGACCTAAGAATGCTTGTTGGGGAGAGTTTAGGGCTAAGGGAAACAAGTTGGAGAATCCTAGGAGGCAAATGATTCCCCTTAGAACCTCATCTAATAGTCAAGGTTAGTTTTCCCTTGAGACCTATTTTGTGAGGGGTGTTAAAGTCCCTAATGTTGAGATGAGATAGAGCCACAATCCTTAGAATAGAAGTTGAAGTGTATGGAAGCCCTACTTAGTAGTAATAGACTACAAGGATGGGCAATGTCTCACTAATCTACACCCTTATGTACGTGAATGTATAGTATCCAAAGGGCACTTAACATCTCCAACATCTATGACAGCATGAAAAAAGAAGAAATCAACATTATAGCTCTTGAACCTCAACAAAGAGACCTATGCCTAGAAGTGGTGATCTCAGCCAAGCATTTCTAATCAATACATAAGGGGATAGAGAACCACTAGAACCTCTATATAGACAATGGTAACTACCACTAATTTCATAGTAAACAAGACACCAAAAAATAAAGACCTCAAATGAGCATTTATGGGTGCTCCATCACTAAGCTACAGTTCAAGAATGGCTAATTTTCTCCAACACTAGAAACATCTGACAAGAGGTGAATTGTAAGCAAATCAATGATGGAGCCCATATACCCACCACCATTTATTGGTTTGTGATGTGCCAAAGTCAGAATGACTATCTTTGCCAAACTCTTGTAGCCATTCAATCCACTGAATTTAGTCCATTAAGATCCAACCAATGTAACATTATTTGCACTATACATTTTTTTGAGGGCATTCACGAAGTCATACTTATCTCCTCATCATTAATAGGAACAACTCTACCAAGGCTCTCCACAAACCATTGGGGATTCATTCATTACACAGTCATGTGTAATGGAATGTTCAACTTCTACTGCCTCTACTAAATTATGTGTTGATATGCTCACAATATAACTACAAGATGGGCCTCTCTAATGAATCATGACCTTAATTTACCTAAGCATGATTTCTATGCATGTATAGACGTCTTTGTTTGGCCATTTATGTATTTATCTGTTTTTTTTTTATGATCTTTTAATGATAGTGGCTTGGGCTTACAAGGAGACCCTATCATCCCTAATACCTTCAAGGGTTTTCCCTTAGCCCTACCAAGGATAGGAGGGTGTCCTTGGGCATTTCCTATATTTCTTTTTCTTTGGAAGGTATGTGTTGAGGGGGGGACGAAACATGCGGTGGGGTTTCATCCCCATTCCCAAGACATCACCTAGAACCTCAAGAATGTGTCCTAGATCCTCATGGTACAATTGATGAGCTCAAACAACACTCATGAATAAGGGTGGACTTTGGAAAGCATGCCCAACCTTATTCTCCTCCCTCTCCCATTTAGCAATCATTATCAATTGATGAGCTCGTATGGTGCTCTAATGAATAAGAATAGACTTTGGAAAGGACACCCATCAACTTTCTTCTCTCCCTTTCCTCTCTTATTTGGCAATCAATATGCCAGACCTGAAAATTTTGGATACATTCATGGTTCTGATTGGGTGCATGCAGAATTAGCATGTGAGATTGCTTGAGAAGGCTCAAGGAAATCCATCGACATTGATTTATTTATGATTGATATTACTTGCATATAATCATGCACTTCGGTTGAGAAAGATCTGATGAAGTCAGATTTCCTTTCAGATTCAAGCTATGAGCAAAGTGCAGCCAATTCCAAATTTTACTTTTAGCATTCTATCAAGACAAACTCTACACTCCAAAACCATCTTTTGAGTTCTTGTTCATTAAACTATTTGGAATCCCCAATCCTGGGGCCTGCCCTTTAATTTGTCCAGTAAATCAGGAGTGTCATTGAGTTGACTGGTAATTGACTATCCATTTGTTATTATTTTGGTGTATTTTAACCCCAGAACTCATAACAAACAAATACTCAGAAGTCTAAATATCTATCTAAAATCACATGTTAACAACACAAAATCTCAACAATCACCAAAATTAGATTTATGTGACCATAACTAAAGCGAATTTCTGCTACTAGAATTTCCCAATTTTATATAACATTAATTGTCTTCCATGCCACTGAAAACTATATACCAGCAACATGACAAATAATTTTCTCTGAACATTAAATTTTTTCATGGCATATGCACTCATCAAAAAATCCTGAACTGTCTTTCTTCTTTTTTATCAAGTAGATGAATCTGCTAAAAAAAGATAATACTTCAAATGATGAGGTATTTGTAGTCATACAACGGCATCTACAGCTTGAAATCTTTTAGAGCACAAAATTTTATCAAAGGAGAAGGCATGTCATGCACCTCAAAGTGGCATTGTTAGCCAAGTCTTCCAGTACCTTCATTACATATTGTTCAGATCCTTTTTTTCACTACCCTCATTATTTTCTGCCATAGTTCTGTCTGTTACTGCTCTCCATTTAGTCTATTTCAGTACTCAGTAAAGAAATATGATTACATAGATGTAGATGCCTGGTTAAAATTTGGTGAAAAATAGAAGAAACCAAAACATGGCTAGATTTTAAGGGCAAAACACTGTATAATGTTGCAAATGCCCAAAGAACCAAACATATAGTAGGATAATATACACAGAATATAGTATAAATGTCCATTCTTACAAAGAACTAGAAGCAAAGGAGAATGAATTATCAAAAAAAATCCATATAGATTCAGAGAAAAATATCACAATACATGGTCACAGAACCCACAAAGTATAGGCTAAAGTCTAAACAATCTAGTAAAAGCATCACAGGATGAACCAGATTGAAAGTACATCTATGGCACCGTACAAATATTGAATAAAGTCAATACTTTGCACAATCATCAAGAGGACATACCAAAAGCTTTTATCCAAAAGACAAAGAAAAACTGGTAAAAGGGCCAAGCAGAGTAAGAAGGGGCATCTAGGATTCACATCAAATGAGTACAAAAGCAGATTTGAGTTGAAGGAAGCAACATTTTTTATACTTGCTCAGATTGTATAACTGTCTAACATGCCAAACAAGATGTTTGAAGACCATGGATTGACGATAAAGCATGATTTATGGTGGGCTTATGTTATCCACCCAGTGCTTGATGACATGATGTTGTGAAAATATATATTCTTAGTAGGCAATACACTACTAAGAACATAATATTTTCATAACATCATGGTGTAGGATACACTAATGGCATTATGCACCTAGGTCCTGTTGTGACCTTTTCACACATCGCCCCATTGCAAATGGGGACCCTTTGTTTTTTGCTTTTTGAGTTTTGCCTTGGCATCACAACTGCTTATCACCATGTCTTTTTACAATGAGGAGTTTGAGTTTTTGAATGGTCATCCGAGTCAAGTGAGAGAATTTGAGCCTAGATTACTGTGCAAACGTCATCATCGTGCTTAGAGGACCCGAAAGACGAAGATCAACTGTCGTTTCGGTCAATTCCAACATCTCCTACTTTTTGGGGATTGCACCTCCGGACCCCCCTATTTTTTAGGACCTACTTTTTTGGCACTTTTGAGCAATCTGAACTTCCTATTTTTTAGGGGCTATTTTTGGAAAGTTGTTATTTTTTGGAAAAGTTTCTATTTTTGTTAGGGTTTCTATATTTGAAAGGGGCCCGAATTTCGAAAATCCACTCAGATTTCCAAAAACTCAACAGAATTCTCAGAAAATCAATTTGAAAATTTTATGAATTCATGGTGAAAATCAGAAAAATGTTTAAAATCTGGAAAAATCAGTCCAAAAAATTACAGAAAATGGTGAAAAATCTGGAAAATCCATGGAGAAATCTGGAAAATTCATGGAGAAGACTGAAATTCATAGCGAATTTGCCTAAGTATGAAGGCAAGAAATCATGGAGGCATGAAAAGAAGGCTGACATTCGTGACCAGCATGGAGAAAAATGAGCAAAGTTAATGGCGAAAGGCTTCAGCCAAACAAAAGGTAATGGCATGGCAATGTGCCAAGTCCGCCCAGCCTTGGACAAATGGAGAATGGCATGAATGCTTGGCAACTCCGCCCAGCAATGGCATAAAGATGAGACAAGTCCGCCCTTGCAAGAAAGTTGAAATGGCATGGCTGAAGGTGAAGTCCGCCCTACAATGGCTTGACTTCAAGCAAGTCCACCTTTGGAAGATAGTCTATATGGCAAAGACAAGACAAAACCCGACCTTGGAGGAATGGACAATGGCAAGGAGTTTGTAAAGTCCGCCTTGCCCAAGGAAATGGAAGGAAACACTCCAAGTCCGCCCCAAGGAGAAATGGAGTTGAAAAAGGATTCTCGAAAAGTTCGCCATACCAAGAGAAAGAATGGAAAAGAACTCATCAAGTTCGCCTAGAAGGAGTGGCTAAAGAGCTCACCAAGTCCACTGGAGATAGATTGAAAAGAATCCAGCAAGTCCGACTTTAGGAGAGAGAATATTGAAAATCTTCATCCATCACTATAATAAAGTCAAATTGACTAAGTGTTGGAAGGAAAACAAGAAGAATGAAGAGACTAAGGATGGAATCCTCCCAATTTCCACAAGCCAGATTCAAAATTGAAGACAAATCTAACTGCGAATTTTATTTGTGCACAAAAATGGCCAGAATCTTGAAGGTGTTACAAAATGAAATTGAATAGCCAAATTTTGGCTAAGTATGGGAAATTCTTCATAGAGAGAGTTCCAATTTCCTCCATTATGGTGAAAGCACGAGGGAGTTCCTCTCCAAATTCAAGGCACTTGAAGGAAATCCAAAGCAATTCGGGAAGAAAGACTTAATAACTTCAAGTCTAAACAAGTGCTCCAAGGCGAGGTGAGAAGAAGAAACCAAAGTCATCCAAGATCAAAGCGCAAAGGACAGAATCATCGGCAAGGAAAATATTTTAAGGAACAAGACCAAAGTGACCAAGGAAGACATCCAACACGTTGAGGTGGCGCCTCGTCATCTTCCAACCAATCAAATTATTCCAAATCAACATGCAACAACTTTCTATTTTCTTGTTGGTTTATATTTAGCAAAAAGGACATGTGTCCTCGAATGTAATTTTCTCATTGGTCGAGGGGTAGCAAACCCTAATTAGGGTTTTATTTGTAATCTTGGTCGTTGATCCTAAATCAATCTTGGCCATTGAATTGTAATTGAGGAGCCTATAAATTGAGCTCACCCCCTCATTTGTAATGCATGGGAGCATGTTGCAAAACATGTTGAGACAAGAAATTGTTGTATGACTGCCAAAGTAATAAGTAATACATGCATTGTTCTGATGGTGATTACTTCCCTTATTTTGGATTTGGCATGGTTCTTATCCCTCATCATAGTTTAGATTTTATTTCATGTATGTTAGATGAATGCAAGATTTGATAAGTATTGATTTATGGTGAAACTTTTTGCTCATACTTTCTTTGAACGGATAATTTTCGTTCAATGCGTAAAGTTAGCCTGAGCTTACTTTGTGGATTCTTAACTTCTGTCTGAATAAATATTGTTCAATTGGAAGGTAGTTATTCATGGCATGAAAATCATAAGCACATTTCCTTGAAGATTGCACTAGCTTTGCGTAGTTGGCGCGATTTCTGCGTGGCAAAACAAAGTTTGATTTCGAGTTTTTCCAAGTCAATACCGTCTCTTGAATTCTTAGGAAATAGATTAGAACTTCTGAACCCAATCTCCTTTTTCAGTTTGTTTGATCCGGAACCCAAACCATAGAGCTTCATTGTCTAGACCTCCATTGTGAATTGAACAAGCCTAACATAAGTCCCTTTGTGTTACCAGCATATTCACAACGCCCACTGAACTTACCACACGTCAAGACCTGACATAGGGAACCTTGGAATCGCCATATGATCTTCTCGCAATCTTAGCATACGCAGTGGTTTTTCAAGAGAGGATAGGGTGTCATTGGGCATTTTATTCTGATGTTTGGTGTGTCATAAAACCCGCATCAACAGGTCCTAAATAACACAACCTTAGTATAGGACAATACACCTAGTCATTATTAGTTTAGCTTGTGGGAAAAGTATCTTACCACTTGGTTGTTACTAATAGTGGAACTATAAGTACCTATATTGATATTAGAGGGCTGCCCACCTTGTATAGGGCATTGACCATCTAAAATCAGGTCAAGCAATAAAAGTTGTGAATTTTTTTCCAATGTTGCCATTTCTGGTACTGACATGTAATGATGTCTGGAAGGTTCATTCTGGTACAAGTTGAGGATATACAGACTATCATGAATAGATAGCACCCCCCCTCTTAAGCCCTTAAAAAATGCCCAAAACAGCACTTGTGCTGACTATTCCTGACCTTGTCTGCAAATTGTTCTTCAGCTCATAGCAACAGGGTCTTTGATGGACTCGAAAACAAAGTTCACAGTACAAATCAGATGTAAAAGAACAAAAACTATCACTTCTGCACAGCATACTATTTCTACACTTCTCACCCAGCAGGCAGTGTAAGGAAAAAAGAAATGGTTCAACCACCAAATAGTTTACCTTTAACCAAGAGTACCCTTTACTCTGTATACAACCAAGAGATTAATACAAATCATGATCAAGAAATGTCATGTTATATATCATGTAAAGATTATGTAACCAACAGATGGAATATTTTATTAGAAATGAGGAAAACAGGTCACTCGAAATGTCAATTCAGTAGAATAGCTTGTGAAGATTATAAACCTTGTAAATTGGAATATTTCCTTCAGGAGAAATAGGGCCCTCCACTCTTTTACCAGGTAAAAGCAATTGAAGTGCTGCTTCAAAACCTGCATATGATGCAATAAGTTTCCATGCTACAAGTGTTGGCTTTGGCCAAATTCTCAAAAAACCTTGAAATCCATTTTGCTTGCAGAAGTCCCAAACTTCAGCAATCGATCCATCCTTGTGAACCATGGTATACCATCTGCAAAGAAATGCAAAAACTACAAGATCACAAACTGGAATCCCTACTAAATTTTTATACTTTTAATTATTCAAACTTGATACTACTCATATTCTGCTTCATCAACTCTTTTGTGAATATAATAAGTTGTTTTTATAAAATAAAAGACTTTTCAATAAAGTTTGCAAATTGTAATATGATAGAACTTCTGAACCCAGTACCCCTTCTCAATCAAATTTGTCACCCAAACCATACCTACCAAAGGCACAACATGATAATAGCAAGCCCATACAGCCATACATAAAATCTAATTACTATTTTCTTTGTTAGTGTTTTGATTGACCCTTTTGGGACAACACAAAATGGAACAGTGTATAAGGTAAAACCTTTCTTCACATCAGAAGAGGAAGCTCCCTTATAATAAATATACAACGCTAGAACTCTAAACAATTTATTTTTCAATATACAATACAAACGCAAGCCAATATTTTTAGTTTTCACACAAGAACACAAGGATTATCAGCACTTCTACAAAAGAGGAGAGATTTTTATGTCTTTTATCTTAAAGCAAACAACCTACACAGCTAACATTCACTCTTCCTAAAAATGAATTGGATTAAACACACAAAAGATATTATGAATCAAATAACAAAATTGCACAAGAAAACATAAGCAAGCTTGAACAGCAATTTCAGCAGTAAGTAAGGATAAAAATTACCATTCCCCTAAAAATCTAGGTGCATTAAACAACCTTAGTTATAAGTGTTTACAGCACTTTGCATGACAAATAAATAAAAAGCAACTGCCTTTCCAACACAAAGAAAGGTTTGCTTGCACACAAAGAAAGCCTTGAAATACAACTTTGCCCTTCAATACACAACAAAATTAGAAATATTTAAATAGATTTTTTATAAGAACATATATCTCTATAAATAGACTTTTCTAGAAGATTGTCTAAGAATAGGATGTCTCTAAATAGATCCTCTAGTGAATAATCTTCGAATAGTTGCCTCCCAAAAATAGCATAGGCAAAAAATAACTAGTTTGTTAGTTGACTCCTCGCAATGATTCCTTGTTCTAAATATGGTGGATCCTCTAAAGAAACCATAAAAGTTTAATGACCATTGATGACTCACCAAGCAATCATAAAGACTTGAATCTAACTTTTTCCTTAGAAACTTATAATAGAAAGTGTTAGTACCTTAGACCTTGTCAATGATGAAGACCTTTTACACAACAAATCATCCATCTTGGAATGCTCTGAATGAAGAGTGAAGGAAAGGATAAGGTTCCCTACCTGCAATGATTGTTGTAGTTGCTGGAAGGATGGAAACTAGTGTTGATCCTTGGACAACAGTAATGGAACCTAAAGAATTTTCTGCTAATAATCAAGAAGATTATGGCAAGCTTGTTCCAATGACACCCTGTTGTGTTTTGTAGGTGAAATTTGTACATCTCCATGTAGAGGGTGTACTTTTGGGTCCTTGTACTTTTTATTATAACTTGATGTACACTGTCACTTCAATGACTTTCTCTCTCTCAGTGCACTTTTGAGCCTCTTGGTGCAATTTTAATTATATTTTAGGTTCAGATTCAGGTTTGGATTCAAGGTTCAAGTTTTGCAGTTCAGTGAGTTGTTTACATGGTCCGGTATAGCTAGGTCTGACCATACAACATAGATATGGAAAAATATAAATATAAATGTATTAACTATGTTACCAAATCGCTTGAAAATTAGGCGGATTCTGAGTATGAAACATCCCAGAATTAGAGTCTACATGAAATTGGTGCAGAATTCATTAGGGTTTGGAATTTTTGTCCCTAGATTTTGTTGACTTCCTAACCTCTGGAAAACCCTAAACAACACTCTTTATTCTTGAAAATTAAAAACCCTAAAGGTAACCTTGATATGCATTCCAAATAAGAACCTCATTTTGTTTCAGCTGAAAACTATGAATCGAAAAATTATACTTAAACTGTCCATAGCCTTCCATCCGTGCAAACCTCTCTTTATGTGACATGCCATAGTTTTTATAGGGGATAAGAGCAGCCCATGAGAGTGTGTTTCTTCAATCAGCACCTTCCTGATTACTTATCCTCCATTGCCTATGCAAAAAAAGCTTAGGGCATTTTGTTTATATTTATTCTATGTTACCGGGTTCGTACCCACAGGCCTCGAACCTGGTTCAGGTGCGAACCCGGTACGGGTTCGCCTGTGGGTACACGCTGGGTACACACCCTGTGCGTACCCAGCGCGTACCTTGCCCAAAGGTACGCGGACCCGGGGGTACCAGCCACGTACCCGGGCGAACCTTTGAGAACCCATGGCCCAGCACTTAAAAAGTGGGCCCAAAAGTAAAAAAAAACAATTTTTTAATTTCTATTTTGCCTCTTAACCCTAAAACGACGCAATATGAGGCCTTTCAACACTAAAACATTTCATTTTTACCTCTCATTTTGCTCTCTCCATATTTTCTCTCCATCTTAGCATTTTGAAGGGAGGTGATTGCATTTGAAGAAGATCAATTGTGGAGTGGCAAATAGCTTCTACAGAGGAGATTTAAGTGTTCAAGGTATGCATTTAAACCCTATTCTTTAATCTTTTGATGAATTTTTTTAAGTTTCTTAGTTTTTGATGGATTTTTTCAAGTTTGTGAAGAAGTTTTTCAAATATATATTTTTTTTTTCATTTTTTTTATAGATTGCAACAATGGCCAGTAGTCAAAGTTCAGTGGGTGGGGAGGGAAGCCAAAAGTTCAAAATTGATAAAGGATCTCCTTTATGGAGTCATACCACAAGAATTTCACAAATTCCTGGAGGTGGGGGTTTGTTTGGAAGTGTAATTTTTGCAATACACAATATAATAGCTCCTATTACCGAGTGAAACTTCATTTTATGGGCCCTGGTGGTAAAGGGATTAATATGTGTGAGGGCCCAGATAAGAAGGGGTTTTCTGCTGTACAAATAGCAGCATTTATAAAAGAACAAGAAGATGCTGACAATTCGGTTGCAAGAGGAAAACAAAGTAGTTATAGTTCCGGAAAGAAAAAAACAACATTACCCACTCAGATAGTTAGGCCCTCTAGACATCCCTTCTTGTCTATACCCTCTACGGAAGAAGAAGATGAAGAACCAGAAACCACCACCCGCAAGAGAGGTCCATTAGAGAAGGCATTTAAAATGGAGGCAAGAGATATTGCTGAAGAAAAAATTGCACGTTGCCTCTATGCCAATGGTCTTCCATTCAACTTGGTGAGATCACCATATTGGCGGGACATGGTGTCAGCAATAAATAGTGCACCTCCTGGTTTCACAAGTCCTGGGTATGAAAAGGTGCGTACCACCTTATTGCAAAAAGAGAAGAAATCTGTAGAGGCCCAACTAAAACCAATTAGAGATTCTTGGGTTGAAACAGGTGTATCTATTGTTTCCGATGGATGGAAAGATTGCAAAACCGTCCATTGATTAATGTTATTGCAGTGTCCCCCAAGGGGGCAATGTTTTTGAGGGCGGTTGACTGTGAAGGGGAAGTGAAAGATGCAGAGTTCATTTCCAGGATTCTCATTGACTCCATAGAGATGGTGGGTAGTGAAAATGTTGTCCAAGTAATTACGGACAATGCAAAAGTTTGCAGGGCTGCAGGTGCTTTGGTAGAGGCTAGATATGAGCACATCTTTTGGACACCGTGCACCATACACTCCCTCAATTTGGTGATGCAAGCAATTGGCAACCAAATAGAGTGGGTGAAAGAAATATACCAGGAGTCTGAGGAGATCCAGATGTTTGTGACAAACCACCATATGTCACAAGCAATTTTCAGAACTTTTTCAAGATTGGAATTGTTGAAGGTAAATTTAATTTATTTAGTTTCATTAATCATTTATGTCATGTTTTACATAATTGAATAAAATAATTTTTTGCATTATTTACATATTTTAAATGTGTTATTAACTTACTATTAACATGTTCTTAGGTTGCCGAGACCCGGTTTGCATCTCACACAATTGTTCTGAGACGACTTGTGAAGGTGAAAGATGCATTGAGTCAAATGGTTATTAGCAACCAATGGGGTATATGGAAGCAATCAAATTCAGAGAGGGCCCAAAAGGTCAAGGCATTGATCTTGCATGACGATTGGTGGGATCGTGTGAATTATGTATTGGATTCACCGAACCTATCATGTCTATGCTTCGGTTTGCTGATACAGATGAACCATGCTTGGGGGATGTCTATGATAGCATGGACACAATGTTGGAAAAAATAAAAATAGAAATACAAAAAAAAGAGAATGATCCTGAAGACACCTTGTACAAAAGGGTGGAAGCAATTGTTCTTCATCGTTGGAACAAGATGACAACTCCATTGCACCTCCTTGCATATGCCCTATCTCCGAGGTACTATACCACTGAAGTACTTTCTATCCCAGGGAGAATACCGCCATATAGAGATTCTGAAGTTGCTAATGGGTATAAGACGGCATTTAGTAGAATGTTCAATGATCCAGAAGTGCATACAAGTGTCATGAGAGAATTTGGAATGTTTATCACAGGAAAATCAAAAAATCATACCTCTTCTGTTGCTAGAGACCAATACAAAATGGATGCTCTTACATGGTGGTACCTCCATGGTCAAGATTATATGTACCTCCAACCTCTTGCAATCAAGATCCTCTCACAAGTAAGTTTTTTTTGCCATTGTAAAATTTAACACTTAACATTCTTGAATTTATCTTGCATTTTTTTATTTTATTTTTAATTTTGTTGGTTTTCTCTCCAGGTTGCAAGCTCTTCTGCCGCTGAACGGAATTGGAGTACATACTCATTTATCCACTCAGTGAAGCGTAACCGGTTGGCTGCAAAAAGAGCTGAAGACTTAGTGTATATTCATTCCAATTTGCGTCTTCTGTCACGTAAGGATCCTCAATACAGGCAGGGGGCAGCGAGGCTTTGGGATGTAGCACCCGAGTCTACTAACTTGGATGCAACCATTCAGGATCTTGCTAGAGCCACTATGGATGATGTGGGTGATATTGATGACATATCACATGGTGTTGGATCCGCTTTGGGTTCAAATGATGATGATTTTGAAGTTCAAACCGCTGAAAATCCAAGTCAAGATGGATTCTAACAATCCTTTTGATGATTGATAAGCACTTGAACAATGAACATTGAATCATGTTTCAATGTTTCATGAACTACATTTTGTAATTCAGTAATTTTATTTGAATATTTTTCAACTATCAATTGGCATTTAATATTTATCTTTGACATTTGGCATTGATCAATGATCAAGTATCATACTATGAAATGATTTAGTTTTACAATTCTCTATATTTCTCTTATTTTTTTGTATATATAATACATATATATATATATATATACACACGTACCCATACGTACCCAAACCCCTAAAAAAATTTTGCCCGTACCCACGTACCAGGTTCTCGTACCCGAACCCATCCCCAAACCCGAACTGGTAACTTAGTATTTATTTTATATTTATCAAAAACTTTTAATCAAAAACTACATATAGTTAATAAACAATATACTATTAGTATATCGTTTATTAACTATATGTTACTAATTATATAATAAAATTATAAAATTAAAATAAAATAAAATTTATAATTTGTAAATTAAAAACTTGTACTATTATACAGCATTATTAAATATAAATATATTTATTTTTAATTTATAATGTATATATTTATTTTTAATATAAAATTAATATATTTAAATTTTAATATATTTGTTTTAATTTATAATTGATGTATTTAATTTTTAATATATATATTTATGATTTTATATGTTTTTTGTACAGATGTACCCAAACGTACCCAATCCCCAAAAAAAATTTCCATACCAGCATACTCTATCCACGTACCTGATTCTGTTTCCGATTTGGTAACTTAGTGTATTAACAATAAATATAATATATAAATATAAATAAGAAACATAAAATATATTAATATAAGCATATAGACATAAAATAATATATATATATTGAAGGAAATACTGTTACAAACTTGCAGCCTTCAGACGTTACAACAAGCCATCAGTGGCTAAATATGAACATTTGATGAACAAAGACTGCTACATTTCAAGAGATTACAAAGGATTGAAAAACTACAAATAGATATGTGATCCGCCCATAACAAATATTATCTAGGAAAAGCTAATGAACCATATGTAGAGCAGTATATGTTCCGTTTGTTGTTGTATTTCCTGCATAAAGGCTTAACTATAGCTGTCATTTGAGTATATTGTCAAATCTTTGTGTCCTCTGACTATGCAAATCAGGTGGTATTGTCATTGAATGAATAGTAGAATTTGTAGACTCATGTGCACACTATGAAAGATTGATTTAAGCAGCATGTATAGAAATAAAATTTAGAGCCTATAGGAATATGAGTGGGCCATTGCTAGAGGAAGCCATAAAAAATACATGTCTTGTGGTTGATGATTAAAAGAAAGTATGGTGAAAAGCTACAACATCTTATTAAATGGATGGACAGGTGGATACAATAGGATTCTCTTTTAACTTTTTGATGGCTTGTAATGGCATATTGGTGTTCTTGAAGTTCATAGATGCCTCACGTGAGGTATTGTGAGACTTTTTGCAATCTATTAGACGAAGAGATCCAGGAGGTTGGGTTTGAGAATATTGGCCAAACTATCCTAAACAACACAACAACATATGTATCTGTCAAGAGACTTATTATGGAGAGGCATCCTACTATTTGTTGGACTCCTTATGCTACACATTGCCAAGATTTGATGCTAAAGGACATTGGGAAGATTGGATGGATCAGAAAAGTGGTTGAAGATGCTAAGCAAGTTACCAAATTTGTTTATAATCATAGTTGGGTTTGTTCTTTGATGAGAAAGCACATGAATGGCAAAGAGCTTGTGCAACCAAGAGTGACACAATTTGCTAGTCACTTCCTCACTCTGCAAACCATTGTTGTCACAATTCTTTCTCTCAAACAAATGTTTGTGTTCAATGCTTAGATGGAGTCTCCATATTGCAAAAAAAATGAAGTGTAATGTCCCCTAATTGGGAGTGCCCTAAATTCGCCCTAATTTCCTTAATTTAAATAAAAAAGGGGTTAGAGAATATCTTTCCTCTAATTGAAGCCCTGCACATAGGTTAGAACCATTTACCATAATCAAACTGATTAGCAGATTATAATCATTTATCACAATAATACTAATTAGCAAATTACCATAATTAGATACTAATAACTCATGGCCAATTATTAATTCAATCACAAAGTATTTTAACATCCTTGGAGGGTTCAATCGTAGGGGAGTATGGGAGAACGTGACTTGATGGGGTGCCTAGGACCCTTTTACCCTAGGCCTGAGAGTGGATATACCATCCCTCTTGGCCTCATGTGGCCCATGCCATCCATATGAGGTGATCTACCTAGGAGGTGTCTTCTATTATCCTCTCATCTTGCCAACTGTTTCCCTCTCCCTACGATTTGACCTCTTGTGTTGATTATCCGTGATGGAGGAGTGAGATTACAATGGGTGCCCTAAAAATGCCATCTCTCCTAAGCCCAAAGCGTTGTACCCTCTGTACCCCCTTGGCCTCATGGGGCTCATCTAGTCCCCATCTGAGGTGGCATACCTAGGAGAGTGCCCAATCAGCGTTCCCCTCTTGTAATCTCAGTTCCCTCTATCATGGCTAAGCATTCAAGGCATATGACAAACAAATATTAATCACATTTGCTGATATGACAATAGCAGCAATATATCATTAGTAGCTGGAATGTCTAATTCAATAATCACAGCCATTCATATTAAATCATGATGCATCATATGACTGTAGATTAGGTCGCATACCACCAGTTCAGGTAGCCGGACTGCTGCACAAATAATAATTAATGATTATTTCTGATTTAGGAAATGCAGACCTTGATTCCTTATATCTGATTTAATGATCGCTGTCTCATTTATTGGTTTCCAGACTGAATCTGCTTTTCTCCCATCACCTGTTCTTTTCATTGAAATGCTTTGCCTTTCATACTTATGCTGGGCAGATGGTCATGTCCCTTCAATAGGGCGTGTCTTTTGTTTGATTTCTTTAACCAATCGTGACCCTTCATTAAAGGATAATTAATTTATATTAACATTATCCTTTAATTGGCTATTTCATAAGGGTCGGCTATCTCCTATGATAAATACTTTCACTTAATCTTTATTGCTGCCTTCATCTTTCAATTGATCGCTGCATATATGAATTGCTTTTAATGATAACAAGTCTCTTTGATCAAACAAATCACTGTCTGCTGTGAGGTTGACCAGATTTAACATATATCCCTGTTCATTTGTTGCCATCCTTAAATATAAGCTTGATCTTTATTTTTGACAAGGCAAAGTTGGTTTATCCCTCAAGTTGGCCCATAATATTGCTGCTTATATAAATATCATGACTAAGGTCAGCCCTCCTATGGGTATTTTAAATTGATTTAAGTAATTCTTTATACTAGTCGGCCCAGGTTTAGTATTGCAATTGCAGGGGCATGACATGAAGGAGAGAAGACTACAAGAACATTTTTTGATGGCTTATTCATCAAAAATGCAAAAGAGTTAATCAATGTAAGTAAAAAATATAAACATAAACTTTATACAAAATTTATCTATTTGCTGTTTTTTGTTGGTTAATTTTTGTGATAATTTCAAATTTGTTTTTAATTTTTTGTGAGACAAAACCTTTGGTCAAGGTTTTTCATTTGATGGATGGGGATGGCATGCCAATGGGTTACCTCTATAAGGCCATGGATAAGGCAATAAGAGGCCATTTTGGGCTACTATGATGGAAACAAAAGAAAATATGAAATTGTTTGGCACATCGTTGATCATAGATGGACAAACCAACTCCAACAATTGATACATGACTTGGCCTACTACTTGAACCCAAATTTTTACTTCTTCGATACATTTAAGACCAATGAAGAGGCCATGGCAGGCATTGTTTCATGCATTAATAAAATGGTTGCAAAAAAAAAAATGAGAGACAAAGTTCTTGATGAGTTAGAGGTCTACAAGTGTGAGGAGGGGAGGCTCTTTTCACCAACTCAAGCAATTAAAAGGAGGGAAAAACAACAGCTGGCTAAAAAGTAATCCTTTAATTTACAAATGAGAAACTTAAAGTTTAAACAAGCTCTAAACTTTTTACTTAATTCTTATATTTTTTAAATGTCATTTTGTAAATTTATAATGGGAGAATTACAAGGTTACAACACCATATCTTCAAAGGCTAGTTATTTGTGTTTTGTCCCAACCTTGTAGTGCTTCTAGGTGTGAACACAATTGGAGCCTAGTTGAGAGCATTCACATGAAGAAGAGATATAGGTGGACCCAAGAGCGCCTCAATGACCTTGTCTTCGTTATGTACAACCTTCGCTTCTGAACCAAAAAGATGGAGCATCCTTCTCATGATGCCATTGGCTTGGATGACGTCAATTCTTTTGCTATTAACTGTCGAATAACATAGTGATGTCCTACTTACTAATAAAGAGCTTGCTGAATTGGAGAGAGGAGTAGTAAAAACAACATAGTTGGATGCAATGGAGGAAAATGAAGACAATTTTGAGGCAACAATCATCATTTTGAGATCAATTTACCTTCTAGTTTGAGGCCTGAAAAATTAAGTTATAGTAGGAGGGGGATGAGGAAGATGTAGATTGTATTTGGTTGTATTTTGACATATCATCATATGTAAACAATTATAGTGCTATTATACATTTATTATTTATACTTTTGTTGTATTATAGTGTATTGTTCTACTTTAAAACTTTGAAATTTCAAATTTTGAGAGTTTAAGGGTCATATGACATGTAATGTTTGAATTATGACAAATTGATAGTCAAATTGGACTTTTGTGTTCTCTAAATGCATTAATTTTTTTTGTGTCATTGTGAGGTTTTTTTTTCTGCATTTTTGCAGAGCTTTTTTTGAGACCCGAGTACAAGTAAAATTTTTGGGTTGTCATGTCCACATTTTCAACTTTTCCTTAGTCCACTCTCATATTTCCTTTATTGCCCAAGTCCTAATCTTTACCTTGATTGGTGCTCTTAATAACTCTTTTTGTTGGCCCTACAAAGGTGTTAGATAAAAACGACAACTACAACACTAACAATCATTAGGAACAAGGACTCAAGCATGACATACAAATGAGAAGCAACTAGATTTTGTCTTACAATTTGACATAATACAAAAAAAAATTATGAGTACTGTTGGCAAATGGTTAGCACTCCCCTCGGGATTCGTGACATGGACTAACCGCCTCTCGTGGATCCATTAACTCTGGCGGTTGTATCGAGCATTAACAAGTCAATCTTTTGGTGCAATGGCAACCGTGGAGCCAACAATTGATATCAAAGCCAAAGGTGTCAGGTTTGAATCCCCTCGACTTGCGTTGAGGGGGAGATTGTTGGCAAATGGTCGACGCTCCCCTCAGGATTCGTGACATGGATTAACCGCCTCCCATGGATCTATTAACTTCGGCGGTTGTATCAGGCATTATCAAGTCGATCTTTTGGTGCAACAGCAACTGTGGGGCCAACAAGTACAACACTTACAAAATTGGTAGGGAGATCACAATTCCTCTACCAACTAGAGAAGGATCAAACTCAAACAATAAAACAAGATTGAGAATTTAATTGCTTGCAAGGGTTATTTGGAATTTCGAAATAGATGAATTTCCTACTTACCTTTCGTGGGTTAATGATTGCAACATGGACTCTATCTACATATCCATCTAAAAAAGGACCAACCAAAGATCATTGTTTATTAGTTGTCAAATATAGTGATGATGAATCTTGATGTGTTTGATTCAAGCATGATACCTCCTTGATTATCACAAAAAAGTAAAGGAGCAAATGGAGGAAGTTAAAAAAATTGTCAAAATTCTTTGTAACCAAACTACTTCATAACTAGCACTCAATTGTTTTGCATTCAATGTTAGTGAAAGATATAGCTATGGTTCATCAAGCTTACTTCGCCATGAAAACACTCTAAAACTCAAGGAGAAAATGCACCTAGTAGGAGACCATCAAGTATCCATTGATTTTTCCCAATCAGAATCTATATATCTAATCAAACCAAAATCCATGCCCTATAATAAAGTATGTCAAAGTCAAGAATACCTTTGACAAACCAAAAAACTCACTTTGCAACTACCCAATGACAAAATTCCAATTTTGACAAAAACCAAGAGAGATAGCTAGAAGCAAAGCAAAAATCCAAGCTAGCAGTTTTAAGATATATCAAGTTGTCTACCAACTATCTATGAGGTGTAGAAAATTAGTTACAATCATCATTCCACATCACTCCAAAAGACTCATGGCATATTTGATTTCAACGATGAAAAAGTGATGATCAAATTGATTAAACACAACTCCTAAGCAATAATGTATAAGGCCTAGATCACACATGTCAAAAGCCGCAAAACAACTTGTTTTCACTATTGTTGCATTGCAATGTTTGAGCTACTTTTGACAGCAAGATCATCAACATATATGTTAACAATAATGATATCATTACCATTACTTTGACATAAAGATGTGGATTAGAAAGACAATTTGTGAATCTACAATCTTTTAGATGCTTATCAATTTTGAGATAAAGCCATACAAGATCTTAATCAACTTGCAAACCAATGTTCCTAACTAGGAACTTGAAAACCCTCAAGCTATGCAACATAGAGCTCCTCATCCAAGTCTCCATTCAAGAAGGCACTTTTGACATCCATTTAATACAACTTCGAACCAAATTGAGCAACTAAAAGAGAAGCAATTGAAATGTGGCCATACTAGCAGTAGGAGTAAAAGATTCCTCATAGTCTATCCCCTCATGTTGCGAGTATCCCTTGGCAACAAGACATGCATTGTACTTGTCCAAGGAAGCATTAATTTTGCATGTTACCTTCAAGACCCATTTGCACCCAATGGGCATTTTACCTAAAAGCAACTTTACCAACTCCCAAATATGTTTTTTCATTAATGCATCATACTCAACCTTCATAGCAGCTTACCATTCAGGCTTCCCTTGTGCCTAAAGAAACTTATGTGGTTGACACTTTAAGAAGATCAAAAGAAAGAGCAAAATGAACATGCGTAGTAGTTGAACCAATAATTTGTTGCTCATTTCTTTGATGTCACTCATCTAATTGAGGCAGTTCATCCTCATGTACACCTAACAAAGTGGAATAAGTCCACTTTGGCCTCTAATGTGCCTCAGGCAAATGCTACGAAGGTAAATTCTTAATTGAATCCTCAACCAAAATGAAAACACCTTTAGTACACCATCTTTGATAGACAAGTGAAGAAGAATCAACCAAAGGTTGATGCATAGGCTAACCTGATGAACTAGATAGTTCGTCTTTCAAAATTACCATAATAGTAGAGTTAAGAACTTTGTTGACCGCCTCTTGAAAACAAGAAAGATATGGTTTATCTCCTTTACATCAACATCCCAATTGACAATGACTTTGCTTGTAGAAATATCAATAAACCTATACGTTGTAGATTGTTCACTATATGTGTCAAAGAGATCTTGAATACTTTTGGAATCTATCTTATGTCTTTTCTACTCAAGAACTAACGTGTATGTAGTTGAATCAAAAACACAAAAAGATGTTAACTTGGGCCTATTATCAAGCCTAGCTTCCTCAACTATGATATTCTACAAAGCTTTGCATAGTCTCCTTTGTTGCAAGAAAAATTTTGAGATTTGCTCTTAAACCCAACAGCAAAAGCACTTTCTAAATTTCTGATGTTGTCAATTCACAAATATGTTGTTGTCTATGCTTTTTCTACAACAAATATGTATTGACCTTATCAAAAGTCGATGTCTAACTTTCAGCTCATGGGTTTAAAGACTCCACAAAAGCCTCAAAGAAGAGCTGCAAGTTGTTAATGATCAAAGCAACCCTATCTTCTCTAAGGCAAACGACTAATCCTTGGGGCACACCAATACATTGAGTTCAAGTGCTCAACTTGATGTATTTGGCTCTCCTTTACACACATTCCCGAAAATTTATTTGCACAAAACTTGTTTGCCATCACATTTTTCCTTGAGTAGAAATTTTGATCGAAACAAGCTTTTTATATTGGTATACTTGTGCACCATTTTGAACAAGTTTGGAAAGGCACTCCAAAAGATGAAAGTAGCTCCTTTGATCAGCCATGTTTATCTTCTTTCAAGCATATCTAAATAGAGAAGCTTCGTTCAAGAGTACGCCACCACGCAAGTGCACACCATGACACTAGATTTTAGATTTTTAAAAATTCACTCTCTTTGTATTGGCGTGCACCTATATCCTAGCTCATGCCTATACATTATGAATTTTTTACTATTTTCATCTTTAAAAATGTACCTTTTACAAACAAGTCTTTGCTCAAATGCATAAGTCTTTGTAGATTGATCTTTTGTATTGGTGTGCCTAAGCTTCTTGGTGTGCACTCCTTCACAAGACAAAAAAATCAATAAAACTATATACCTTTGTAAAAGCACATCAACAACCTTTGGTGTGTGCCATTGGTCTCAAGGCATTTTCTTTTAAAATCAATTTCTCGTTTATGAGGTGGACGCCATTACTTTGTCAAAATTTAAATCTTCCTTTACTTTGGAGCATCAACAATCTCCTTCAAATGGTTATGAGCTCTTGTGCATCATTCTTTGTTGCTTTATGTGCCTTCAATATGTTTGATGTGTCTCTTTCCCTACTCTCGCATGCTTGTCAAACTCCCATGCATGCTTCAAACCATGCTTCACCACTTTCCCTTCTTAAGTTGCATTTGTCTAAACTTGAGCACACTGTAATGTCCCGTGCATGAAGGGCTAAACCCCGACAAATGTACACCGTTATGCTGGAAAGCGTGTACCTGATAACGAGATGGTGGGGCCCCACGGCCACGTGTCCACTATGCTCATGGCTTCTATGCCTTCACCTCCAAGGCTGGTGGGACACAAACCTCACCCTTAACACCCTGGGTAGCTGCCCTCACTACTAGGCCAGTCTTTTGGTGTAGTGGTTGGGCCTTTGTGGTATTAGAGTCGAAGTCTCAAGGTCGAGCCCTACAAAGAATGGTGGGCTATAATGTCTCGTACGTGAAGGGCTTAACCCCAACGAATGTAACCCATCATGCTAACAAGCATGTACCTAATAACCAGATGGTGGGGCTCCACGTGTTAATTTTGGATCAAATATGAATAGTAAGCAGAAAAATAAACACAAAACAGTGGACACAGAATTTTTATCCTAGGAAAACCCTTCTACTCAAGGGAGAAAAACCCAACAAAACTTTACTAATAATAGATCAGGTACAACAGTGCAAAAATAGCACTTGAGAATCAAGCCAAGATAGGCAAAGTACAAAGATATAATCCAGCACTATCATAAGATAATTCCTACTCTTCCTTAAGACTTTTGTGGTAGCGAACTTCCTCCTTGATCACCAAAAGAGCGAACTGAATGTGTGTGTTTAAATGAGGAGAGTCTCTCTCCTATTTATACAAATCCAAGAGTAAGATGGGCGAAATTCTTCACTTGAGCCGACCCAGCAATGTTAATAACTGTTTATTGTTATTAGGCCGACTTGTCTTTTGCCTTATGTGTGAATTCTTTCGGGGTAATACCTCCCGAAGCTACCCAAAAACATTAACACTCCCTCTTAGCTAGGGAGGTATTCTCACCAGCAAGGAATTATTCATAGGGAAGTCTTCCATGAGTCCCACTCAAGGGTATCATGTCTCGTCATGGACTCTCTCAACATGACGTCCACAATGGCTACACCCAATTGTGGGAAACACAACTCAATCTCAAAGATGTGTTATGTACAAGGGCTTTCACCTCATATTTCTCCGTCTCAAAGAAATATACGCTATGACAGATCAGTTTGTCGTTCTATCCATTCCCCTGGCACAGGGAGAATATCTTAATGATGTTGTGACTCCCTCTCAGTGAGGGCGACATTCTCCACCACCCCAAGCTTGTCTCGGAAGTACACAAACTTTACCCTGGAAAGAGGCTTTGTGAGGATATCAGTCGTATGATCATTGGTACAAATATACTGGAGCTGGATTGCTTTCCTCAAAACCATGTCTCTAATGTAATGATACTTGATCTCCACATGCTTCGACCTATCATGAAATACAGGATTCACTAAGAGCTTTACACAGCTCTGGTTATCACAGTGAATCGATGTCAGCTCTTTGACCAAACAATCCTGGAAGGAGCTTTTGAAGCCATATTGCTTCACGAGCTACTACACATGCTGCAATATACTCAGCCTCTGTTATGCTTAGTGCCACAGAGGACTGCTTACTACACCAAGAAATCGCAATAGACCCCAAGCTGAAGCAACACCTGGAGGTGCTCTTCCTATCAGACACACTCCCAACCCAGTCAGAATCAAAATAGCCCTTGTAATCTCAAATCTCCACTAGAATGTAATGTCCCCTTTTTAGCTGACATTGTTTGTTGAGGAGTGAGCCTATTATTTTGACCCTCACAGGCTGACAGTTATGGATAGAGGGTCTTTTATGGCAGTTACCCGGTGGTTGGAGAACACACTTCACTTTCTGATTCAGGTTTGGGCCTCTGCAGAGGCTTACAGAGTGTTATTTGGGCACTTACTATTTATAGTAAGTCGGGGCGTTAGGGTTTACTATTTTTGGCAAGGCACCTGGTTCAGTTGGTTTTCTCAGATTCGACCCAGTTTGGCAGTTGGATGAGCAAATGGTGAATATTTGAGTATTTAATGATAATTAAAATAATTATTATTGTGACTTTATATTATAAAGTCAAATAATGAATTATTAATTAAATGAAATATTATAAAGTATTAAAAGACTTTATAATAAAGTGGGCTAATATTATTTAATGAGTATTTATTACTCAAAAGGAAAAATACACCCATTTAATGTTTAATTTTCCTAAGTCACAAAAGGGAAATTAAATATCATTTAAAATTGTCATTAATGTGTTTTTTTTTGGTTCGAGCCTCTTGAAGGAATAAATTAAGTCTCTCAAGGCAAATCGAACTCATGTGATTGATTATTCAAAATTTGTCTTTTTTGTGAGAGCTTTGGGATTTGTGAGAAACCAAGGGTTTTTGCCAAGTTTCAAAAATCTTCAGGCTGTGGAGAACGTAAACTCTTCATAGACCAGCATTCTAAAGTTGTGAAAGATCAGCTAAAGTTTGCTAATGGTTGGCTTCAATACAGAGGTCAAATTTGTGCATCATTGAGGAGATACAGAAAAGGGTTTGAAAAGCAGATTTTAGATTGTTGAAATAACCATCATTGGAGAAGAAAAATCAGAAGTTATTGATCTGCTGCTACAGTGACGTGAATAGTACCCGCGCTACAGTACCCGCGCTACAGTACCCGCGCTACAGTACTTTGCATATTGGTGGAATCTACACAAGAGTTTACTTTGCTGCATTGAGGATTCTCGAGAGGCATTTCATCAATTGTGAAGGGGAGAAGTAACATATTTCAAACAGGCCGTACAATGCAAGGGTTTTATAGCTGCTGCAAATAAATTCCAAGTTTTGCAATTAATTTCCAGAATTTTATAAGAGCTTCATAATCACATTCTTGAGCATGTATTAGTGTGGGTTATGCTTTGTATATGTTCTATTATCAATAAAAGTTTACTACAACCTTGTAGAAGATTATTTGCTTAAGTTCCTGTTGATTCATTGAAGATTATCTTGGTTGGCTGATTATATATTGAAATTCATAAAAATCATTATTTGCTAAAACCCACAAAAATTGCAAAAAACGTTAAAACAAAACAAAACCAAAAACAAATTGCATCATTTCCGACATAGTTGGGATTGAGAGACACCAGATCTCTTACATAGAAGCATACCTCAAGCCATATCCCACAGTACCACACAAGTATCTCAGTACATGCTTTGCTGCAACCAAATGTATCTGTCTTGGCTCACACATGAACTAGCTGAGAGCACTCACTGCAAAACAGATGTTTGGTCTAGTGTTGACCAGGTACATCAATGACCGGATCAATTGTCTATACATGGTGGGATCTACCAAATCTGAATCGAAAGTTGAGTCATTCAATTTCTTCAAATTTGTCTCCATCGGTGTAGCCATGGACTTACAATCCAACATCCCAAATCTTCTTAGTATATCTACAGTGTATTTCCCTTGACTTAGGAAGATCTCATCAGGTCTCTGCCATACTTCCAATCCCAAGAAGTAATGCATAAGGCCAAGGTCCTTCATCTCAAACTCGGAGCCTAACTCCTTACATTAGACAATGAGCTTCTCTGCTCCAGTGAGAAATAGATCATCAACATAAATGACCAAGATCAAGGCCTCACCATCAACAATCTTGAAATAAAGGTTGGAATCTGCATCATTCTTGGTGAAACCCAAACTCATCAAGTATCTATCAATCCTTTCATACTATGCACGAGGTGCTTGTTTAAGACCGTACAAAGCCTTCTTCAATCTGCACACATGAGACTCCTTCCCATGAATCACAAAGTCGTCTAGCTGCTCGATATACACTTCTTCCTCAATCACACCATTTAGAAATGCAGTCTTTACATCCATTTGATGTGACTTCCAACCCTTGGCGAAGGCAATAGCAATAATCGTCCTGATGGAAGTGTATCGAGCAACAGGAGCAAATGTCTCCTCATAATCTATTCCCTCCTTCTGAGAGAATCCTCTTGCCACAAATCTCACCTTGTGTTTCTCAATGTTGCCATTAGTTGCATGCTTGATTTTGTAGAGCCATTTGGAAGTCACTATTGACTTCCCTTCAGGTCTCGAAACAACATCCCATACATCATTTTTAATGATGGACTAATACTCTTCCATCATCGCATCTCTCCATACCTGCTGGCTAGATGCATCCTCATAACTGGAAGGCTCAGAATTAATGATGTGACTCATCAATGCCACATAACCTGGGAACTTTTGAGGTCTCTTGCTCTCCCTAAAAGTGCCTCGGGGAGCTGCATATTTTTCTACCTCTTGCTTGGTTTGTCGATCCCACAGGGGCCTCTTCCAACCTACGGCAATATCTATAGGCCCATCAATTGGTTCTATAGGATCAACTGGAGCAATAGTCTCAGCTGGTTCGTCAGACTCCCTCTGAATGTCAGGAGTATAATCAAGGGATGAATCCATATCCTTTGAAGCCTCTTGCTCCTCACTATCCATCTCCATGTAATATCCTTTAGATCTCCTAAAGGCTACCTCCTCTTCGAAGGAGACATCCCGGCTGATCTCAATTTGTTTTTTCCCTAAGATGTATATTCTGTAAGCCTTTGAAGACTCACTGTAGCCCACAAATGTACCCTTCCTGCCTGAAGGTTCCAGTTTTGTTCTTTTGTTCTTGGGCACAAGAATGTACACAGGACAACCAAATATCCTCAAGTGACTAACCTCAAGCTTCACACCTATGAAGGCCTCCTCTAGAGTCATGTTCCCCAATATCCGATGAGGACTTCTATTCTGAACATATATTGTGGTTCTAGAAGCCTCTACCAAAACTCCCTCTTGATCCCTGCCTCAATGTAGAAATTACGAAATCCTTCGGAAGTTTACTCCCCTCCATTATCTAATCTTAGAACCTTAATCCTCTTCCTGGACATGTTCTCAACTTGTGCCTTGAATTTTTGAAATCTATCAAGGACTTCCTCAGACTCCTTGGATTTCAATAAGTAAATCTAAGTCTTCCAAGAATAATCATCGATGAAAGTCACATAGTACCAGAATCCACTCAGTGATGCCACAGACATCGATCCACACAAATCTAAATGAATAAGATCTAAGATCCCCTTGGATCTATTGTCGCTGCTATGGAAGGGACTCTTGGTATTCTTACCAAGTGTGCATCCTCTGCAGATGCCATCATGCTCTAAACTGAGCTTGGGAAGACCAGTAACCATCTTCTCCATAGTGGGAAGGACTCTATAGTGTAAGTGACCAAGTCTCCTATGCCATAGCTCACTTAGACTAATAAAGCCGTGTAATAATGCCTGAACTAGTCAAATTGACAATCTCTATAGGCCCTCCTGACGAATACCAATCACACAAGCTGAATTTATGCTGGAGTTCTTGGGCCATGCAAGAACATTTCCTTCAAAGAAGGCAACCTTGTACCCTTTGTCCTCCAAGGTTGAAATGGAGACAAGGTTCCTTTTGATCCCTAGTACGAACAATACATTACTCAATTGAAGAGGGATACTCGAATCTAGCTGGAAGGAAATGGCCCCGGCTCCCTTTACAACATAACTAGCATCATCTCCAATTATAACCTATAAATTAGACTCTTTCTCTACTAAGTCTGTAAGTTGCTCTCTATAGCCTGTAATGTGATGTGAAGCACCACTATATATCAACCAAGTATCACTATTAGTTGGTACATTACTTGAAAGAGCGGAGATGAATAGGAATCCTTCTAAATTGTCTTTTGAATGTCTTGACTCCTTCTGAGATGACTCTTCATCAATGTCTACAGTAGAAACATGTTGCTTTAACTTTAATTTACAGTCTCGAGCATAGTGTCCATACTTGTCATACCTGTAGCACTGAATATGAGAAAGATCCTTCTTTTTCGATTCTAGAACAAAATCTGCTTTTTTGTCTCTATTTCTCTTGAAGGTGCCTCTTTTTCCTTCTCTTCCTTTGCCTCTTTCTCTAGTAGCATGTGCAGCAAGAACTTGACTTTCTTCATTATGAGAATTTCGCCCATTTCCTCTTGCTGCCAGTCTGGTTTCTTCCTAAATACAATCAGCCCGTAGGCGATCAAACTTGGGCAACTTGGATCTCCCACTAATGCTCTGAATGAAAGGTTCCCAAGACTAGGGAAGACCATTTAGAGCCAATATAACAAGATCTCTATCTGCAACCATATCCAAAATAGTGCTCAATTGATCTCTCAGATTAGAGATCTTCATAAAGAATGAAATAATTGACTCCCCTCTAGCCATTTTTACATGATGGAGTTGTTGTCTCAGAGCGAGGGCTCTATTGGTATTGTTGATCTCATACAGACTTTTTAGTACATCAAACATTTCTTTAGTTATCTTCATCTTGGAGATGATCAGTACTAGGTGGTCCTTCACGGAGTCTATCATGATCTTTCTAGCCTTCGTACCATTTTTCTTCCACTGGATTTTCTCTGAGTCTTCTAACAGCTCAAGCATGTCAACTTCTACGAATTCTAGAAGATCATTCTCTTCTAAGGTAATGAGTACCCTAAACTTCCAAGAGTTGAAGTTTGAAGCCCCATCAAGCCTATCTTCTACCTTAACACCGGTCACCATCTTCTTTTCCAAGTAACTGCCTAAACTAAGAATTGTCTTCCACACAACCCGGAATTATGCTTAGTCAATCAAATCTGATCAGTTTTTCTTGAACCTTGGCTCTGATACCACGTTAATTTTGGATCAGATAAGAAAGTAAGCAGAAAAATAAACACAGAACAGTGGACACATAATTTTATCTTGGGAAAACCCTTCTACTCAAGGGAGAAAAACCCAACAAAACTTTAATAATAATAGATTAGGTACGACAGTGCAAAAATAGCACTTGAGAATCAAGCCAAGATACGCAAAGTACAAAGATATAATCCAACACTGTCATAAGATAATCCGTGCTCTTCCTTAAGACTTCTATGGTAGCGAACTTCCTCCTTGATCACCCAAAGAGCGAACTGAATGTGTGTGTTTAAATGAGGAGAGTCTCTCTCCAAATTATACAAATCTAGGAGTAAGATGGGCAAAATTCTTCACTTGAGCCGACCCAACAATGTTAATAATTGTTTATTGTTATTAGGCTGACTTGTCTTCTGCCTTATGTGTGAATTCTTTCAGGGTAATACCTCCCGAGGCTACCCAAAAACATTAACACCACGGCCATGTGTCCACTATGCTCGTGGCTTCTATGCCTTCACCTTCGAGGCTGGTGGGACACAAACCTCACCCTTAACACTTTGGGTAGCCGCCCTCACTACTAGGCCAATCTTTTGAGTTCCTTTTCTCCAAGATTAATGAGTTCGTTGATTGGCTAATCTATAATCTTGAGAAGGAAATTTCTCATTTGCACATGCTGGGTCTAGGAGAGTTGATTGAGGAAGACACTTCACTTAAGCATGAAGCAAGGAGGAAGGAGAAGTTGGAAGTGGTTGAAGGCACTAAGGAGATGTATGATAGCTGTTTTGATTTTCTAATTTGGAACAGTAGATTTGGGGTTTTGCTTAGTCTAGAATTGGCAGCCCCCGCTCATGAGGGCAATAGTAAAAAGTCCTCTTCCCTTGTTTTGCACATCCATGAGAGATCCTTCTAAGTCCAAAAGGGGATTGGAGTTGATGGCCCTTGGAGATACATCCATCCTCTCATGCCTGTTGAACATGATAGTGTGATGAATTGGGATCCAGGTATTGACATATTGGTGCACTGTTTCTTTGGGATCATCACTAGCTGCTTCACAAGTTTTGGTTGGCTGACATTTACATCAAAGTTGAGCAGCGGAAGATTAGGTTCTAAAGACCATATCGTCCACACCTTGTTGATTTTCTCGGCACTCATGGATAGGAGCTTGCAATTGCTTGAGGGCAAGCAATTTTCGGGATGTGAGGTCTGTCATGTCCCCAAATTTGTGGGGAGTTCCAATCTCAACATAAGGCAAGAAAAGCGTTTCTAAATGCTTTACTAAATATTAAAATAATAATAATAAGAATATAAATTTAAATTATAAAAAATAAAATTTAAATTTTATATTTAAATCTAGCTGACCCCTTATGGTAGGCACTAAAAATAATATTTAAATTTAATATTGTTTTGGCCGACCTCTTTGGTTGGCACTAATACTCGATATTAATATGGGATTGACAGGCAATGGAGATCATCACGAATTAAGCTTGAGTCATCGACCTTGTCTGAGACGAAAGACTCAACCGAGTCACTCCTTGGTGGGACAAAACCCTCACCAAGAGACTACGAGTTTATCCTCCTAACATCAGATTCTAAGTTGCACCTCCACACGAACTGACAATCATAATAGGCATTGCAATTGAAGACATTCTATAGGAAAGTGCCAGATTATTTGAGCTCATTAAGTTTGCACATACAATGCGCCACTAAAAGGGCGCATGGTTATCTTATATGGCAACAATATCACCAGGCTTTCTTGGGCTCCATACTTAGCATTCATTCTGCATTGCAGATCGTGCTTGATGATTGTAACTTTGCCTTAGATGCACCCCATTACAATTGACAAGAATTTTTAATTCTAAAACTTCCTTTGCATTTGTGCATGCCTTTATCCTAGTGCACCTCGATATACACTAACAATCACATTTTTAATCTTTCTTTGGAGTGGTGCAACTTGTCTCTCTTGTGCGCACCTCTACTCTTCAACTCCAAATTGTTTGAAACTTTGGCATCTTTATAAGCATATGTCCAATATTTGACAATTATTTCATGATCCTATGAGTGTTAGAAAAGAATCGACAAAACAATGTACAATAGACAAGATTTAGAAACATGTCAAGGGTAGATAAACGAAAACTTGACACAAGACAAAGTTTTGGTATGGGTACAACACCTCTCATTGTTATTGTTGTTTGATACTCACAATTCCTAAGTCACCTTTATTGACAATTAAGGAAGCTTTTGGATTGTCAGTTGTACTTTTCCACTTCATTTTATCTATGGGCAATGACCAAACTAATGTTCTTAATCACTTCTTAGTCCATGCTCTCCTCAATTTCCATTAGCAAAGTAAGCAACAAAGCAACTACCTCCATATCAATCAACATAGTTACCTTTCAACTACTCATTTTTTATAGTACCTTCACCTTTTGAAATGTTTGTTAAAACTTCCAAACATGATACCATCTAAGATTTTGGTTGCTCATCTAGCTTCAAATAAATACCACCATAAAAAGAAAAAAGACAAAGCTTCTTCCATTATGTGAAAGTTGGCCAAGCTTCACACTAAAATTCAATACATTCTCCATCAAACTCAAGCCAATTTCATGGCACTTCATTACTACTTTCAAGTACTCCATTCTTTCCAAGTTAATGGCTATGTTTACCTGCACTTGAATAGGCAACGATTTTACAATAAGCTGAAGCCCATCAGATACAGACCTTGCACTATTCTCCAAGCAATCGGGCCTAATGCCTTCAACTTAGATTTTCCAACTCAATGTATCATTCATTATGTTGTCAATGTGAGCTAGCTGAAGTTATACATGCCATCTTACTTGGAGGAGGAGCTTTCTATAACTCCACTTGAAGCTATCATGCCATATTTTCAACAATCACTTGTCAAAGATAATTTTCTCGACACTTACATCCCACAAATCCAAAAAAGCAAGCCACTACTTGTTTTTCCAACCACTAAAGGCAGTCTATCAAGTCAAAGGAAGTGGTTCTCTGCATCATATTTTTATTTACTTATCTTATGCGGGAAATAGGGATAATTCCCTTTAAGCATAGAGGAGATGATGAGACACCATGAATATGTTGGGCCAAATCAGCCTTGATCTGATTCCCTCTTAGCCTATGCATGTTCCTTTATTCTCCACCTTAATCAAAGTCCGAGGAGTCAGAAGTAGGATTAATTGGTAGCGAGGCTCACATATTAAGCTGAGTATAAATAGAAACAAAAGAGGTGAATAGTGGTTGGAAGCTGGGGATTAGAAACATTAAATCTCTTTGTGAATCTTTTGGGCCTATGAATGCAGCACATATGCATGCAATATAGCATTCGGAAATAAAATCATGTCCGTTTCTGTTTGAGTAATGTCAAGAAAGGATTTGGACTTGTAATACAAAACACAAAATGCTGAAGGTTTTTCACCCCAACTTTGCAATAAGGATTCACACCCAACTAAATAAGTCTCACTTTATTTCATCAGCTAGAAACATAAAGTTGTTTCAGTTAAATTAGAAACCTCCTTTGCTACATCTGTAAAATGTATGAAAATTGTTTTTGTTGATTCCAATTATTACAAGTGAAGTATTAGCAGTTATAGCACATATACAATGATTGTTGATGTTTATATTTCTAATAAGCAATTATTAGTTATTAAATGCCCATATACAATGATCGTTGATATTTATATATTTTTAATGTTTATGCATAAATTACAAACTTATAGAATATTTCAAGGCTGAATGTCATATGCCCCTCTTTCATAGTTGATTGTTATGCTGGTCATTGTGATTGATTGCATACAAAACTTAAATCTTAACTCGAAAGTGAAGTGTAGCAAAAATGTAAACAATAGAAAACAATATTGAACGTAACCTGTTGCTTACTTTCTAAAAGTAGTCTTGTGGTGTTCATTTCTTGTCTGACATGTGTGCTTCATCAATCTCTTGTATAAGTCAACAAACTATGGTAAATACAAGTTAGTTAGCTAACAAATGCTTGTCTTCAATCAAGCTAGGGAATTTTAGTAATGAAATGCATCGTCAAGTTCCAGGTTGAATACAAAGTATGCCCTGGATATTCAGATAAAGAAAGCTTTTATTACAAGCACACTGCACACCATTCAACGGATTTGTCTCTACTATCCCATAGTTAAGGAGCAGAGACCTTAATAACAACTTAGATGTGATTCTCAAACCAAAACAGCAGTGCATACATCAGAAATTCTGAAGTATCATGCACTAAAGGATTGCCTCAAAACAAAGGCTAGGGATGGTTGGAAAAGAGGGGATCCAAAGTAGTTAATGCTAGATGCAATTACTGAAGCATGATCATAACAATGGTAGCAGTGTGTAAAAAATTTGAGCTTCTGACTCATTACATAAGAGATAAACCATCCATGAATGCTGCATGATAAAAATGTTCAAACAGTATACAAATATTCATTCTAGCACTGTTTAAAAATTTAAAATAAAAAAATCAATAATTCTGTACACGCTATTTGCTTAGAAGCTAAAACCATAATTATGTACATGATGTGTCCATAGAGGCTGAAACCAGAACCTTTAAATTTTGCAACATTTCTCGATGCAAATAAGAAACATGGAAAACCCAGTATATAGTTCTTTTCTCAAAACAAAGGGACTACCATGTTTGGTCTCAACATCCTGCTTGTTTCACATGCAATTGAAGCTGAGGCCTTTAAATAGGCAAACAAATGCATAATATAACCATTCAATGTCACCTTCAAAAACAAAATGTACTTAAAAACTACATGAGCTCATATTCCTTGAAATTTCGGCATATGTTATCCTTTGAAAGGAAACCCATTCCAAACAATTTAAAAATTATATATTTAGTAATTATTTTCACTTGAAGTTAAATCAGCCCAGTTAACAAATTACAAGTCAGTCTTGACACTAACTTTACTTGAAGTCCTCGTTTAAGTTTTCTCAGCCGCACCTACAACTACCTTGACAAGAAGATAAAAACCATGTGCAAGCTTGCATGGGTGGCTTTTACTTACAACTTTTGCACTGGTATACTTGTAATTTGTTAAAATAGGAATAGTAATGTAGAATAGAATTCTTAGAATAGGAGAATGTGAGAGGAAATTACAAAAAAGAAACAGTAATAAATAGAAGTCCATGATCAGGTATGTTTTTAACATTTTTGTACCAAACAATAATCAACAACCACTAGCAACCCAAAGTGACCCCTCCCTACCATTTCTTCTCCCATCACATTTCAGATGAATCAGGAAGCAGCCACGATAGGATATGGAAGATCAAATTTTGAAGGCTCAAGGGGATATTGATGATGTAAATTTTATCTCACAGATCCAACTCTATTATATGTAGATTACACAAACATGAAGCTCAAAATTGACAATAAGGAAACTAAACTAGCACTACATATCTTTGACGCATCTTCAGCTCCAACCAAAAACTAACACTCTTTACATGATGTCCTTAAACCTGGAGTTAATTGATCCATTCAAGGATCCGAAAATCTTTAGCCACTTGTGAGCTCATGTGGTAATCTATGACGCAATGTGGCAACCAGGCTGAACAATATAATTTGATACTCGTAAAACAATCAGTTATTTCATGATGACTGGTGCTATAGTTGATAAGGGAGAATATTGGTCACTTGTATTATGAATTTCAATTTTGGAGACAAAAAAGCAGAATATTAAATAGAGTTACAGTACAGAGGTTGCAATCCCCGAGTTAGAGAAGATGAGAGGGCTGCTAGAGAGGAGGTAAACCAAATCTGCAGTAGGAGGAAGAGTACCAGAGCCAAGGACTGCTGTCCAAGACGCATACTAGCCAGAGGGCTGCTGTCAAGAAGCATTTCAATTCAATTCTCAATCTGTAATGTAACTGCAGAATGATATATGTAAACAAGATAGAGAACAAAAAACTTTCCATCGGTATTTGCTGTTTGCCATTTCAGTGATTGTGGGTAATTGGCCTTATGAAAAGATTGTAATTTTCTACCTCTATTTTCTCTCATACAGAAAAAGATGATCACTAATAGAAAATAAAATGCTGAAAATGCAAATTTTGCCACAACTAAAGCAGAACGTTCTAGAATATCCAGGGTTCCAAAGGGAACTATAATGATGTGCAATATTTTACAAAATGTAGACATATATATAAAGTCTCAGTTTCAATAAAATTGATGAATGTGTCCAATGGATGACCTCAAACAGTAAAAGCATTACAGATTCCATGGCAGATTCCCAGGAGACGTGATAAAAAAGTTAAATATCACATCTAACTAACAGTGTGCAGTCTTATCCTAACAGAGGAGGTCACCTGATAAAATGCTACAGTGATAAAAACATCGAGGCTTCCGTAACAGACTCCCATATTCAATTTTGAAGGAACGTGACAAAGTACTAAAATCAAGTAAAATGTCACCTTTACGTTGCAGGGTAAAATATAAACCCACCAAATGGAATGTTACTATTAGACCCTCTTTAATGGCATCCAGGGGAACAGTTACCCCACAAAGGTAAATTCTAGAACCACAATGAAAAAATGGCAATTACATCAAACTAGGATAAGATTACCCGACTAGGGAAACTTCGGAACAAAAAAATTAAAAAATTAAAATAAATAACAACAGATGAATCAACCTGATAAAATGCCCAAGTGGTAAAACCATCAGAAGCTTTCATAGTGAAGTCCTGGGTTCAATTCTCAAGAAACTTGTAAAAGTTATAAAATGAATGTGATATATACCATCCAACTCGCTAGGTAACATCTAGGACTACCATCAAAGGCAATTTACCGAAAAAAGAAAAGGTAACTGTAAAATACCTCATCCGACTGGCTAGATGCAATCTAAGACTGCCTCGAGAGGCAGGTTACCAATTGAAAAAGAAAAGAAACCGTCAAATACCCCATACAACTAACTAGATGAGATCTAAGATTACCGCGCAATGCAATTTACCTTTGCAAAAAGAAAAAGTAACTGTAAAACATCCCACCTAATTCATTGGACGCGATCTAACACTACTACGAAAACCAGATTACAAATGAAAAAGGATAACTGTAAAATACGCCATTCAACTCACTAGGTGCAATCTAGGGTTACAATGCAAGGCAATTTACCAATAAAAAAGACAATAAAATGCAAACGCAGGGGAAATTTATCACATCAAAAGCAGAGAAATAACTTGAAAAAACAGTAGGATGCAAATACAGTGCAGATTTATCATATAAGTGAAAGGAGGGGAAGTTGACAATCAACGATAAAAACAGGATCTAAGAAACCAAAGAAAGCGAAAACTTACAGTAAAATAACAAAGGGAGGACAAAATGTGAGGAGGCTGAGCATAGACGTATATGCAACCAAAGGAGAATGAATGTTTCCGTCCTCCTTCTTCTTTGTCTTTCCATTTCCAGTGCTATTTCTAGTCGCACTGACACTCCCATTGCTGGGTTTTGTTGCTTGCTTTTTCGCCATTTTTTTGTTCAGTTTTTTCCCGGCCTTCGATATGTGAAGTTGTTTGGCGAAAGTATCCAACACGCTAACTTTGGCTTTAAGTCAAGCATGAGTGAGAATTTCTGTATCTATAGTCAACGTGCAAAGGCGAAAATTTGGTCCCTCCACGTGAGCGGAACAGATTTTCCTTAACCAGTCGAAATCTAGGTCCGTATTTTTTATTTCGATGTTTGTTACCCTGCTAGCTGGAGTGGGAGCGCGGATAGCTCTTTGATTGTTATCCGGTTCGAACGAAGGGGGGTATTTTTTAAATAAGTGCAATTACTTAAATTATTAGATAACTTCTTGTAAGGGAAAATAACACACGTCATTTAGGTAAAATAATAATATTTAGTTTTAAATTTGAAGAATTTTTTTTATGAATGTTGTGCTTTAGCAATTTGTTGAATTTAGGATAATGTCATTAATCTTCTCGATGTTAGTAATTTTTTGTATGTTATTTTGGTTTATTTTTATGTCAGTAAAATCGGTCTTTAATTGTGCTCACCAGTATGAAAATGTTTATGGAAATGTTCTTACCAAGAACATGTTCACCTTGATGTATATAACATGTGTATAAAAGATTTGTTGTCAACAAACACCATTTAGAAGTTTGCTAAGCATAGATTTGTACATAATTAAATCTAGAAAGCATTGATTTACAATATGGATTGTGGAAATCTTATATCATTAATGGATTTATTCTCCTTTAGTCAAACCCATATTGTTAATTCAACAATTTGGTGAAGATAATAGAAGACAAGTAACCATGTAGTGATGCTTGGGATATTGATATAAGCTAATAATGCAACATTGATGCTTTATGGTTCTCTCTACATGATAATATAAATTAGAATAAGAGATCCTAGATGGATCCTCAATGTGTTTCAACTTAATCAAGGTTTGAACTGAAATACAACATGTAGCACACAAGTTAAGGAATGTTGCATTCAAGTTAGCTCATAACAACTAGTTGGAAGAACTCGACTTACGCCCGTATATTAAATTTAAATTTGTAAGTTTCATGGTCATCTTCGCACCTACAAAACTAAATTAGGTTAGTTTTGCACTTATAAATTTGACTTGAAATAATGAATGGATTAGGTGAGAAGCAAGATCAATCCCTAGGGATGTGAATAATTGTCAATTTAGATAAAAGTGATTTGTCAAATTTTATGCTAAAATGTGTCACTTGTACATTAGTCATTGCATTAAGGACAACTCACTCAAAGTGAGTTCAAAATAAAAGTGAAATACAAAGTGTGCATTTTTACCATTATAGTTCACCTCCACTTTGTCTCGCATGTGAACTACTATTAAGATGCAAGGAAAAACAAGCAATCAACATGAAAGTAACCATTCAAACATTCACAAAAAAGAATAAAAATGGAGATATCAATTCAATACATTCTCCTTGCAATGAGTTATCTATTTAAAATCTAAAACAAAAGAAAAAAATTCCAACAAGTAGCATATACTAAACATTAAAGTGGGTGCTAACTAAAATTGCTGAAAATGTGCATTATCAAAAAGTAAAAGGATAATGGATAATGGATTTCATAGAATAAAAATTACGATTATGTGAGGAGCAAATGAAGCAATATGATTCTATTTGGAATGGAAGTGATAGTGAGCTATTTATTGCAACCATACTCATCAAATGAACATTAATGACACTATATACCCCCTTGAATTGAATGTGTATAAGGGATGCCTAGAATTAGAGGAGAGGGGGAAAAGGTATAATCATGTAAATAACATGAGCATATAATTGTGCAAGGAAGATATAATTGTGCAAGGAACATTAACAACATAGTAAAATGTGATTATGAAAGTATATGTGAAAAAGGAGTCAAGGTGCCCCCAGTGGGAGCAAATAACAAGTGTTAAAAGTTGTGAATGCTAGGTAAGAAACATATAAGCATAGAAATGTAGTATGTCATCATGATAAGTGTAGACACTAAAATAATTCCACTTTTGTCATTATTATATTATTAACAGTACCTGCCAACATTTATTATTCATTATCATCCATTATTCTTAGTATACAATCATTTAATTAAATAATTTTATTATTTAATTAAAATAAGTTGAATATCAATTAAATATTTAAAATATTTGTATCCACTTAATATTCATTTTGTTAGTCCGCAAATGGTGATCTTGGCCTCCACCTACACATTTATTATCCATCAATAAATTAAATAAATATCAAATTCTACCTAATATGCACCAATTACCCATTAAATAAATAATTAAATCCTCAAAATCCTCTTTATCTAGTTAACTACTTGATCATGCACATAGTCTACTCATCAAACTATTCACTCAACTCATTCATGCAATCAATTGACTCACCCATGCACTTAGTTAACCATTTCATGGAAATAGTTAACTCGTATTTTCTTCCATGTGCACTCACTTAACTACTTCATGCAAGCACTCAACTACCTCATTCACTTAGTCTTCCTTCTCCATGCAATCATTTTACTCATTCTAATTCACTCATTAATTTTATACAAATAGTCCATTGGTTGTGTGAGCATGGAAATCCAAGCCAACATTTAAGAATGTTATACAACATTTGATTAATACATCATCTCCATTGTCATTCCAATCATAGTCACGTTGGAATTCAAACATAAAAAAGGGATTTTTGTCAAATATTATAGTTGTAACTATCTTGGTAGAAATTTGTAAGAATAAAAAAGGCACATGAGTCACAATGGTTGTTGAAATAGCCCATGCCTCATGTTGGGACTCAATTATGTTGTGTTGTTGTGGCTCCCCCACCTAACAAAATTCAATGTTGTTGCTATTGTTTGATTTGAGGCACTTGCTTTGGGTGATATTGCTTCTCAATCATGGGTCTTTTGATACTACAATACAATGATTAGGGTTGGATGCCCTATAAGTGTTAAAATGCTTTTTTCGATCATTTTAGGAGGAGGTGGATTAAGCAATGATTCTCTTCTAGACACCATAAAGTTGTAATGTATCCATTCACACCAATCCAACTCATTTTTACAAGTGTAAGCCTCCAAAGACAAATAATATTAATATTGTAGGTGATTTTTATTACATAATGTCTCCATGGCAATGAATTTGTATTTATGAAAGTTTCTCAGTCATAGATAGGGATTTTCCTTTGCCATATTTGTTGGTATGATATAACTTTGGATGAGATGAATGTAACAAAATTTTGAAACTATTGCAAGTATTTATTTAATCTATTTCCTATTACACATGAATATATCCAATTCTATTATGTATTAAAAAGCATACTTTGTTATAAATTCCATGATTTTTTTTGTTTGTTGCAAATACAACTCGCTCATGATTCTCTAATTCATGTTTTTATTCCTATTAATGCATTGCAACTTTGTTTTCCAATAGATATGCATCGGTCTAGACCCATGTACCAATGTCATACCATCAAATAAATCAAAGCATAAATTAGTAGTGTAGGAGTAGGATTATTTTTGTGCATTCATAACCTTGTATTATAACTAAGGATTTGTCTTCAAAGAGCCTCTAATTAATTAATTTCACGTGGGTTATGATTGCATAATATCATCAACTATATATAAATTTTGAGGCAGCTAATTATTCTTGATTTGGTGACAATCTTTGGGGCCAAGTCAAAAGGTTGGGTTTTGGTTGTTGTTAATTTGTAATTGTCCATTTATTCGAGTTTAAAGCATGTGAATGTATACCTCTAAGAATACTCTCTCAAGTCTACATTTATCTCAAAGTGAAGGAGATGAAGCCCGCTCTCATAAATTTGGCCTTTAACCCTCCACAATCTACCCTCCATAATATGTTGATGAGCTAATTTCACTTGTATGATTACAACTTCGACCTTGTGAGTGGAATTTCATTCTAGGAAGAGGAGCAATGGTTTTGGGAACCAATAGAGTGGCATTATTGTTGGGAACATAAAGAGTACAAGAATATTTCGAAAACCTTATTAACTTGTTGAACTTTCATGGGTAGACTTGTGGTTGGGTAAGTTTTACAATTTTTCAACTTATGCCAACATAATGGTGCCAAGAATGAAAAGAGTTGTTGGGTTGATAATATATTGAAGACTTTTCCAGTAGCTACAACCCAAAATCATTGTGCCTTGGAGGTTTGTGTGCTTCAAGGATTTCCTCACTACTATGACATGGCAACTCTATTATCAAAGAACAAAGATTTTTTGCTATTGTTCATGTTTCATGAACATAAATCAAAAGGATTGCAACTGGTTATAAGGTAACCCACTTCCTTCCAATTTGAAGCATGGTTTCTTTCCTAGTAAAAAAAAATCTTTCTCCTCTCTTTTTTCCTTGCATAATTAATTATAATTGACCACAGATGTTTGGAATGGGCTCATCTACCATAGGGGCACTTCATCAAATGTATCATATAACTCAAACCATAAATTCTATGACAAGGCATGTGTCCAATAGTAATATGAAGATGAACCTCCATGATATTCATACAACCCAACAATAAATAAAAATTCACGTTCAAATCCAAAAGCATCAATACTCGAAAAGTTAAGGATAAATGAGCTCAATGAGATTTAAGGAATTGTAATCAAAATTAAGGAATAATTTTGGAATTGAGCGTAATGTGAAGAAATAATTAAGAAATTGTCATCAAAATCGTACCCTATTGTTATAGAAAAATAGGTTTATCTGCCCCAAATGGTTCCACTTAATCCCATTTACATGCAACTTGACTTCTCTTGGATCAATTATGAAAAGCAACAATGAGAGCTTCAATCTTCATATTGATTCCTAGGTTTGATAGATATGATCATCTAAAGGGGATGCACATGTTGATGCATTTTCTAATATTATGGAAAAATAACAATTTTTTAAGATGAAGACATGTGGATGATATTTTTGTTAGGTCACTTTAGAAAAAGGAAAAGAATTGGTACAATGGTTTCCCTAATCATTATTTTTCTTCATGGAATCATATTATGGATGCATTCAAGAGGAATTTTCTTTGCACCTAGACCCTATTGCTCTTTCAAAGAATTAGAAAATAACATGTGGCAAAAAGGAAAGTCTAGCATAGAGTTCAATCATAGGTTTGTTGTTGCTCTTTCCAATATTCCAAATGACTTTAAACCTAACATACTTTCCTATATTGATATGTTTCTTGGATCCTATGATGCTACTCTAGGTTTTGGTTCAATATAAGAAGTATTTAAATTGGAAAGCATGCAAAAAGCATGCATGTGCCTTGATTTCATTGATAATGTGAGAAGAATTATGATTGCAAAAGCTTTATCCCTAAGAACATACATTATTGGATATTAACATGATTTTCCATACAATTATTGCATGGATGTTGCATCAGAATCAAGCACAATGTCAAGTGATGATTGTGTTTGAAGGTGGGTAGAGGAAAGTGTTGGTGCACCATATAATAGTAGTGTAGAAGATAGAGATAATGTTTTCACCTACCTTTAGTTGGATCATCCATTTATGAATGATAATAGTGAAGAAATCAATGATGATAATCAATTTGAGAGTGAGGATCATGACTCGACTATTTGTTGTAGTATTGTGGACAATGAAGAAGGTGTGTATGCAAATGAGTTAGCAAGTGAATCAACAGGTAGATTATTATATATGGAATACACAAGTTAACAATGCAAATGGTGAATAATAAAATTCCCTTACCTTTCTTTGTCCCTTTTTCTTACTTTTAAGTTGTTGCTTTTTTACATGAAGACAATGTAGGCATAGTTGTACATGGTGATGAAAATATCATCAAAAGTGTTGGTATAGTTTATGATGTTAAATATGAAGAGTTTTTACTTTAAGAATGCGAAGTGGGTGATCATATGGATTCATATAGGAAATTATTTGTTTGATGAGCAACATGTTGTCTTTCGTATGCATAGTGCACTTTAATGGGGTCATATGAAGATGGTGGTATAGAAATTGACGTGGAAGTAAAAATGTGCCACAAGTCTAATTTAAACAACACATATGTCATAACAAGTTTCCAAGAGAATATTGAAACAAAGAGATAATTTGAATAGTACAACTCTTCATTGCAGGTGTCTCGTGATCTAAGTCATTGTGTTAGTGTATATTTGCATCAGCATAAGTGACAATGAGTTATGTTATTTTCTTGTTATCCCTAAGGTGAGTAGAAGTGAATACGAAGCCTTTCTTCATGATGAAGATGTGGTTTTCCAATGTGGATGATCACATGTCAAAGTTTGAGGGTTTCACTTGGGCCCATCATACAATTTGTATGGTATTAAGAAGCAACAAATTCTCTAAGTTGATGATTAGTTGACTAATCATATTTCATATATGCCTAAACTTCAAATTTTCCAATTTGAGATGTTAAAGTATGAGTTTTCTTTTTTAGGTTAGCAATATTACAAGGCATATTTTTATTTGCAATGTGATTTGGAGGCATTCTCTTTTTTATCAATTCATCCAAGGAGGTCAGCAAGTATCAAAATACCATGGATTATTTTGATGCTAACCTAAGTGTTCAAATCTTGCCCCTAGTTGCAAAGAAAATAAATGATGCAATGTATGGTGGTGTGGTGGCTTATATTTTGTGGTTATTATGCAATAGAAAGATTGATGGTGGGGTTTGTCTTCACATTCTTGGAGGTAATTACAATCTTTTGCTTCAATAAAGAAGGATCCATTTGTTATATTTGTATGAAGGAGACAACTCTGGGTTGAGGGAAATCAATTCCTTCAACATGATGGTGTTTGATAGAGGAAAGTAAATTCATTTGTCCTCTAAGTATTGACCTACATTGTTTATTAATCTTGTTTCACAACCATTATTTTGTTGTCTATGTGTTGTCATGATATTTGGTTGTGAAGTCTCATTGTGTATATGAAAAACAAAAAAAGGGATCCTAGATCCTAAATGCAAATAACCTAGGATGTAAGGGTGTCCTTTTTCAAATTTCATTAGAGATGTAGATCAACAAGGTGAATAGATTGAATATAAACCATGAAGGTGAGCCAATTAGACCTGGATCTACATCTGATTGAAGATGGGAATGAATTGGAAATGTTTTGAAATGATTAATCTAATGATCCTACATGCCTAATATGAAAATGGTAAGATCCTGACAACTGATAAACAAAAACAATGAAGATTTGGCAGATTTGGAAGGTGTAGATGACTATGTACCTACCTAGAAAAATTGGTTTTGTTGGGCCTACAAGGACGGGGTTACCCAATGATTATTGAGTCTTTGTAGGATTTTTTCTACTTAACTTTTGGGGTCCTTTGGTGATAGATCTAAGACTTTTGTTTTCACTTGTCCCATTTTTAGAATATCGTAAATAAATTTTGTAGATGAGTTTTTGTGGTTTTGAAAAAATTTAGGACTTTAAATGCAACAATACAAAATGGATCTTTAAGCTCTCTTCAATAATCTTCAAACATGTAACCTACAAATTCACAAAGAGGGAAAATGTTGTTCCATATAGGGGTTTTTATCAGTCAAACCCTAGGTAAGTGTTCCCACTTCTACAATGGTAATTTCAATGATAAAACATTAATGGAAAGGAAGGAAACGGTGAATGAACAAAATGTTGCAACTCACCACCCTTCAATGGCTTCCTTGAAGAACTAAAGTCATACACATCTCTTCAAGGATTTGGATCTTTCTTGATAGATTTTCTTGAATGCTTGAATACTTTGGAGACCTAAAAAAATGTGTTAGCCTTTACAAAATTATGATGGCATGATAACATAAACTCATAAACACTTTGACATGATGGTTGGATCTTGAGTTGTAATAAAACACTAAAATGTTTCTCTTGAATTGCTCTTGAATTATCTTGAAGTTAACGTCTTTCTTATTCTAGTTTAAAATTATCAAAAGACTAGGTATTTATAGGCATTTATCCAATTTCTTGAAAATTAGAGTCCAAAAGCCGACATTTGTAATTTGAATTTTGAATATTAAAATATCACCAAAAACATATCCAAAAATGGGTCTTGGCTAAGAAATGGGACCCATTCACCCATGGGAGAATGGGTCCTAGCCAAAATTTCTAGGACACTCAATGTCAGGTACAAGATATGAGTTGGATGCATTTATTAAATGCTTGCAATTCACTAAAAAGAGGTACAAATGGGTTTCAAAATACATAATTTTAGGAAATTATGGGGTCAATTAGGCTCAATAATTTAAGGGGGGGAAAACATAGTGTGAAATTGTTAAGGTATACAATTTTCTACACTACATTTAGCCCCCACTTTAGTGGGAGTATGAACTTACATTCAGACTCACACTAAAGGAAGAATATATGTCAAGAAGGGTCTAATTGTTCAAATGTTGAAGAGATAGGATGACTAAGCATTAAGGGGGTAGCCAAGCCCCCAGAATCTAAGATATCATGAAAAACCAACATAGGCATAGAAGAATACACACACATGTATGATATATAGAAAGAAAACATAAACAAACATACATGTCAAAAAACATGAAGCATACATGATGAAAACACATGGTGTGATGGAACATAAAGGTAGTAACATAATAAGCACAAACATGATGTAGACACAAAGAAGACACTCATGAAGGAACACAAAAAACAAAAGGTTAGTAGTAAAAGGATTTGAGTCGGTAAGGCAAAGAGACCTCAGTATTAAATTGTCTCAAATACCAAACATCATCTATCGAATGTGTTGTCAAAATAAAATTATGCTCTCACAAGGTGTACAATCACTTATGAAACACATGGCTCCATTGGAAAGAAAGTTGTATTATGCTAGGTGGCCATGTTAAAGGGTCATGACTCACATCATAGCAAAGTTTGATATTTTCTAAGTGAATTACAAACCGAAAGGCATTAGTGAAGTCCAATATTCACTAGGTGAGCCCCTAAGATAAGGTAAAATGAGAGACACACACCAAGTCTACAAGGTGTTCCCATAACAAGGTGGAAAAAATGAGAAACACACACTAGGTCGACAAGGTGTGCCCATAACTACCATACCAAGAGTTATACTGCCTGATAACTTGATAAGGTGACACAAAATGATTAAGATTCTATGTCAAGGCTATAATAAGTTCAAATCCTATGAACAAAGTGAAGCAAAAATGCCAAGGTTTAACATCACAGGGGATGAACATGATAAGGTTTAACGTCTTAGGGGATGAATTGATAACCATGCCTCAAGGGGTGCTACAAACAACACCACCTCCAAAGGGGGTATGCTAATAGGTCAAATATCACAAGACAAAATGGTTAAGGATAATATATTCCCCCCACTTAAAATGTCAACATACTTTTTATGTTAGTATTTCAAGGAGAAAGAGGGGAAGAGGGGATTCTTGACAAGAATGCACACCTCCCAAAACTAGCTATCCTTGCCCCCCAACCATAGAGATAAGGAAAACCACACCAATGACTATCATGTTGTTGCCATGAAAAATGAGGTTGTACTTGAGATTGTACCACCATGAATGGCAATGAGAAAAACACATAAAGCTACCAATGCCACATAGTGATGAGCAACACGGTAGGATGAAAATCATTATAAATTAGAGGAAGTAGGTGTATCAACACAAGGAAGAGCACCACAATTCTTAAGATGTTAATTTTTATTACTCAAGGCCTTGCATTCATTGTTAGAATGACCATGCACTTGATGATATGCACATAATGAGCCTTTATTGTATAATTTATTTCTTGTTCTTGGAGGAAGAGTGATTAGGCGAGGTTTGAGAATTCTCGACAAGATATTCTCTTGATTAATAGTAGGGAACATTTCTTTCCCTTGTGAAGACAAGCTTTCTTTCTTATCACAAGATGTTATAAAAACAATAGATGATAAAGCATTAGATGAAGATGGGGAGGGATGTTGGAAACCTAGACCCTGCTTGGAAAAGTATGGTATAGACTTCACTTGATCCTTGTCATTTAGTTTCATGTTTTAATTACATCCATGTTTAGAAATAATTTTGTATCTGAGACCAAAACATGCTTCCAACTCAAATGGAGAGAATTTATCTAAATGCTTTTGAGAAGGATTGGCTTCTACACAAGCACATAAATCCTTTTTAATATTTTTAAAGTTATGTATCCTCCTCTCATGGGGGATGGGAATTGAAGATCCCCCATCACCACCATGGGGTAATGTTGTTGATGTAGAACCAAGTTGAGAAAATTAAATACAAGACTCTTTTGGTTTAGATTGTGAGATTTTTTACTCTCCCATAAAGGAGGGTGTGAAATCTATGAACTACAACCACCATCTAGGAGATTTTTTTGTAGGTGAAAGACAATTAGGATTTCCATCAACTTGTATAGGCTCTACTTTTGAAGTTGGAATCAACGTATTAAGACATTTGGAAGTGTTATGATCATGTTGAACTTGTGCACTATAACTTTGTGCATTTGCTTCAACTATGTATATCTTGTTATTAAATTCATATTTCATCTCACAATGAAGAGTATATGGGACTCTTTTCATGGCATGAATCCATGGTCTACCTAGGACAAGGTTGTATGAAAGAGGTCCTAACATGATACAAACAAGAGTAGGCAAAACCACAGGTCCAACCTTAATGGGTAATGTGATCATTCCTAATGGTTTCTTATTAACATTGTCAAAGCCACAAATATTAACATTATTAGGTTGTATAAGATTCTTTTCCACACCAATTTTATCTAGGAGGTCAATGCTACAAACATTAAGGCCCGCTCCATTGTCTATGAGAGTATGCCTAACTGTAGTTTCATTAATGATTGCCTTTAACATTAAGGCCTCATGTTTTACTTTGGATCTCAAGTGAGGATAATTAATGTTGAGGGAATGCAATATATGAATTTTTCAGTTGCATACAATCAAATGAGGTGACTACATCATTCGGTCTAACAGAAAATGATATATCAATCTTCTACAAAATATCTTGCAACACCATATTGTATGTAGGTGATGTTTGAATCAAATCCCAAAGGGATATGTTTGCATGAGTACGATGAAGTTTATCAACAAGATCATATTCTTTACCACTACGTTGAGGAATGTTATGTGTGTGAGCAATTGTGTGATAACATGGTTGCCACGACACATTATTACTACTAAGTTGCCTTGCAAAGTTTAAGATAATACCTGGAGGTTTTAGGAGGTCTTTTAGTAGGAGGTTGTTTAAGAGGTTCACTAACTAAAGGAGATCCAATTGTGAATTGTGTGTTCATAACCTCAATTGGGTTACCTACTTATTGATAACCTTCTATTGAGGAGGGATCTAATGTCAACTTAGCATCTTCATCTATACCATCTGTCTTACTGATTGTTGAAAGAAATGTATCAATTATTTCATCTTCTTGTGCCATAATATCTTCTCGAGTAGGAGAGGTATTGGGAGAGGAAAAAACAATATTCTTATGGCACTCAATGATTGGATCCTCTAACACCATGGTACCTTCTTCATAAGTGGGTGATGTATTAGGAGAAGAGCAACTATGATTGTCATGATCGTCCATGATTGCATCCTCTTGCACCAAAGTGTTCTCATAAGTAGGGAAGATGTTTGGAGATGAATGAAACCTAGGAAAAGTGATATTGAGAATTGTGTCAATGATTTGATTTTATTGTGTTAAGATACTCACAATTGGGATGAATAGTATGGGAATAGATTTTATAATTGTCATGAGTATCAATGGGTGAACTGTTAGAAGCTTTAGTGGATGATCTAGGTAAGATGAAGTCCCCAAGGGCATCATCTAACATGTTAAAGTCATCACAACTAAAGGGATTGTTAATAGACAATTTGATTGTGGAAAGAGATCTAACATGATTAGATGGCTATGCTTTCCCCAAGTTAATCATGAAATTCTAATTGTAATCTAGGTTTACACGTGTTAAATAAAACTAGGAATGAAAACAAACTAAGAGATCTTATGCAAGCACAAATCTAGAAACCAGGTTTCAGATATGCAACTAACAACAAGTATAAATCTATTCTAGAGATTTAAGACAAGTTTATGGAGGGACGGGACATCTACGGTGAATTTTCAGAAGGTATATAATGTTAACAGGTCAAGTTCACCAAAATGGAATATAGAAAAAGGGGTCCTAGGTCCTAAATGCAAATAACCTAGGATGTAAGGGTGCCCCTTTTCAAGTTTCATTAGAGATGTAAGGCAAATAGATTAACTATTGAAACCATGAAGGTAAGCCAATCAGACTTGGATCTAAATTTTATTGAAGATGGGAATGGATTGGAAATGTTTTGGTATGATTAACCTAATGACCCTATATGATCTAATATGAAAAATATAAGATCCTAACAACTAATAAACATAAATAGTCAAGTTTTGGTAGATCTGGAAGGTGCAGATTAATATGTACCTACCTAGAAAAATTGGTCATGTTGGGTCTATAAGAATGGGTTCACCCAATGGCCGCTAAGTATTTGTATGGTTTTTCCACTCAACTTTTGGCGTCTTCTGGTGCTAGATATGAGATTTCCATTTCCACTTGTCTCATTGCTAGAATGTCTTAAATAAATATTGTAGGTGAGCACAATGGCAATGTCAATGATAAAACCTTAATGGAAAGGAAGGAAATGATGAATGAACAAAACGATGCAACTCACCACCCTTCAATAGTTTCCTTGAAGGACTAAAGTCATACACATCTCTTCCAGGATTTGGATTTTTCTTGATATATTTTCTTGAATGATTGAATACTTTGGAGACCTACAAAAAGATGTTAGCATTCAAAAAATCATGATGACATGATAACATAAACTCGCAAACACTTTGACATGATGCTTGGATCTTGAATTGATGTAATAAATCACTAAAATACTGCTCTTGAATGATCTTTAAGTTCACCTCTTGCTTGTTCTAGTTTCTAATGATAAAAAGACTAGGTATTTATAGGCATTTATCTAATTTCCCAAAAATTAGATTCCAAAAGCTGACATTTGTAATTTGAATTTTGAATATTAAATGTTGCCAAAAGCATATCCAAAAATAGATCTTGACTAAGAAAGGGGACCCATTCACTCATGGGCGAATGGGTCCTAGCCCAAATTTCCAAGACACTCAATGTCAAGGGCAACATATGAGTTGGATGTGTTTATTCAATGCTTGCAATTTACTGAAAAGAGGTACAAATGAGCTTCAAAATACACAATTTTAGGCAATTATGGGGTAAATTAGGCTCAATACTTTAGGGGGGCCAAAACATAGTGTGAAATTGTTAAGGTATGCAATTTTCTACACTACAATATATAATTTTCATTGTCCTTTGTAAGTGATATTGATCCCTTGTTTTTTGCAAACTTTTGGTGTACCAAGAGATTTTAGATTCTCATGGTGCGTGTAAGAGGCACTCGTCCCCAAATAGAGCCACTATTGGGATTCCAATCTATTATTTTTAGAATTTAAGGGTATTGACTAGATTTGATAGTGTTTTGGCATGGTTATGCAACCATGGGTAGATGTTGATTAGGTTTTGACAACTAGTTTTTTTGTTCATACAATGGATGGTATCAATATTTTTAAAGGGAATTTCAAAAAGGTTTTAGGTGCCAAGTGAAATGACACAATCTTCTTACTTGTTAATAATTTCAAGTTTATAAGCTAGTAATTCAAAAATTGGTGATAGTGAACCAAAAATAAAGTGGCTTACTAAACTCAATTAAGTACCAAAATAATATGCTATTTTTACTAAATGAATTGGGAAACAAAGTAAAAGTAATGCACAAGTTAGTATATGCACCCAGGTGAAAGATGTACATCAAATAAAGTGAAATAAAGGAGAAAAAATAATGAATCTAATCCCTTCATTCAAAGTGACACCCAAGCCAATATTGAGGCTTAGTCAAAGCAAACTAAAGGAAAAACCAGAAAATGAAAGCCCTTGATTTGGACAAATGCTCAAGATGGAAAGTAGAAATAGAAATAAATCAATATTATATTTTTTTTAGAAGATGAGGATATAATTAATTTAAAAGAAATTATTTTTATTATTTTCAAGCTTCAAAAATTTGTTGTTGGAAAATAATAAATATGTTTCATTTATGCATACAATTTAATGAGAGTTGATGTCAAACTTATGTTGTAGAGATTGCCGATCAATTTTTAGGGTGATTAAATTGTGAAGTGTTTTTTTATCTAAATAATACGAAATTGAATCTTACTTATGCTACAAATATTTTTTATTCAATTCCAATACCAAGTATTATAATCACTCATGGAAGAGTATAGTTAGTAAGAATAAATTTATGTTAACTTTGTGTGACATTGACATTTAAATATATGAAGTAGTTTTGAATGCTTTTTGATAATTAATTTCCATCATCCATTCTTCTACATGAATGATTATTTCTATCTTATATTTTCTTCAAGATCAAATCTATCATTTATGCAACTCCAAATATATTTATTTTAATCTTTGGATGATATTTTTATTCATATTTTATCTATCATAAATTAAGAAAAAATATTGTTGAAAATAGGAGTTCTTCAAAGTCCCATCATCCATTCTTATAGGAATTATTATTTCTATGTGTAATTTTTTCTTCAAGATCAAATCTATCATTGATAAAACTCCAAAGATCTCCATTTTAGTCTTTGGATGATACTTTAGTTCATATAGTTATCATAAATTAAGAAAATTTATTGTTGAAAATAAGAGTTTTCTAAAGCCTCATACTTTAAACTATAAGATCAAAATAGACATGTCAAGTACTCTTATTGTATCTTTATGAAAAAACCCTAAATAATATATTGTACAATATGCATATTAGTAGACTATTTTATTTTAGATTTTTTACAATAGATCAAACAAGGGAGCTTCCCATATGATTTTGAAGAGATAATTTCCTCATCCATTATTCTATTTTTTGTTGTCACAAAGTGACAAAATTAAAAAAAAATAACATAATTAAGGTCTCAAATAGAGTTTTTGGGTACCCATGAAAATAAATTACATCACTTGTACATTATGAAGGCCATCCTTGGGTAGGTGAACCATTTTGATCATAGGTGGAGATTTCACACAGAATTGAAAGGTATTGAATACCAAGTAGATATGTTAGGAAATGATTTGATTGTAGTAGTTGAGACTTAAATATTATATAATATTAAGAGTGGGAGCAATAGTAGATAGCCTCAGGGGAGTCATAGGATTGAGAATTGGGTTTTAGGAGCATATCACAACTAAGAATTATCAAAGGAAAACATCAATCCATACAAGATATTAGATAGAATCCCTTATGGTTGATCATAAAACATATGTAAGAATTATCAAAATCTCTCCTTATTCTTTATTGAAGTCTCCTAATCTTTTTATGTGGCTTTGGTAAAATATTCTCTTTATCATAGGACATATTGTGGGTCTTACTACAAGCTACATCTTTTAACTGTAAGAATTATACCAACTAGATAATTTGAACCAATGGCGAGGTCTCCACATAAGACTTTGACTCATTTTATCTAATATTTTTACATAATTAGAACATATAACTATGCAATGATAAAATGGCACATTCTTAACTTTACCTCAATTCTTCTTCATTGGATTTTTGTGAATACAAAAACTATAAGAAAATATTATGGATATATAGAAAAGGAAATAACACATGATAATACATAAAGGTAAGGCTTCATAAAATATCAATCATATGTTGTGGAAAATCCATGATAGTTATGACAATTTACAAGGGTTATTTCCACAAGAAAGAGTGATGAAATATAACATATATACATCTAATGGGAAATAAACTCCATGTAAAATCTAAAAATTTAGAAAATTACGGTGATACTTATCGCTTATAGGTTTGAAAGGGAAGAAAATTTGAGATCCTCAATTGATGACACATTTATCTTCCTTAGGGTTTTGAAGCACCTCTCTAGATCAAGGGTGGGTTGGTATACAACCTTTTATGTTTGAGTTACACTATTTTTCACCAAAGAATCTATCTCAACCCAATATTTGATCAGTGCTTAGGCCTCCTCCATGGAAGAGTTTAGAGAGAGTATTTTTTATTCTAATTCATCCTCATTCATCATCTTGAATACTTCTATGAACGTACCATAGTAGATTATTTTTAGTTTTCATTCAAAGGTGAAGGAAATTATCATGAAACTAACTGTTTTATGTGATCCTTCACATGTTTAGTGATAGAATTATGAATAAACATGAGACATAGGATTAAATAATGAATAAAAACACATTCCACACAAGAGATGCAAACAATAATATGCTATATCATCAACAAGAAAAACTTACATAATGAACCTCAAGAATCTTCATGGAGATCTAGAGATAAAGAGTGAGGATGAGTTCTTTATAGGATAAAATATAAATGATAAATGCATTAGATCATGACAAGTGTCAAAATCATGTATGATGAGGTAGAATGATCTAATAATAGCTCAATTTAGTTAACAAAAAAACACTCCTAAGTTTAGCTTAAGTGCATGAGAATAAATTATCCTAATAATCAATTAAAGATTAATAACACCCCCCTCAATATGAACTTAAGGAGTACCTAAAAAGCCTAAAAATTGAATGCATAAAAAGGAAACAATGAATGATGGGTCCGGGAAAATAAGGCCTAATGAGGTGCCCATGTACAAACAATTTAATCTCTCACAATTAGAGAAAAAAGGAAAAAACCTCATGAAAATAATTCCTCTCCAAAAGATCTAGAAAGGTGAATTAAGGACTAAGAAGCCTCTAAAACAATGTACCAAAAAGAATAGGAACATGAAGAACACCGTTGAAGCATGAAAAAGATGTAGACAATTGTCGAATGGCGACTCATATAGTGCTGAAATGAAGAACCTCTTCTAAAATAGATGATGATCAGGATCAAGAAGATAATAATATACATGAGTGCCCCCAATGAAACTACTTGAATCAAATGGAAAACAAAAGAAAACATCTAGAATTTGAAGATACTAATGGCATAGGTACCAATAGTCTAAAGAACACTTATCAAGAGAAAATGGAAGATCACCTCCAAAAATAGGAATCAATGAATGTCCATATGGTAAATGCTCCATCTTGCTGAAATACATGGATAACCAGTCAATGCATCCACCTAGTACATAGGAACAAGAACTAGATACATAGATCACTCCAAAAATGAAACCAAGGAAGCATTAGCACCAAAAATAGAAAACCCCATAAGACAAGTCCATTGAAATTGTTTGTCACCAAGAAGTGAATGTAGGAGAACCAAGAATATCTAAATGTGCACAAAAGAGTAATTGCAAAATAAAAAGGGCGTGAAAACAAGGCACACGTGTATGAGGCAAGAAACATTAGGATTCAATGTTGTCGTTGAAGTAACACTCAGTTAACAAAGGTGTGATGAAAAATAAAGGCACTCACAACCCACCCATGAAACTTTATATCATAGTGCAAGTAAAAAAGGAGCAACAAGATGTACGAAAATATCCAAAAAGTATACACCAAAATGGCACTTTATCACAATCTTTCTACAAAAGAGAAATTGCATGCAAAAGTTGCTCAAAATGCCCGAATAGGACAAAAAGCTATAAATACATGTAGAAAAGCCTAAAAAAGTCATCCCATGCAAATGAAAATTTTCCAAGAGTGAAAACATCCAAGTAATTCACCTAAACATGTCAAAACACAAAAAACTAAATAAAATGTACCTAAAGAAAAATCTAGAAAAATTACATAGATGGTTGTGAAGAACTTTGAAAGACCATCCCAACACTGTTGAAATCATGAAAAAAGGGAAAAATGGGTCAAAATTTGTGAGCTTGGAGTGAAAACAACACATCTAACTTTAACAAGCAATAAAATGTACTAGCAACAAAATCTAAGAAAAAACAACACCATTGGATAGTGCTTGGAACCAGATTTCTAATAGTATCTTATTTTCCTAATTTTGATACCTGAGTGAGGGTTTCTTCCCACATGGGTGTTGTGCAGGCCATGGGGGCTTGAGCGGCTTGCCCTCTCTTTTTCCTGCATTGTGGGACTTTTTTTTCCCTTCCCTACCCATGCTTGGCTACTATTTGAGGTCAACGAGTGTATGTAATCTGGTCGTTCTCTCTTATTTTGGCCTTTGTTTTATTTATTTTCTTTGTATTGCCCTGTTGTTTTGGATCTGTAGGCTCAGTGTTGGGTGGGTATTCTCTTATGGCACCCTCGAGGGGTCTCAGTGATCCCTTTTGTTTGTCTTTCAAATTTGTTGCTATGAATGGAGATTCTTCTTCATCGGGGTATAGAGATGCTATTAGTTTCTTGTTGCAAGTTGTAGAGGAATCAAGGATCAATCATTCTTTGGAATCAAAATCAAAACCAATTGGTTGCTTGGAAAGGAGTAAGGATCGCCCAATTGTGGTGATCAATTCTAAATTTGTTGATGATGTTATGTATTTAGCATAACACACTTTAATTTGCAAATTCATGGGGGTTTGTATTTCATTTTCATTCTTGGAGGCATGGGCTTGAAGAAATTAGAACCCAGAGGGAGATATGGAGATTATTCTTGGTGTGAATGGTTATTTTTTTGTTGTGTTCTCCAAGCTTGTTGATTGACACATGGTTTTTGAAGGTGACCCCTATTTCCATAATCAAGCTGGTCTCTTTATTAAACCATGGCATTTGGGGTTTGATCCCTCTGAGGAGCTTCCATCGAATATTCTAGTGTGGGTTTGTTTGCATCGACTTCCAATGGAGTTACAGTGAAAATATGTGATGCATTATATTGTTGCAGCTTTGGGGAAACCCTTGAGCCCCTCTTGTCAAACCCTTGACCATTGGGTGACCTCTTTTGCTTAGATTTGTGTGGAAATTAATCTAAACATTTCATTGCCAAAGTTTGTGGAGATTAAATTGGGAGGCATGAGCTGGATTCAACAAGTGGATTATGAGGCTCTACCTTTCCATTGTAGATTGTTTCATGAGTATGGAAACTTGCAAAGGAATTGTCCTAAATCAATAGGTAATGCTTAGCTTTCTCAACTTAAGCGACAAGTTTTGGATTCTAAAGCAAAGGGAAAAGCCCTAGTTCAAAGTGAGGGAAATTATTCAAAGGGGTTTGTTTTAGTGAAAGGATGATCCAAGGATAGGGGGCAACTCGTCAAAACAAGGCTGTGCAGAAAGGAGGTTTTGGTAACAGGTTTGACATCCTTGAAAATTTTGAGGACTTGGATTCAATGGAGCATGATCTTTCTCTTGAAGGTCAAGAAGCACAAGGTTTGGACCCATCTACCCATATCTCCCAAATTCCTAGTCATGGAGTAGATTCACTGGAGGCTTTAAAGGAGGGAAGAAAAAAGTCTCCAACTGTGATTGATGCATTGGGGAATAATCAAGAGCTTGGTGAAGTTCCTAGGGTTGTCATGGTGGCTAACCCTCTTTGTGAGAACCCTCTGACATTGGATGACAAGGAGGCATATACTGATCTAGCTACAGACTTTGCAACAAAGGAAGACGAAAAAAATAAAATTATGCCCCAGCTAGGAATAAATCAAAAGAGCTTAAAAAAGGGAGCAGTGGAAAAGGCATGCAAGGCGGGTAGAAAAAATGATATGGAAAAGATGAAGATTATGGGCGAGTCCTTAGTAGAATCAGGTATTGTTAAGACTCTAATCTCTCACTTTGCTTCATCCCTCAAATGATTGTGCTCTCATGGAATTCAAGGGGTTTGGGTAGGATGCCTAGAAAAAAGGCTATCCATGATTTGATTCGTGATCACAGTTGATATTATGCTCATCCAAGAGACTAAACTTTCGGTGGATGAAATGGGTAAGTTTCTTCTAGAATTTGGCAGAGAGATTTATACCAGTGTGTTGGAGCCCAAGGATCAACTAGGGGTATTGCTTGCCTTTGGAACCCCTACAAGAGAACTCCTCTTTAGTGGGTGGATTACAAGAATTCCCTCTCTGTGTTGGCATCTTGTTTTGATTCTAGAGTGGTTTCTCTTTTCTCCAACTTGTATGCACCTAATGATCCGCCAGGTAAAATTTTGTTATGGTCTCATGTCATATTCAGTAGGTCTTTAGCTCCTGGTTGTCCTTGGATTCTTGCGGGTGATTTCAATTCTATTTGTTGCTTAGAGGAAAAATCTGGGGGGTTGGGCCATTTGGGCCTTGCTTCATCTTTGATGTGTGATAATATCTCTTTTCTTAGGTTGGTGGATGTGAAGCCTATTAATGGTACTTTCACCTGGCATAACAAAAGGTGTGGGGAGGGTTCTATTTCTGAAAGACTTGATAGATTCCTTATCTCAGACCATTGCGTTGGGGATTATTGGGCTTCTTCTTTTGAGATCTTAGGCTGGAAGGGATCAAATCATTGGCCTATCAAATTCTCTTCCTAGCATTTTTCTTTGTCTAGAAACCCTTGTTTTAAATTCTAGCTCATGTGGTTTTGTGATCCTAGTTTTTACTAGTTGGTTGAGAGATGGTGGGCTGAAGGGAAGCCTGCTTTTGGGACTACCATGTTTTCCTTTTACAGGGTGCTTCAACTTGTTAATTAAAAGCTTAAAAGATGGAATAGAAATTCTTATGGAAATGTTTTCTTGGAGAAAAAATGGGTTCAGGATCATTTGGATAGTATCACTTTCAAAATTAAGGAAGAAGGCATGACTGTGGAGTTGCTCCAGAAAGAGTCTAAACTTTCCAGAGATCTTGTTGAATAGGAGTTACGTGAGGATATTTTTTGGAAACAAAAGTCCCATATTGATTGGCTTCAGGAGGGGGACATGAACACCACTTTTTTTCATAATTTTGTCAAGGAGAAAATGTATGGTAATATAGTTACTTATATTATCTCAAGGCAAGGGGATCTTTTATCTTCTTATCAAGCCATTTATGAGGAAGTTGTTAGTTTCTTTTCCTCCCCCTTCACCGAGGAAAATTAGTTGGCAGCGACGAACGAGGACATAGTCCTGGATTGTATTCCTTTGGTTGTTTCTAGGGAAATGAATAACTCCCTTCTAAATCTCATTTCCATAGCAAAGGTTGAGAGCATTGTTTTCCAGATGAAGAAAGGAAAAGCTTCTGGTCCTGATGGATTTCTGATAGAATTTTTTCAAGTGTTTTGGGATATCTTGAAATTGGATTTGTTGGAGGTGGTTAGAGAGTCTCAAGCGAATAAGTAGATTCTCAAAGCCTTTAACTCAACCTTCCTAGCTCTAATTCCCAAAAAATAAGGAGCCAACTCCTTTGACTCTTTTAGGCCTATTGCTTTGTGTAATGGGGTTTTTATGATTATTACTAACTTGATTGCAGAGAGATTAAAAACTTGTTTTGCTTCTTTGTTCTCAATGGAGCAAGTGGGTTATGTCAAAGGTCGTCAAATTGTGGATGGGATTGTTGTGGAAATGTAGGTTGCGCATTCCATATCCTCTTCTAAGGAAAAGGAAATGTTTATAAAATTGGACATGTCTAAGGCCTATGACAAATTTTGGTGGTCATTTCTTCAACGTATGCTTGTGGCCTCTGGGTTTCATCCTAATTAGATTTCTTGGGTAATGAGTGTTGGTGTAATTAATTATTTAATTACACTTTGCATAAGTTTACTTAGGTAATATTTTAAGTCATAGGTTGCATAATTAGATAAATCATTTAATAATGGGGTAATCCTCCCTTCCTTATTTGTAGGAGATAAAATTCCTTCTAGAAGATGAGTTGTCCCTCTAGAACTTATCTCTATTTTTTATCATTTCCTAGATAGGGTTCACATGTTGTCACATGTAGTGTGATTTTAACACTTGAAAACATCTTATGCATTTTAAGTTTGCACTCATGCCTATATATTCAAGGCATTTTGTACATTTGTAATCATGCCATATTCAATTTGACATCCTTGCATCTTAATGATAGCATGATATTTCTGCCATTTCTCTCTTGTGGAAGTTATTTTGTCTTGTAGGTGATTCTAGGGTGTTTGAGGAGATCACCTAAACTCCTTCATGGTATCAGAGCTTTAGTGTTGTAGACTTCTTCCCAGATATGAGGAATCAATCTTGGCATGAAAGTTTTGTTGGATGTAAGTAGTCTTTTTATTAAAGTTGTTTTTCACTTTTTGCTTCAGAAATCTAGCTTTCACTCAGTTGCAGGAAAAGCGATTTCTAGGTTTTGTAGCCAAGTCAAAATATGAACTGGGTATCTTTTAAATTTTTGATATCTTGCATAGATCTGAAGAAAATAGCTATACAAAAAGTGGCACGTGTCTTTTTTCTCTTGGTTGAAGGTTAAAAAAATATTTTTTCATTTTTTGCTTGCTGGATTAAAAAAATATTTATGGGTTTTGCTTTTAGCTTCAAAATATTTATGGGTTTCTATTTATTTCTACTCATTGCAAACAATTTTTTCAATAATCAAATTAGAAGGAAACTTTTTTTTGCTAGAAAACCCATTTCCTGTAGTCTAAATTCAGTTTTTTTGAAAAATTCATAACTTTTGGTCATGGTGTCAGATTTTCGCAAACGAGATATCATCAAAAAGTTGGTTCTGGCCTCTACACAGATCTAAGGTCCTTTTTCATAATGAAGGCAGATGTGTACCTTGGTTTGAGCATGCAATTTTTTTTTTGTTTTCATGCACTAGGTTTGCATTTTCTCTTTGTATTTTGCATTCTCTCCTTTTGCAATTATTAGGTATTGTAACAAATTGATATAAAGTTCTATCAAGGGGGGTTTCTTGCATCTCATCTTCATATTGGTGATAATTCACATGAGTTTATCTGGATTCTGTTGTTTCTTTTGGCCTCATCTTGCTCATAGTTGGACACATTTTGTTCGTATCGGTTCACACTTCAGATTGAGAGCTTATGGTTATTGATCCGCATTGAGTCAGATCTATCTCAGTTTGAGGGCCATTCATTTTATGGTTAATGTTCCAGAATCTTTATGGTACTTGTTCCCATGGAGCAATTTTAGTCATAGTTTGGCATCGACAACGAGATACATGGCTTCTAGATTCTATCATCATATCATTCCCTCTTATGAGGGGCATCTTTTTCATCTCCTATTGCTACATATATTCTAGGGTTGATCTAGTATGTGAGTTTTCCAACGTTCCTTGGCATCGGGTCTACTATTGCATTTATGATTCCGTTATGGTTTCTTGTAAACAGAGGTATCTTTCCTTGCTTGTCAGATTAAGGATTCCAGTATTACTCGATCAGAGTTCTTCCAATGCTTCTTTGCAGCATGTAATCTCATTGAGGGGGGGGTTTTTCCACTAGGTTTTCTCCTCTTTCTCTTTCATTGCATTTGTAAATGAGTACATAATCAGGCCTTGTTGTTGGGACTCATCTTTGCATAATAATTTGCTTCTCCCTAAGTTGCACTTATGGGGGGGTGTTGGTGTAATTAATTATTTAATTACACTTTGCATAAGTTTACTTAGGTAATAGTTTAAGTCTTAGGTTGCATAATTAGATAAATCATTTAATATTAGGGTAATTCCCCCTTTCTTGCTTGTAGGAGATAAGATTCCTTCTAGAAGATGAGTTGTCCTTCTAGAACTTATCTCTATCTTTTTATCATTTCCTAGATAGGGTTCACATGTTGTCATACGTAGTGTGATTTCAACACTTGGCAACATCTTATGCATTTTAGGTTTTCACTCATGCCTATATATTCAAGGCATTTTGTACATTTGTAATCATGTCATATTCAATTTTACATCCTTGCATCTTAATGATAGCATGATATTTCTGCCATTTCTCTCTTGTGGAAGTTATTTTGTCTTGCAAGTGATTTTGGGGTGTTTCAGGAGTTCACCTAAACTCCTTCAATGAGTTGTGTGACCATGTCCTCTTTCTTTGTTTTGATTAATGGATTGCCCTCCTCCCCTTTTTCTGCTTCAAGGGGACTTAGGCAAGGTGATCCTTTATCTCCATATCTTTTCATTCTTTTGGTAGAGGGTCCAAGTAGGTTGTCAAGAAATCATAAGGATAGAGATCTTATCCAAGGTTGGAGTTGGAATTGGGGTTTAGAATCCCAAACTCACCTCCAGTTTGTTGATGATACTACTTTGATGGGGCTGACAAGAATTGCGGAGGCTACTAATTTTAGGAAGGCACTGGATATTTACATGGCTACGTCTAGGCAAAGGATTAATGAGGGGAAGTATAGCATCATATTTTTTTAATACCCCCAAGCTAATCCAAAATAGAATTGCTCACATTCTTTGTTTTCATATTGGTGGCCTACCTTTGGACTATCTGGGTACTCCCCTCTATGTTAGAAATATAAATAAGAGGCACCAGCAACACATCTTAGACAAATTTTGATCAAAGGTCAATCATTGGACTTTTTCCTGGTAGGTAAGCTCTTTTAAAATTTGTTTTGTAGGCTCTCCCTTTGTATAGGTTCATGGCATTATCTACTCCAAAGGGTTTTCTCAAAGATTATGATGCTTTCTCTAGGTAATTCCTGTGGGCAGGAAATATTGAGTAGTATAAGTGGAGCTTGGTGAGTTGGGTCCAAGTGTGTAAACCTAAGTAGTATGAAGGTTTGGGTCTTAGGAAATCTGAGCACAATAGTTTGGCTCTTGTGGAAAAATTATATTGGAGGTGGTGCATTTTGTCTGATAAGCCATGGACCCGCATTCTGAACTTCAAATACCTTGTTGGTGTGCCTGATGAGGATATAACTCATATGGAATTAACTGGAAAGGGTTCTTTGATCTGGAATACTTAAAATGAGGTTCTACCCTCATCAAGGAGGGGCTCTTCTAGATCATTAACAGAGGTAATTTTGCTCATTTTTGGTTGGATTCTTGGGATGGCCAACCACCTATACTTTTGTCTCACCCTCATCTTCAGGATTTACGGGATTCTTTCATGGGGGATGGCTAGTCAAAGGTTAATAGCTTCAAGGTAACTTCCTCTTTGGGGGTCTTTGTGGTGTATTAGTGGAATCACTCAGATTCTTGGCCTGATGGGGGTCCTCTAGAGGAGCGAAATTCCTTGGCTTCGGTCCTTGTTGAGCGACCTTGTAGTTCTTTGGAGGTGATGGATGAGTTGGCTTGGGGTAATGGACCCAAAGGGAGGTACATAGTGGCTCAAGGTTACACTACTTTGCTTGGTCGACAGGTTCAATTGGGGGAGAGTCCTTAGTGGAAGCGTATATGGAACAAGAATGGCTGGCCCAAGTGTAATCTATTTTTTTGGCTTTTGAGTCTAAACAAATGCCTTACTTGGGAGAATATCAGGAAAAGGGGATTCAATGGTCCTTCGATGTGCTTTCTTTGTGGAAACAATGAGGAAATCTCTAGCCATCTTTTCTTCCTGTGCTCTTTCTTGACTGAAATTTGGAATTTGTGGTGGTATTTATGGAAGAGGCCTTTAGTTTGTGCCTTTTATCTTTATGTTCTTTGGATGAACTTGGGACTTCCTCTGAATTATGCTTCCTTCCTGATGGTTGCTTGGGATTTGGGTCCTTCCCTTATTGTCTAGCAAATTTTGCTAGAAAGAAATAGACAGATTTTTTAGGATCGCAGGTAGGTTGCCCTTTATATCTAGTTTAAAATTAAGAGTATTCTCAAAGAGACTATAGAGGATAATTTCTCCTTAGATGGGCCTTTGACCTCAAATTATTCTAGGTTATTTTCCCTTTTGGAGCTTTCTAGGGCCTCTATGGCTCATCTTAGACATGGTTCTTTGATGAAGGTGTCTAAGAAGGTGAACCATGTGGGTAATTAAATTTCGCCCCTGACTGGGGCTTACAAAATAATCATGGATGACTCTACTCATGGTAATCTTGGAGCTACTGGCATTGGTGGAGTGGGATGTGATAGCAGGGGCCATGACCATTTTTTCTTCTTTATTTATATGGGGGTGCACTCCAATAATCAAATGGAGGTCTGGGCTATTCTTAAGGCACTGGAGAAAGCTTGTGAGTTGGGTTGGAGGAAGGTGATTTGTGAGATGGATTCAATGATTCTTGTTTCTCTTCTAAACAACCAATATTTCTAGAATAGTTCTTGGAGACTAGGAGTTATTGCTAGACAAATTATCAATTGAGCCTCAAATTTTGTTCCTATGTCCTCTGTGCATATTCCAAGGGAGTGGAACAAAGCAACCGATTGTCTAGCAAAATGGGCTTTTGATGAGATGTGAAATTAGTTTGTTTAGAGTTGGGGTCAGCATGACCAACCAAAGCATCAACAACTGGCTTAGTTATTTCATGAGGATCAAAATGATTAGGTGTGTTGGTTTGATCTAGTTGTATGTTGTGTGGTGTTGGGAGGATGGCTAGTGTGGTGGCCTTTTGGAGATTTGGGACTTATCCATTGGTCTCGACGTTGATAATTATTTGAACATTTGGGTCCTTAGGTCCCCTTTGATGTAATCTTTGAGTTTCTTTCAATAATATTTTTGCCCCTCTTAGTTTTTTAAATTTTGATACTTGAGCAAAAAGTTATCATGATTTTCCAAATTCTATTTAATTCCTTTAGTTATATCATATAATTCCTCTTTGTAGTCTTGTGTGGCCATTTCCTATCTAGGATGTCACCAATTTTCTATGTTGTGGCCACTCAACTCATGATTCCTACTTCAAATATTTTTTTAGGAGGGGAGTTGTATATATTCTAGATATACAATTTAGCTTCTTCTGATATTGGGGCCATCTCCATGAATTGTAGAGTAGGGAGTAAAGAATATACACCCTCTAAATTATGGATTGCCAATAATGTCTTTGTAAGGCCTTAAAGAGTTTAGTGGATCTTATAGATTGCTTTAATTATTTTATTTGGTCCGTCAATGTTTGGACACTTTTGATTCCTTTATTTTTAATTTAAGTTCTTCATTTTCTCTTATCCCTTTAATTATTTTGGTTTGGGCGTCCACTTGTGTTTGTAGCTTGACAAGTTGGTAACTTAAGTATCAAAATTTTATTTTAGGAACCCAATCTTGACCACCTTGAGGCTTATATTTTCTTTGTCTTAAATTAGTTTCATCATTAGGTTATCCACTTTTTTCTAGTTTGTCTTTGATGGATATCTCCATGACTATTTTTTTAACAATAACTAACTCTATTCTTGTTGCTTCTACGATCCCTTGAGTTTTTTAGGAGATTTCACTTTGTGACCTATATTTCAACATCTTTAGCCTCACTAAGATGATATGTCACTTGGCTTTCAAGTACTCTAATATTTATTTTATTGGCCTTCATCACTAATTTATCTCTTTCAATTCTAGTATAAATATTCTTGAACTCTCTCTTGAATGAGATCAATGAGATACCTACTTTCTCATATTCTTCCTACATGAATTGTGCTCTATCCTATACTCAAAAATCATTAATCCTAATCCTTAATACTTTCAACTTATCAGTTGTGGCCAACATTTTCCACTTAGGTTTATTCAATAAAGGAGTGAAGTGAGTAGAATGCATAGAATCATGTATCGATTCATACTTTGTTTTGACCTTCTTTGAAGTAGACATACCATCTTTCTTTACTTTTATTTTCATATATTTATTTATAGTTATTTCTAAATTTGGTTGCTCATAAGACCCTAACAATGGGAATTTGATGTGATTGTATTTGGAGTCATTTGTGACCCTTGAGCTTAACTACTCAATGGGTGAAGGGGCGGGTAGGCGTGTAACTACTATAATATTAATTTGGAAAAAGGGTGTTGTACACCTTACACAAGAAAATAATAATTTTAATTACGTAAAATAAATATGTATTTGTGGTGCATCTTTGGAGATGTGTATAACCATATTAAACATTTATTGTAACATTTGTTATACATATTTATGTGTGGGATGCCCATTGGAAAACTATTTTATATTGGGAAAGTTTAGTATCAATAAGTAAATGTTGGGGTTAATATTTTATGCCCTCATGTTTTTAAGACACGTGCTTTTTCTAATTTCATGTTTATATTTATATGAGATTGGCACTATAAAAGAAAAAATATCTAGTGGTTGATGTTGGTTGTCATTTGTATTGAGTTCTCTTGTAGGGTTTGAATATGAAGTGTGGCTTGGGATGTGTAGTTTCATAGTCACCCATTATTCTTGAACACATATAGGATGCATTGGAGGAGCTTTATATTTCAAAAGCATTCATGGAGACTCTCTAAGCATGTTAAATATTTCATAATTGAATAATAAACTGAGTGTGGATGCTTTTGGAGGTTGGATTTTTCCCTCATGAGGGTTTCCTATGATATATCTTGTATAATCTTGTGAAATATATTTGATGAATTATGGTTATTTCATAATCTCATGTACATGATTTTATCTCATAGTGTTATGTAGGAAATGGTTTGATCAATATATTAATTTACTAACAATATTAACCATTTCTTGTAGCCCAAAAGGAACAATTAAAATTTCTCCTCATTGATAGAGGATATAACAAATGTGGGAATTATGAGTTTAGGTTCGTGTTGTATAAAAGAAAAGGTTGAGCTTTTTGTACCTTATCGTACTCATCTTCCCAAATATTTTATAGGGGACATGTTCCTAGTTCTTCTTTATATCCAACATCCTATCTTTCTTTTTTTTGAGCAAAGGCAAGAGCCTATATATATATATATATATAAAATAAGATAAATTTGTACATAGGAACTTATACAACTGTCTTTTATGAATCGCTAGATTCCCCATCTCGCGGATACAACAATACTCCATGTCTCTATATTGTGTTCTCTCTAGCACATATTATTTAATTTTCCTTTCCATTCATTTTTTGCATATACTTGTAACTAGTGATTTTTAAAAAATATTTTATATGGTTGAAATTTAAGAACTAGTGATTAAATTTGGGTGGAGGAAATGGTGTGGGCATTTGGTCTAAGCATTGTGGGTATGCATGCTCATGACCTGTGTGGGTAGACTACATGCTTGTCTTCTTCATTGCATGTGTACAATCTTTGTATAATTGGTGGTGCTAATCTTTGTTTCATCGTGTGGGGGGTTTTTACTATTTTTGAGGTGGGTGTGTTATCTTTTACTTACATTATTTCTTCTATTGTTGCATGTGGCTTGTCCAAAACCATTTTTACTTCATAGGTTGTTTAGGTGGGGCATCAACCCTCTTGGGATTGGTCTTCTTTCATATTTTGCTGGTGGGGTTTTGTCTCAATTTCTCTTGGAAAAGGAAAATATTCTTTTAGCATGGATAACCCTGGTGAGGGTTCATCAGGAAATAGTGGTCTCTATTTGCGCAAGATAAATGGATGCCTGGAAATATCATTGGACAGACCAGTGTTGATAATACAACCTAATTCCATGGCAGAGGATGTTGAGTATTATAGTAACCATGTGCTAATTTGCAAGTTCATGGGGATGTAGGTGTTGCTCCCTTTTTTGGATTCCTAGGTGCATAAGACTTGGAACTTGAAAGGTGATTTTGATATTATGTTGACAAACAACAATATCTTCGTGGTGGATTTTTCCTGTGTTGCTGATAGAAATTGAGCTTTTGAAGGTGGGCCTTACTTCTACAATCAAGTAGACCTATTTATTAAACCTTGGCATATGGGATTCAACTTTGTTGATGAACTCCCTTTTAGGGTTTTGGTTTGGGTGCATCTCCCTTGTTTTCCTTTAGAATGTTGGTGAAGTGATATACTACAAATGATTGCTCTTATGCTTGGAAAGCCCATTGGGTGCTCACAAAAAAACTGTATAAAAGGGTTCTTTCTTTTGCTCATGTGCATTGAGATTGACTTGGACAAACCATTGTCAGACTCAATTGACATGAGCATTGGGGCTACCTCTTGGACACAACAATTGGATTATGAGGCACTGCCCTTCTGATGTTGTTTGTGTGATGAATGTGGCCACCTTTAACATAAGTGCCTCAAAGTTGTTAATACTGTAGGTATGGGTAATACTCCTTCTCAGTCTACTCAGAAGTTGGACAAAGGTAAAGCTCCCATACAGGGAGTGGTGGTGAACAAGGATGGTTTTGTCTCGATCAAACCTTGAAAAAGAAATAGAGGTCAAAAGAGAACACTCAAGGACATGTAGGAAGATGAAACATTTAACATGTTCGATGCATTAAAGGACTTAATTTAGGAGGAAGGGGTCCCTTTTGACATGCCAGTTGAGGATGGATCTTCTGCTAGGAAGCACCTTGAGATTCAACCAAAGTCTTTCAACAACCCAACTTTGACTATGATCCTTTCTATTTGGATGGATACAGGCCTTCCTCCCTTAGTTTATGTGCTTGAGGAGAACATTTTGGTTCAAGGGACAATTATGGGGTCTAAGATTCCTAGTTTTGGACTCGTAATTGAGAAAGGTGTTGAGGAGACTTGTATTTAAGCAAGGCATCTTCTCTCACTTTGGGTCTACTATAGAAACCCCTCGAAAAGGGGTTCCTTGAGAAGCTCCTTAAAGCTAATAGGAAGAAGGATCAAGAAAAAGTAAACTTAATTGGGGAAACATTAGCAGAGTCTGGTTCAACAAGGACTATTGATTCTCACTTCCCCCAACCTCAATGATGATTGTGTTATCATGGAATGTGAGGGGTATGAATAGAATCCCTTGATAAAAGGATATTTAGGATTTAATTTGTGTTCACTCTCCTGATATGGTTTTCCTCCAGGAGACTAAGTTATCTATTGGGCCAATATGTTGAACTTGGCCTCTAAGATCTGGAGTAGAGGTATGTGCCAGTGTGTAGGAGCTCAGGGTAGCTCTAGGGGACTTGCTTGTTTATGGGACCTATGTAGAGTTATTCCTTCTTGGTGGCTCTCTTGCAAATACTCTATTTATTTTGTTGCTTCTAGTTTGGAGTCGGGAGATAGAATCCTTTTCTCTAACATTTATGCTCCTATGGACCTCATTGCTAAGATGAATTTATGGTTGCATGTTAGATACTTGCGTTCTTTGGAGCCTTTTCTCCCTTGGATTATGGCAGGTGATTTCAATGCCATCTCCTCTCTAGATGAGAAAATGGGTGGTAGTATTCACTTGACCCCTCCTCAAATCTCCTTAGGGTTAATGTGGCTCTTTTGAATTTAGTGGACATCAAACTTGTGAAAGGAATGTTTACCTGGAACAATAGGAGGACTAGGGAAGCTGCCATTTCTAAAAGATTGGATTGGTTTCTGATGTCCAAATTTTGGGTTAGTGACAAAAGGGTGACTAGTTCTAAGATTTTGGATTGGTGGGGCTTTGATCACTGGTTGATCAAATTTTCTGCTTGCTTGTCTAGATATTCTAAAAAGCAGTCCTTTAGATTCCAACTCATGCGACTTTAGGATGAATCTCTTCATGATCTTATTTGGGTTTGGTGGAGTGATGGGAAGCTAACCTTTTTATCATTTCTATTTACTCCTTTTCTAAGAGGCTCCAATTCATCAAATACATGTTAAAATATTGGAATAGACATCACTTTGACAATGTGTTAGGAAAAAAGAGTTGCTCAGGAGCATTTGAACTTCATTACTTGAAAAATATGAGATCAAGGACTTAATGAGGAGTTGAGTAGGGTTGAAGTTGCAGTGGTGAAGGATGTGGAGGAATGAGAACTTCGTGAGTAATTTTTTTGAAAATAGAAGTCCCACATTAATTAGGTCTAGGAAGGTGATATAAATACTTCTTTCTTTCATAATTTGGTGAAGGATAGAAGGCGGGGCAATGCCATTTTTTTCTTAAGTCTCATGAGGGAGATCTTCTTTACTCTACTGCTAAGATTTCAAAAGAGGTTGTTCAATTTTTCTCTACATTGTTTTTTGATGATTGCCCCTAGCTAGAGAGGAAGAGGCTTCAATCTTAGCTTTCATTCCTTCTCTGTGACTGGTGAAATGAATGAGTCTCTTCTTAAATTGATCTCCTTGGAAGAGTTGGAGGATATTGTGTTTCAAATGAAGAAAAGTAAAGCTTTAGGTCCTGATGGATTTCTAGTAGAAATTTTCAGGAGTTTTTGGAGGTTATTAAGTTTGACCTTCTCGAGCAAGTTCAGGAGTCCCAAAAGAACAAGCAAATGCTTAATGCTATGAATGCCACTTTTTTAGCTCTTATCCCTAAATGGGAAGCTGCTAACTCTTTGGATCTCTTTAAACCAATTGCCTTGTATAATTTGGTATACAAAATAATTACTAAGTTGATTGTTGAACACCTGAAGCCGTGGTTGAGCAGGTTGATTTTTGAGGAGTAGGGTGGATTTGTGGCTAGCAGGAAATTTTTTCATGGGGTGGTTATTGCAATCGAGACTGTGCATTCTATGGCCTCCTCTAGGGAGAAGGCTATGTTTATTAAGCTGGACATGGATAAGGCTAATGAACGTGTCAAATGGGATTTTCTTTCCAAGATTTTGAGGGAATTTGGGTTTGGTAGTACCTAAATTGAGTAGGTTATGAGTTGTGCCACTTCCCCTTCCTTCTCTATGTTGGTCAATAGTGAGCCTTTTGAGCTATTTGGGGATTTCAGGGGTTTGCGGCAAGGGGATCCTTTATCCCCATACTTATTCATTTTTATGGCTAAGGGGATTAGGAGATTTATGAGATCCCATGTGGATCTTGGCCTCATTCAGGGTTGGTGTTGGGGTAATAATTTACCCTCTTAATCTCACATATAGTTTGTGGATGACATGAATCTGACGGGCTTAGCTAAAGTGGATGAAGAGGTCAATTTGAGGATGGACATGGATTATTATTTGGCTGCTTCAGGATAAAGCATTAATGAGGGTAATTCTTCAATTTATTTCTTTAACACTCTTAAGCTTATTCAATAGAGAATTGCCAGGATTCTCAGATTTCAAATTGGTTTGCTTCCCTTTGTTTATCTTAGTATTCTTATTGCTGTGTGTATGCTTCCAAGGTTGTTTTTCCTGGATGTTATTGAGAATTTTTGTAAGAAGTTCAATCATTGGACTTGTAGGTGGATTTCTATGACTGATAGAGTGACTCTTTTGAAGTTTGTGGTTTAGGCTCTTTTGTTGTATAGGTGCTTTGTGTTATCTACCCTTGCCAACTTTGTCAAAGATTTTGAGCATCTCAATATTTAGTTTCTATGGTCTGGTAACCTTCTCATGAGAAATTGGAGCTTGTTTAAGTGGGAGGATGTTTTTAGCCAAAGCAAGAAGGTGGTCTTGGGCTGCGATGGGCTGATTTAAATGGGCAAGCTCTAGCAAAAAAACTATATTGGCGTTGGTGTTCTTAATAGAAGTAGACTTGGGCCAAGATCCTCACCTCAAAATACCTTGGGGGAATGGAGTATGTGGATGTTCCTAGATACAACCTTTTGGGTAAAGGATTCATGGTTTGGAGTACATTGAAAAGGGGAGATAAGATAATTAAGCAAGGCTTGTTTTGGATTTGCAACAGAGGTTCAAAGGCTCTATTTTGGTACAATTCTTGGGACGATCATCCTCTTATTTTGGAAACTCATCCTCACTTGTAGGGATTAAGTAGGATTTTTTTGGAGGCTAGTTGGAGTCATGTGGTGGATTTCAAAATCCCTTAGATTCTAGCACAAGCTACTATGTATCAGTGGAAGGACCCACAAGAGTGGCCTCTTGGGGGTGAGATGGAGGATCTCCAAGAGCTTTCTTGCATTCTAGTTTGTTGTGTTTGCAACTCTCTTTTGGAAAAGGGATGTTCTAGCCTAGGGTTATGAATAGAAAGGAAAGTTGTCTATTGCCTCTGGTTATCAGGTGCTAGATAAGTAGATTTTTAGGGGAATGGGGGTCACCTAGTGGAAGCAAATTTGGAATAAATTATCTTGGCCCAAGTGTAATTTCTTTTCTTGGCTTGTGATGCATGATAGATTCTTGACCTAGAAAAATCTTTAGAAATGTGGTTTTCAAGGCCCCTCCATGTGTGTTGTTCTTTAATAGTGATGAGACCTCTTCTCATCTCTTTTTTTAGTGCTCTTTTGTTAGGGATATTTGGAATTTATGGTTGACTGCTTGGAATCAACCATGCAGCCATGGATCTTCTCTTAATAATTTTCAGCTCAAGTTGGGGAGTCCTCCTACTAAGACTTCTTTCCTCCACATTGCTTGGGAAATTGGTCCTAGCTTCATTATTTGGAATATTTGGTTGGAACGTAACCACATGATATTTTTGGATAAGAAGCTTCAGGTGAGGCAAGTTTGGATGAGAATTTTGGGGGTTATTCAGGAGACTTTAGTGGCCAAGTGTGATCTTTCAGTCCCTTTGGTTCTTGAAGATATGGGGGTGGTTCAGAATCTGGGCTTTCAGTTGGTGATAGGGGTGGGCCTCAAGCTAGCCTGGGCTAAAGTATTAGAGGGAAGGTCCTATAGGTTGGTCATTGGAGGCCTCCTCCTCTTGGGGTGTTGAAGATTAATACTGATGGGACCTCTAAAGGTAATCCTGGTCATGCTGGCATGGGAGCTATTGGCAGAGATAGTTCTGGGGTCGTTGAGTTTTTCTTCTTGGAATATAGAGGTTAACACTCTAACAACTCCATGGAGGCTTTGGCTATTCTCTTGGATTTTAAAAGGGCTTGCACCCTTGGGTGGAGAAGAATAATTTGTGAGTTTGACTCTCATATTGTGATTGACATGTTCAATAAGCACCAATTGGAGGAGGTGAATTGGTAGTTGGCTGTTGTGGTTAGGAAAATTATTTCTTTGGGGGGAGTGTTGGAATCTATCACCTTTTTCCACATCCCATGAGAGTGGAATAAGGTGGTTGATGGCTTGGCCAAATGGGGATCTAAGTGGTGGGGTGATTGGAAGTTGGATGATTGGGGTGGTCTTCCTAAGAATCTATCTCAGGAGCTGGGGGATCTAGTTTCAGATGATATGAGATGTTTCTTAAGTGTTACTTGATGGCTCTTTTTTTGGATTTGGGCCTTGGGTGGGTTGGTTGTACTTTCTGGTTTTGTATTACTCATTTGAATTAATAAAGCTTTTACCCTCTTCTTTTTTAAAAAATAAAAAATTAAGAACTAGTGTGATAAGTAGCCATATGTATATGTATTCAAAGGCCTCTTCTTCATTTGGGATTATTTTTCCTTCCATCTCTAGTGTTACCCATGAGTATACTATGTATCATGTACTTTTAAATTTTGTCTTCCTTGGTCTTTAATTTCTTACTTTCCACCCAAGTCTAAAGTCTTTTCCTTCATTTTAGCCTTTGTCTCGAGATCCTCTAAGTTTCTAACCTCTTGTCGTGCGTTCTTTAAGTTTTGAAACCTAAGTCCTGGCACTTGGTGTCTTTAAACCTTGTCATCAGGTTCATGTTTTTTCTAACCTCCCAATGGCCTGACTTGTTCTCCTTTTGTAGCGTCAAGTGTGTTGGTCTATTGTGTAGTTAGAGAGTCGAAGGTTTTCATAACTTCGTAACTCCCAACTTTGGGTTATAAAGTTTCAATTTTTCGCGACAAGGCGATATGTTGTTCATCCCACATGTTTTGAGGTGTGGCCTATGCATTTAATGAGGCGTACAGTACAAACTAGAGATGTCTTATCAAGGATTTTTTGCAAAGCACACAAATCTTAGGGTTTGATTTACCGAGGATTAAAATAAAGCCCTATATTAATTCAACACCAAACACACATCTTGTCATTTTGCATGACTTAAGGTGGTGGGGATTTATTTGGTTGAGTCTGCAGTTGTACATCCACCTCCTACAATTATTTCTTCAAGCATACGAGTGTTCCTTTGTGTACTGTGAGCTCATGTAGTTTGAAATTGGAAATCATTTGGTAGTTAGAGAGTCGAAGGTTTTCATAACTTCGTAACTCCCAACTTTGGGTTATAAAGTTTCAATTTTTCGCGACAAGGCGATATGTTGTTCATCCCACATGTTTTGAGGTGTGGCCTATGCATTTAATGAGGCGTACAGTACAAACTAGAGATGTCTTATCAAGGATTTTTTGCAAAGCACACAAATCTTAGGGTTTGATTTACCGAGGATTAAAATAAAGCCCTATATTAATTCAACACCAAACACACATCTTGTCATTTTGCATGACTTAAGGTGGTGGGGATTTATTTGGTTGAGTCTGCAGTTGTACATCCACCTCCTACAATTATTTCTTCAAGCATACGAGTGTTCCTTTGTGTACTGTGAGCTCATGTAGTTTGAAATTGGAAATCATTGGCTCGGTGTAAGGGACATAGAGCTGGGATCCTTTAAGTTGGAGGAATTATGGGTGCGTTTGGAAAGTAACAAAAGATTTGCTATTGATACAAAATTGTTAGAAAGTGGATTAGCTCACGTTGGGGGTTTCTCAGAAGTTGTGCTAAGCGTGGACCTAATAGGTGCATTCGTGAGAAGGTACATTCCATAAATACGGGAAATCAAAGTCATGGATGGGATTGTCATTGCTAAAATTTCTCCTGAAGTTGTTTCCTACGCGCTAAAGATTCCTAAGAGAGCACCTGTAAAGGACATGTCTATTGCGGTGGCTAGAGAGTTTTTCAAAGCTAATGAGGATTGGTGCAAGAATTCTATGGCCAAGGGGTGGTTGAAGTCAGAGAAAATAGGTAAGCCACAGTTACCTGCCAAACTTAAGAGAATGCATTTCAAAGGGGAAATCACAGATGCCATTGATTTGTTACATTCAATTGTTGGAAATGCACAAATTGAGTCTTTTGAAGATTGGATGTGTTAGTTTATTTTGGTTATCTATGATGAGAATGTGTTCATTGATCGAGCTAAGATAATTTTCTTTCATTTGAATGAACAATTGGTCAATTTCCATAAAACTGCTACCTTCCATTTGTGTTCTTGCTTAATATACATTATAGCTAGTCAAAGATCCTTTTGGCTGGGATTAAAGCCACAGGTACCTCCAACTTCTAGCATGCTTGTATATAAGTGTTATCTGTAGTTTACCAAGAAAGTTGGAATGGGAGATTTTTGCCTTGTCAATGTTGCATTCTTGATGGAAGCTATGAGGAAATTGGATGGAAACCTTGAAATGCATCTTTCTCCTGAGTCAATGTCTTTTGTATCAAATTTTGGAAGTTTCTATATTCAATTTGATAGGTTTTCCTACTCGAGGATAGGAGGTTTTGGGAAATCCCCATTAAAATTGCCTATATATCTTGAAGATTTGTTGGTGTTCCTGGAGGTCTGTAGACAAATGGCCGTGGTGAATGTGAAGTACATGAATATGGGGAAGTGGGGGTATGTTTTCCCATTGACAACTCCTTCCTTCACATGTAAAAATAATCAGATGGCCAAATGTGCTGAAGGGATTCTTAAAGAGTATAACCTCCAACATTTATTCATGAGGACTAATTTTGATAGCAAGGGTTTCGTGAGATAGAATTTATATGGAGAGAGTTCATATCAACATCAACCTTCTATTGAGGACTTTTAGGAAGATTGTGTTGATGAAGCCTTGAAAAGGGATTATATGAGGTTAACCCTCAGGAAAATACAAGTTTTTGGTCTTTCTTTCTAGATTCCTGAAAGTGCGACTGAAGATTCAGTGGTCATTGACCCCGAATATGAAGAATTGTCTAATAAATCTCATCCCAAGGTTGACTGGAGTAAAATGAAGTTTTGAATATAAATATACAAGTTTCTCCAGTGTTGAAAAGAAATTGGGACTAGTTACAAGCAAAATGGCAACAGGCTGTAGGTTCTACTCAAGAACCAAAATCATCTTAGGGAAATGAACAGGGATCCACTCAGACTGTTGCAGTGAGTACATCATCAGGGAGATTGGCTACTAGGTCTTCTAGTGAAAATTCATAGTTCGAGGGTGATGGTGAGAAGCTTGAAGAGACGACTAAATTGAAATCAATGTGCCAATAGGACAACATATCTACCCCTACTCCTAAAAAGAAGACCAATCAACCAAAACTTGTGCCTCAAGATTCTAATGCCATTTTTTAGTAAATTGTTGAAGACAATGCCTTTCCTCCTTTGTTTGAAGTACCCTCTTCCCCGGTGAAAAATATACCCATCACTCCTGGTGAGTCTAAAGAAATTACTCAAGGAAATAAGGATTTTGTTTTGGTAGAAGCCTCCCCAGTATGGCTGAAAAAGGCAGTGGAGAAAAAGAGAAAATATACTCCTACAACAATAGTTGGAGTAGATACTATTGCAAAGTTTCTCCAGACTTCCTCAAGGCCAAAGAAAGCTTATAAAATGTTGAGAATGCTGATTGACCCTACTTCTGGTAATCAAGTATTGGAAATTGCAGATCCTATAAAGGATCTAAATGATGATGAGATAATAGAGGCTAACTATAAAATCACACATGTTGATATGGGGCCCCAAACACTTGAAGGTGATGTGTATCACACTAATTATTCAGTCAATGCCTTGATTAAAAGAAAGAAAGGAAAAGGTGAAATTTCAATCTCAGGTTCTTGATTTAAAAAACTTTATTTCTTCTATAGTCCCCCCTTCTATATCCAATGGAGCCTCAAGTTCTCAGGTAGGAGTTATTGATGGTTCTATAATGCAATTAATCATAAAGAATTTGAGCTATTCCAAAACTGCCAACAAATGAATTGATGAAATGTCTCAGGAGACTATCCTCTTTATTAGTAAATTTGTGCTTTTCTACACTCAAGTTGTTGATAAAAGGAAGGAATTGATGACAAAGCTACAACAAGTAAGGAAAGATCAGACCAACCTCTTCGTGCTCTCACAACAAATGAAAGAGTTGATTTCCATGGATTGGATGAAATTGATCAATGAACAAATTGTGAATGATCCAAAGGAGTTAGATCCTTCTTGCTCCGACTCATTGGAGTGGAAATTAAGCATTTATGACAACCTGGTAAAGGATATTTTTGAAGCACTCAAAATGTATCTAGACATGCTGGTGGAGATTAAAGGAAATTGTCATGACCTAAAAGTAGATATAACTGATGAGTTTGATGAGAAGATTCTAGATTTGAAGGAAATTTCTAAATTCGAATAAGTATTCAACAAGGAGATGGTAGATCGTGCCACAATGACCAAAAGAATCTTTCTCAAAGCTCGGTAGATTGCAAGTCTACCTCAATTCCTTTAAAATTGAAGAAAATAGGAGTTTGATACTCTGAACGAGTCTGAGGCTGCTCTAACCAAATGGAGAATCGAACTACAGATCACTGTAACACCAGGGAGCAAAGAGATATTTGCAATTATTACCAGGTACATAGACTACAAATCTAGGATGAAGGCACAAGAAAAATTGTTGTAGCAAGAAGCAATCGAGGATCTGGAAGATGAAGAGGTTGAGGCGGAGGGAAATGATGCATAGTTATTTTTTATATTTCATGATACTTTCTTTTAATTTGTCTCTTTTATGTTAAAGACTATTTTTAATTATTCGGTACGGTTACTTTCAAGAAACCATTACCAAAGAAAATTGGCTTATGCTTTAAATATGGGTTTGGCTAATGTGATTTGGATCTTTTTGGGCAAACTTTGATTTACTCATTAGAGAAAAATTTTGTTATCTTGATTTATTGCTTTATGTTATTCTGATATAGAAGACAATGGTGGAATTTATGCATTCATAATCTTTGAATTATGGCATATGAATCTGTTTTGCTTATGTTGAATGTTCTACTAGTGTGTGATCTATTATTGGAATGATAGATACTTTCATTTGTTGCATAACTGTAGTATTGTTTATCTACGAATAAGGATTTTGTGGTGATATTTGATTTAACTTTAGTTGTGGAGTATTTTTAGTTTTATCATATGAAGTCAATGAATTCATTTAAAGCTTTCTAGTTAAAAGCCTCTTCCTTTATTTTCTTTTTGGTTAAAAGCAACATTAGTTAAAAAATTATGCATTGAATATTAAATGAAGGTAGTTGCCACCTTTTAAAATAAGTAGAGAATCGGTCTGAAAATTATATTATTACTGATTCAACTGTGGTTATATTTGTCACCTTAGTGGGCATGAGAATATAGAGTTAGGTGATAAATCTGTCAACCAACATCTAGATGGGGTTTTTCAAAAAATAAAAATAAAATATGTTTATGTTTATAAGTGAGATGATTAATATGGCATTGAATAGGTCATTTATGACACCCAACTATAATTCATTCAACTTAATTTATAGAATCTTAATTATTTTTCTATTTTGAACCACAATCTCATTATAGTTTTGTGAGAGTTGAAGGAAGGCCATATTTACCTAGCATTACTAAATTGGATATCTATATGTCCACTTACCTCAACTATTCCAAGGAAAAGACTCTACTAATCACATATCTAGGAAGCTTATACAACTTACCTAAATAGCCATAAAGCTTGATGGCTATGCTAGCTTGACTAAAGAACTAGTCACCCCGTGTAGCCATCTTGATAATCAATTGATATTTTTTATTCCTTGGGAGATTTTTGTTTATAATTAAGCTAAGGGTAGATAAAAGGAATTTATCTACATATTAATAGTAACATGAGGTCTTATGAGGAATCCATACTATCACTAAGTTATATCCATATATTGTGTGGTAGAGCTTAGGATTGATGTGGGGATATAAGGGATAACAGTGATGAAAAATCATGTGCATGAGTATTAATGGGCACCTAAAATTCTTAAAAATTATTAAGTTTAGGTATCCATTAATCCTAATGCACATTATTTTAAAAAAATGAGAAATTTTTCCACAACAACTATTATTGTAGTGTTGTGTGTGGTTTATGCACTATTACCAAATTTTCTCTAAATATGAAATTATCATCATTCAACCCAAATATATATGGAGTAATGCTATATTCATTGATGGCACCATCCTTGAACTGATTCAACTTTATTGGGTATTACAAGGGTTTCATGAGAAGGTAAGATGGGAAAATAATCTTCATGGAATTAAATTGATCAAGGACTTGGTACCATGAGTGTGAAAGGACATTTGGATATAAGTTCATATAGATCCAAAAAGAACACCTATAATTATTGTTATGTGTTTGGCTAAGATTTGACATATAAAGGGGTTATATTTTCCTTTTCCCTTAATGGTTGTGGATGAGGAGCCATACAATTTTGCACAAGGAGCCATACTATTTGGAACGAGCCACCATAACTTATAGAATAGAGTGGAAATTAGGGATGAGATACTTAGGTAGAAATGAGGTACACATTTTATATTCAAAAACATCTCTAGCATCTAGTAGTTTCTTTTAATTTTAAGGCCACTCTTCTATAGTGAAATACATTTCTTTAAGGGAAGTGATTGTCAAAGAGAGAATAAGATCACAAATTAAATATACTCCATCCTTTAGAATGTAATTTCTTACTATATAAGACAAGGGAACAAGGTAACCTAGTTTAGCCACCAATTCATTGGTACAAAGTGAATGAGATGTAGGATAATTCTAGTTTTAAAATATCAAGATTCCCTCTTTCAGTTGGAGGTATTGGTACAATAAATTACTTCGTAACTTCTTTATATTTTTCACCTATCCTCATTTTCATATCTCTAGAAGTACCTTCCATTATTTTTGATTATTTGTAAAGAGCTTGAATGTCTATTTTGCACCAAATCAACACTTTTGACTTACTTCACCCCTCATTTTACTTCATAATAGGTTAAATGAAAAAAATTATAAATGCGAACACAACCAAGGCTTTGTATACTTATAGGTTCATGCATAATGGTGGTAAGTTTATTGGTTAGACCTGAATTTATTAAAACATTATGATAGTTGATCTACAATATATTTAAAACTTAAACTATTTGCATCCAATTAGTAGTAGGTAGTGTTGTTCTCTATAGATGGAAAGTTCATCATCAATGTTGTCCTTTAGAGTATTTCTAAGTGTTTATTTATTGTGACAATATATTCCATCTTCCCCTTTTTGGAACTTAAACAATAACTAATCATTTCAAAACTCCCAAGGAAGTGGGAATTGTTAGATCAATAAGATATGATATGATCGAATGATTTCACACATTCCTAACATAAACAATTATGAAATATTTTTCTTAAAGTAAAAGTGATGGATCCTAGTGTAAAATACTTTACACAATATAATGTAGATCACAATTCAATAGTTTTACCAAATAATTGAATTATATAGCTCAAAATTTTCACATTTAATTCTTCATTTTTTCCAATCAACATAGTTAAATGGAAACACAAATCAGAAGCAAATTTATGAATTTATTTATTATTTCTTCAACTAAATATGGTTAGGTACATATTTTCTATTTTCCACTCTTTCAATTATCTATTCAAGCATCATCCTACACTTAATTTCCTAATACACCCAATTATCTGTAGCCTTAATCCTTTATTCTCCCTTAGGTGCACAACCCATATTTACTCTGATCTGCATACATTTAAAGTTCATATTGATTTTGTTTTTGTTTACACTCACTACCCTCTTCACTCTAGTTGCAACCTACCTTCTCCCTACCTACAATGGGATTAAATTTTCTCTTTGTCATGCCCACATTTTAATGTGGATCTAACACAAATGTCACTATTATTATTTTTTAAACATAGATTTGTAACTTAACGCGCTCTTGACAAGCCACCATTACGCAACACAACTACTAAGGTTTAATTTTAATAGACACAATTGTATTGATTGACACACAATGCATGACTTAATTAGTTATAGGTTCATATTGGATGACCACCTTAGTCCAATTTTATTTGACAATAGACTTTAGACTCTTACATTTTCCTTGAGGTAAAAGTGTTGTTAATAGGATTCCACCAAACAACTCACCACTTAACTTAATTCCTAGAACTTGATTTTTTCATAAGATGCTTTCATTATCCCAACTCGAATAAATTGAATTATGTGTAGAATATTTGACCCCAAATAGTTGATTTAAAATTTATGTGCATTTAAAAGTTAGAACCTTGTTAACAATAGCACTAGAATATGCCCCTTTTAATTACACATAGAATATATTAACATTACTAAGTTTATATTTTTTACTCTCCCAATGATAAGGGATTTATTATTTTATTTATTTTTAGTTTTCCTCGTGGTATCATTAGGTAAAAACCCTTAGATATGTGCAATCTTTGCATTTATAATAAGCTTACTAAATTTAATTTACTTATTTTATCAAAAATTTGAATTGAAAACTAAATGGTTTCAATACTCCTTGTAACATAGTGTTAGTGGGAGTTTTTTATTATGGATGAATCATCAGTAATACTATAATTCCAATTATTTAATAAATGAGCTACTTAATCTCTCTAATTTTCTATTTGTCATCAAGGGGCTCTTTCTTTGCTAATTAACTCAACAAGGTTAATTAAGATTGGTTTGCTTCTTCTTTCATGTATACAAGTTTTCACTACTTTTAACTTATTATCTTATTATGTATTTGTAATGTCTATTGAATTGCTTTCAAAGGCCTTATATAATAATATCTACATAAATTAAATATCATAGGCAATTTTCATTAATCTTATAACTTAATTGATATTTGATAAATGAATATTGCAACTAAATCATTAACACTTCATCTAGTTAAGAGTGTAGTTGAGAATGGTAATTTATCCCAAATTTACCATTATAAAAATATTTATAACCATAACTTAATTAATTCAATTAATTTATCTTATCTAAGTCTATACTCAATCGAAGGGATTTAATTAGCTAGAGTGGCAAATTACCACTTGTTTTTTATTATAGGAAAAGCAGGTTTTGAAGGGACCCCAAAACCCTTTACAAGATAAGCTGTTGCATCATCATATAATAAAAAATAATAGAAGCAGCCAAAAAGCAACCAAAAAACAACACACAAATAGCCAAAAAAGACAAAAAATAGTTTCTAAGCAAACTAAATATTTTTCAGAATGTTCACCACTTCAAGATCACTGTCAATAATTTTCTGATTAGTATTCATAACTTCCACCACTTCAACAATAGGAATACCCTTCTTAGCATTAAGCTTAGTCTTGTTGCGAGTACGGGTTGAAGGACCAATTTCATTAGTAATTTTATGCTGCACATCACCTTCAACCACCAAGTCTTTGGCTCCAAAGCTGTCCCCCAGCCACTTCCTAGCCTTTTCATTCAAAAGACACAAACCCATCACCTCATTGCACATGGCATGTTTGCTAACCTCCACAACCTTCTTTAACTTTCCCTCCAAAATAACAAACTTTTTCTCATAGGAATTCTTCATATTGAGCATTTCATTCACAACCATCTTGAGAGTATCACAGAGCTATTTGGCTTCAACCTGAACCTTATCAATATGAGCTTGCATAATTGGTCCCTTAGAAGAGAAAGCCTCATCAACATTAGTGTAAGCCACTCTAACATGAAAATTAGTAGAATTCATCTCATGAAGGACCCACTTAAAGAGATTAAACAGAGAGAGTGATTCTTCACTAGGCCAAGATAATTTGGCATGATTTACCTCCTAAAATTAAAACCATATTTGTCAATGGCATAATCTGCCTCAAATTCCTCATTGGAAGAAGCATTCTTCAATGTATCCTTCCCTTTTTGAGCAAAAACTTCCATCCCTTTATCCACATTCTAATCCAACACTTGGTTAGGAAGCCCCTACTGCTCTTCCCTCTCTAAATTCCCCAAAGATCTAATCACCTGTTGCACCTTCTTATTTTGTACATTAAGAATAGGGGAAATCCCTTTCTAGCCTTTATTGGTCATGACCTCCTTGGTTAGGTTCTCCTTCTTTGGCCCCTTCAACTTCTTACAACTGGAGCTTTTTCCAAGATTAGAACTAGGGTGCTTAACCTCACCCTCAACACCCGTATCATACCCATTAGCCATTGAGATCAGGGATTGAGCCTTCTTTCATTTATTTCCAACAACCTTTTTCTTATTGCCTCCCGATCCCTTCAAAGCTTTAGATTTTTGGGAGGGATTCACAATCTCAACCTCATCACCAGAAATAGACTCCTAATCTCTAGAGGGAGCATTAGATTAGGTATTTTTCTTCTTCTTACCCTTAGACCCAACAAGAGTCTCTGAATCACCTTTTGAAGAAGCCTCCGAGCTAAGGGAGTAGTCCTCATCCTCAAAACCAGTGATATACTCAAGATTTTTCTTTTTTCTACTAGTTGAGGGTTGAGCAAGGAAAATAAATGCCTTAACATAGTTAATTATCAACACAATAATCCCTTCATGGAGTATAGGGTTCTTAGGATTACATCTGTGATTCGTAATACTAGTTTCCAATGAAACCAAGAGGTAGTATGGAAAGGACACTCTCTTTTTATGCCTAAAATGTTTTAGTAAAACAAAATGGTGCCTTGAAATAACAAAAAAGTGACCATCTAAAGTGAAATACCTCATAATCTCCTCCGCGACATCTCTCCATATTTCCTTAAGAGAAGAGCACAAATAACCTCCACACTTCACTAGTTCCAACTTCCTCCACTCATTATGTTTGAAGAAGACATCCATAGTCGAGCTAGACTCGTTATTGTCTTTGTAAAACTTCATCCCATCCATCAATATTCTAGTAATTTCAACAATTAATTCCTCAGTGATAGTAACTTCCTTTCCCCCAAATTCTAACACCCTATTGTGCCATGCCTCTAGAAAGTCTTGGGATTTCTTCTTATCGTACCCATGCAACCTCTCCATATATGAGGTAACACCACCCGCTTCCAATATTTCGCATAATCTCTTGTTCGCTTTGACAGTGCCGCAAAATTTAGGCTCCAATTTGTTTCCACTCCCACCCATGGTAGAAAAATGCAAAAACCCCACCAACAGAAATAACTTACAGACAAGATGAATGAACTTAGAAAGCTTGCACCAAAAAATAAGAAACCTCGAGAAGGAAAAGGCTTCCCGACTACCCATAATCTATGTGGAATTGATAGTGGTAGAGGGAAATCATAAGAAGGGACGGCCTAGTCATTTGAGCCAACACACCATACCTCTCGACCTTTCCTCTCAACAACAAAAAAGGCTGCCAGATAAGGAGCATGTGACATCCTATTATCATAAAAAGAGCAAAAATCTCAGCACCTTTGAGCATCATGCTAAATAATCGAGCAAGCTTCTTGGGGTAGAAGATCATGTTCACCCCACACCTTAACATCATTGACCCCATAATTGGCGAAGAAATCAACCAACCTATTACCTTCTCTATAAATATGAGAGATAAGGAATTGATCGAAATGGGATTATTAGTAAGCACCTCTACCACCCACAAAGGATATGACAACTTTTTAAGATAATTAATGATATTGAGGGAATCGCCCTCAAGCCAAACTTTAGTAAATCCTTTAGATTCTACAAATTTCAACCCATGATAGGTTGTAGCAATTACCACTTGTTATTAAATTTCTTTCCATATTTAATTTAAATATTATTTTAATCCATAATTATAATTTTAAAATTTATATAATTTAGTTTCCATGGAATGCCTTTTTAATGTTTGATAGCACATCAAACATTATCTCTATACCATGAGAAATAATAATTAGGTCTCTTTCAAAGTATTTAAATGACCAAATTATAATATTTTATATATCTACTTGGAGATCCCTTAGTTGGGTTAAATTAAACTCTAAACATAATATCTCCTTATTTGATTAAAACTAAATATACATTTGATAAATTTTCAAATATGAATTTGTAAAAAGAAACAAAAATGCAAAGTTATTTATTTAAATTCTCAAAAGTGACATTAAGTTGTCACTCAAAAGAGGGGTCCTAGCCTCATGGACTTGGGGCATGGACTTAACCCCTATTAACTGAAACTTATTTAAATTAATTAGAGTTTTAAGTTTAAACAAAAGTTAATGTGTTGCACATTTAATCACATCCACTCGATGAGGTGATTTTTCACCTTTGGATCTTAGGGTTGCAAATGAAAACCCTAATCCATAAGGATAGTTTATTAAAAGGTTTTCTTTTTTATTTATTCATTTTTCTCTTATTTGTGTTGCAAGTTGAAGGTAGAGTGAAAAAGGAGTTCATGCCAATCTTCTTACAATGTAAAATGGAGATTCTTATATTTTTTGCAGGTTTTCTTTTTGTTTATTTCTTTATTATCCATTTATTTACTTCATTTTTAAATTTTTGCAAGTCTAAAACCCTCATTCCATATTTTTCCTATCTTCTTATTCCTACAGATGAAATAAATTTTAATACATTACAGAGGAATTTTTAAATATTTTTATTTCTTCCTTTTTTTCTCTTTTACTACTAGCAACCTGTATAAAATGGGATAATGAGTTGAGCGTAATAAAAATATTTTTAAGGGTTTTATTTTTTACATTTTATAGATTAGAGTTTTTTTTTAAAATTTTGTAGAGGGACGAGGGGTGACAGTGCCATTGGGTGGGCTCGCCCCTTAATGAGGGGTAGCAACACCACCCATGGCCTGCTCCCCTGGGTCTGGGGCCATGGGTCCCTACTATGGGTTGTGGCACCCTTATATAGGGGTCACGGTACCCTAACAGGGCCACACCCTTGCTAATTTTTTTTAATATTTTTTTGTATTTAAAAAGTATAATTTTTTTTAATAAAGAGGGTAAAAATTTATGGATATCAAAATGCCACCATTATAGAGAATTCAGGGTCTAAACAGGCACCCAAAAAAACCAAAATCACAACACTAGTGAGCAATCAACCACATGAGAAGACCACCACAAGACCAATGAACAACAAACATTAACCCATCACATCCTCCAAAATAAACCTCTCTAAATCTTAAAAAAACTCTAGGGATAACTTCTCCAAGCCATCAATTTTCCAACTGCCATCCTACTCAGAAGCCCATTTGGCTAAATAATCGGCAACCTAGTTCCACTCATGAGGAATGTGAGTGAAATAAACTGACTCAAAACTAGAACATAACTATAGATCTATCTAATAACATAGGCAATTTTCCAATTAACCCCATCCAAATTATACTCCGTCAACAAATTAACAATGACTTGAGAGTCTTATTCGTAGGAGATCTTGCACTAGCCAAGAGCACAAGCTCTCTCCATCGCCCAAAGGATCACCAAACATTGCATAAAGTTATTGGTTTGTTGCCCCTTATGAATAGAAAATAGAAAAATAACCTTACCATAACTATCTCTTCCAATTCCACCAATACCAGTAGGTTTAGGATTACTCCTAAAAGAGCCATCCATGTTGATCTTTAAAACACCCAACGAAGGAGGGGACCGACCCCCAACTCTTTGAACCTTGTTTTTAGCACACCTGCTTATTTTAATACAAAAGGAGTTGAAATCCAAAACCCAAAGACCTAATCTATTCATGATCTCTTCATCCCCCCTCTCCAAAGGGAAATAAACTTCACATTTGGCTTTCATAGTCTCCTGAATCATACTAACAACTCTTTTCACATTTGGCTTTCATAGTCTCCTGAATCATACTAACAACTCTTTGCCAAACCAATTGGATCATCAACTTAACACTCTATAATATCTTGCGGTTCCTTTCAAGCCATATCTTCCAAAGAATGAAAGCTGGGGCAATAGTCCACACAATTTGGAGAAAAGAGGCATGTGTCAGAGGCCTCCCCAAACTGCACCAAAATTCAACCAGAGAGGATGTATGAGCATAAGGATGTCCCTAGATTCCCCACCAAAAATTCCAAATAAGTGTAGAAAAAGGACAACAAAAGAACGTGGCATGAATCCTCCGCACTGCACCCACAAAGAATGTAAATAGAAGGACCCTGAAAGCCACACTTTCAAATATTATCCCAAGTCAAGCACCTATTCCAAGATAAAGTACACAAAAGCAATTACACTTAGGCCAAGAAAACTTATTCAATACATTCTTCCACCAAGAAACTTCCATCCCACCCTACTTTTGAGATATCAACTCCTAATAGCCACTAGCCACCATGAAAACCCCCTTAGGATTAGGGCTCCAAGCCAAAATATCCCTCTCCCTAGGAGAGCTACACTCTCTATCTGCAAGAATCTTGTGGATCTCAACTTGATCCTCCTCCAATCCACCAAATGATCACTCGCATAGATCTTTCCATCTAGACACTTCCATCGACTCACAAGGATAAGAAGTTTTAAATTCCAACACCCTAGGCCAACCAGCTTCCAAGAAGCAATGAAAAAGGTCCTACAGATTAGGATGTTGGGCCATGATAGGAGGAAACCCATCCCAAGAATCAAACCAAAAGAGAACCTTAGACTCCCTATTACAAATCTAGAACAAACCATCCTTAATCAACTTAGCTCCTTTTTTAAGCAGATACCAAGGGACCTCCTCCTTCGGTACACCCTTCAAATACTTGTGTGAAATAATCCTTGACCAGATGTGATCCTATTCAATGCACCATCTCTAATATTCTTATAAAATAGAGCCAAACTAGAAAAATTGGACTACCATAGTCCAAGGCCACCCAACTATTTTAGGTGACAAATAGTTTCCCACTTCACTGGACTCCGCTTAGAGGATGTCAAGATTCCAACCCATAAGAATTGCTTAGCAAGAGAGTCCATATCTCTGATAAATCCCAAAGGAGCCACTTGAAGCATACACCTATAGTTTGGAAGAGCCCACACCATCAACTTAAGAAGCAACAACCTACCCGCAAAAGATAACCACCTATGAGTCCAATGGTTCACTTTCCCTCGAAACTTGTCCAAAATAATTTTCTAGGAGCCACTAGGAAGGGTACCAGAAGAGATAGGAATTCCAAGATATGTCAAAGGCAATTGGCCAATCTGAAATCTCAGAATATGAGTGATACACTTTGGAATAAGCATAGGATTATTAAAGAAGAAAATGGAAGATTAATCCTCATTAATCTGTTGATCGAAAGTCATGAGGTAGCTGTTCAACACCTAACACAAATTAATGGCCTCTCTAACCTTGGCCATACACATCAGAGCAGTATCATCCAAAAATTACAAGTGCAACTGAGGGGGAAGACCATTACCCCAATGCCAACCTTGAATTAGACCTTGATTAACATGGCTCTTAATCACTCTCCCTAGGCCTTCAACCAAAAGATTAAAAAGATAAGGAGAAAGAGGTTCTCCTTGTCTAAGGCCTCTAGAGGCCTTAAATAAATATGAAAATTCCCCATTAACCAAAACTGAGAAGGAAGTGTAACACAACTCATTATCCACATAACCCACTCCTCAACAAAACCAAAAGCAAGAAGCACTTTCTGCAAGAAGGACCATTTATCTCTATCATAGGCTTTAGCCATGTCAAGTTTGATGAACACAAATTTTTCTTTTGAGGCCATCATGGAATGAATAGTTTCAACAACAATAATCACTCCATCCAAGATTTTCCTGTCCACCACAAAGCCCCCATGTTCGTTAGAGACCAGCTTGCTAATCCATCACTTCAATCTTTTAGCCATCAACTTAGATAAAATCCTATAAACCACACTGCAAAGGGTAATGGGCCAAAACATACTCAACCTATCATCCCCATCACATTTGGAGATGAGAGCAAGAACAATAGAGTTCATAGTCCCTAGCATTTTTTTGTTCCTTTGGGATTCACACACCACCTCCAATAAATCTAAATTTATAATATCCCAAATTTCTTGAAAGAATTCAATTGGGAACCCATCAAGACTTGGGGCTTTACCCTTCTTCATTTGAAAAACAATAGCCTCCAATTCCTCCAAGGAAATGCAACACAAGAGGTACTCATTCATTTCCAAAGAAACAAGAGAAGGAATACAAGACAAGACATGATTCTCTTCGGCCCACACATTAGGGGAATCCTCCCTAAAAAAATTAACAAAATATTGAGAGGCTTCTCTAAGAATATCTCCCAAAGAGGATAGATGCTCACCCTTGGAATTCACAAGGAAAAGGATGGAATTTCCATGTCTCCTAGCCTTCATAGAATTAAACAAAAAGACAGTGTTTATGTACCCTTCCTGCAACCACTCAACACGTGCCTTCTGTTTCCAATAAATCTCCTCTAGCAATTCACACTCCTCCAGATCTTTCAGAGCCTACGCCTCTACCATAAGAGAATCCTCAAAAATAAAAAATCCCTAATATAATGAGTAATAGCATCCAAACTGTCCCAAGTTACAGCCTTAGCATGGAAGATGATACCAAAACATTGCGTATTCCACCTTTTAAGTTGATACTTCACATATTGCAGTTGCTTAACAAAAGAAAACATTGCGGTGCCATAAGTAGGTTTACCACGATACCACCAATTATCCATATAATCTTGTAGAGAGGGTTGATGCAACCACATTAGTTGAAAATTAAAAGAGGGGGATTGAGAAACATGAGCCATAGAAGTAGAAAGCTTAATCGACCAATGATTAGAACCCCGCTAGTCAAGAATCTCAAAACTAGTCAACCAGGACCTACCAATCTAGAAATAGGAAACCATGAACTTGTCCAACCTCTTAGCAATACAATCCTTACCACATCATCTATTATTCCAAGTATAATGGTCATTGCTAGGTTTAATATCCACAAGATTTAGGAAAGAAATATTATCACAAAGAAGAAAAGAAGAGGGCTCCAACCTCAACACTCTTCCCCTCTTATCATGCATATCAATAATAGCATTGAAGTCACCAACAATAATCCAAGGATAGAGAGGGGTAGAACTCCAGATAAACCAAATATGATATCAAAGGCGCAACTTACTTAACATATCCGTGTGAGAATAAATATTAGTAAGAAAAAAATTTCCCTAGTCTCCAAACTTGAGGCAACCACAAAAATAGAATACTTACAAGACATCCACCAAAGGGAACAAATATTCAATGGGTTCCACAAGAATGATAATCCACCAACATTACCTTGAGCTCCAATACATTGACAATGTCCACGCCACCAAAGTTTAGGCATTAAACCACACATACTCTCAACTAAAAGTTTAGTTTCCTGAATGAATACCATATTAGGAGAATGACTTTAGACTAAATCATGAACAATTTTTTGTTAAGGGCCACTATTCAAGCCCCTAACATTCCATGAGAGAATAATCATTTTTGATAGTTGGAAAAGTGAGAATCAAGAATCTTAGTAGATCTTGAATCCACCAACGTCTCCCCTATCATCCTAATTTTCTCCAAATCCCTCTTTCTCGACCCAGCCTTGGAAGGCTTCTCAGGAGCCCCTTTCTTAAGATTTTTCTAAAAAAGCCCCAAAGAAGGAGAAGCCTTGTTCCTTTTTTTGAATCATACACCATCTTCTCTAAAGGGAGAGAGTTTTCCACCTCAATCTTTTCCAAAGCTACAGGGGCCACAAGAACAACTGAATCCACTAAACTTAGATTTGTGTCCATTTAAAATAAACTACCTTCTTGAATACTTTGAAGATTTTTAGAAATAGTACCTTCCTCAACCACCTCCAAGACACTTGGATCCAGATCCATCATACCAAGGTTCACCTCCTATTGACTAAGGGCATCCAACACATTAAAGCAATTAAAAGTGTCCCCTTCTTGCCTCTGCTTGAAAGTTCTCTTCTGCTCATGGTTCCTGTTATAGGGCTTAACAAGAGTAAAGCCCTGTTTATCTTCCACTTCAATAAGAATAGGGGCCTTGGCTTTTTCATCCTTAGAAGGATTGTGAAGGGGTTGAGTAGGTTGGGAATCTAAAGATCTAAACCTAGGAAATCTCTACAACTAGCATAAAAAATGAAGAGTCTCATAATCAAGATGTTGCATCCAAGAAGATGAACCCACACAAATTCCCAAAGAGTTTGGAAGAGGGTTACTTAAATCTATTTCAACACAAATATGAGAAAAAGTCATTACCTTTGTATCCTGCGTTTGTTGAGAGGGATCCACCGGTTTCCCCAAAAGTAGAGCAACCATATGCATAATGTCATTCCACCAAAATTCAACTAGGAACCAAGGGAGGCACACCCACACAAGAACACAATTTGGGAGCTCCTATGAAGGGTTAAAACCAGTGTGCCAGGGCTTGATGAATAAATTAATCTGGTTGTGAAAATAAGCCCCTCCTTTGAAAACCTTGTTGTGATTAGCCATGCAATTGCAAACAACCATAAAATAACTATTTGCCAAAAAAATCACTTCCATTCCACCCTCTGGATTCTAAGTCCTCCTAGCCCACAATTTCAAAAATGGGAGTGAGACTCACATTCCCATGAATTTTTAAATCAAGGCATGGTTTGAAAAATATTGAACATCCTCTATAATTGAATCTAGTTGAATCACTAGAATAGGCCTATCTTGGCTCCTCTCTAGGAATCTATTAATTTTTAGAATTAGAGGGCCTCCAGATAGAGCTAACCCTCCCACCCCCGAATATTTAAACAATAGGTTACCCTCAACAACCCTCTTTGAGGGAGATGGTGATTTCGCACCTAATGAAGCACAAAAATCCATGAAGATCTTGGAGCTTTTCGCTGCATTTGATGCCATTCCAAGGCAAACCAAAGGAAAAATCCCCTTAAATCTCCCCAAAAACCAAACACTTATAAGTAGGAAGAAAACAACAAAAAGAAATGAGTAGATAACAAAAAAAAATTTAAACCCCCCTGAATACAAAGAGATCCCACCCTTGACAAAAACAACACCCACAAACCCAGATCTAGGCTCAAAATGAGCATGCATAGGTAAAGGATAACGTGCAAGCCATGACTTTACCAACTGCGGACTTGCACAAACCCCTGCACCCACGCCAATCTCCTTATCATTTTTTCCAACTAATGGAAAAATCAATACTCAATAATTTAAAATTTTAATACAATTTGTTTTTTTTATTATTTAAAATAGTAAACTTATAAAATATAAAAAGAATAAAATATATATAATATTTTAT
>VDFB02271358.1:912381564-912499300 GCA_007258455.2 Sequoia sempervirens
CATGAAAATAAACTTGAACTTTAAAATATTAGAACTTTATTTTATTTTTTTGCCTTGAAATAAAATAGCACTTCATCATCCATCTTCATAAAAGCTCACATATAACATGCACCATGCACCCATTCAAAGTTGAACATTTTTCACAATTTAGGATGGGGGAGTCCATTTACTTACATTATAAGCAAACTACCAAATTACATTACATACCTTGTCTTTAGGCATCATAAATTGGTTAGTTGGGTGTTATTCGGTTAGGGAAATGGGTGATCAATGGTGGAGTGCCACATGGTGAGGGACGATGAAGGGCATTTGTGTTGTTAACCTACCCCTTTGCTGTCTATAGGCAACCTAACTATCTCAACCATGTTAATTAATTATTATGTTTTCACAATCTGGATCTGAAAACAAGTTAAAGTGAAGTGGTAGTATATGTATGAGTCTTCGATAGAAACGAGATATGGATGTTGAAGTGCAATGAAAAACCTAACACTATAAGACCTGTCTCTGCTCCCTTATTTTGGCAAGGCATTCCGACAGCGTGCAATTAAGAATACCTCTGGTTTTCATTTTTCTGCAATGGCGAGTATGGCAGCTTCTTCAGCCAAGGTGCATGCAGCAGCAGCTCTCTCTTGCAGGCCAAACCAGGTACGGTATTTGTTGGGCACAATCGGGTGTTTGTTAAATCTGTTTTCTGTTATTAGGACTTGGTTAAATCTGCTATTTTCTTTTTGGGTCTTTCTTAAATTTCAAGATCTGGCTGTAACCCTTTGGAAGGATCCGTGTAGCCACATATAGTTGTTGTTTTAATGAGTCTTTCGTTTGATGGCATTGATTTAGTAGTCTAATAGATGGTTTTTCAATTGTAAATTTACTTTCTTTTAAAGGTTCTGAATAGAAAAAAGTCTTATTTTGATTTAGTAGTTGCATGACTGAGATTTTACTTGGGTTTTTCCATTGTGTTAAATTTTGTGTTCTAACAGGAAATTTCAATTTAATTTAAGAGATTTATAGCTGAGATTTCTCACAGGCTTTTCCACTGAGATGATTTGTGAAGATTCTGAACAGAAAACTGTGACTTTGCTTTAGTAGATGTATGTCGAGATTTAACGTGGGTTTTTGGATTGAGTCGATTCGTCAAGTGAACAGGAAACTGTCTATTTTGTTTAGTTGATTTGCGGCTAATCTTTTATTGAGGTTTTCCATACAGTCGTTGGTGGAGTTTCTGAACACAATAATCTCCTTTTGAGATATATCCAAGCGTGATGCAACTGAGTAGTCTTTAATGATTGCTATTTGATTGTTCAATTTGTTTTCCGATTATTGGAAGCACTACTTTGCTCCCCAATTTTCATTTTTTGAGACTTTTAGGGTGCTCCCTGCAACTTTGTAGATGGAAAAGTTTTTTTTAAAAACCTGGATAAGTTTCTAGGAGGTCTGGTTTCTTTGAACCTATTTTTCCTCTTAGATTTGACCAATGTAAAATCTAACTTTTCTGAAATACCACGGATGTGCTTGAGTGAAACTTGTGACGTACAGAGGACATTGGGCGAAGATTCTTAGGCAGAACCAATTAGGTTTTTGTCAATCTGACATTTCTGAATGCCACGGATGTCTTTATGCAGAGGACATTGGGCGATGAATCATAGCAGAACCAATTGATAATGCGTGTAAAAGTTGTTTGTCAGCAAGTTTGAGGTTTTAAGTATTTTTAATGTGTGTGTATGCTGTACTTATTTTCCTGGAGTGGTGAGCTTTGAAATCAAGCCTATCTGCATTTTAACTCGAGTTGATGTTGTTTTTACTGAAACCACAGTTCCGCGTTCCCCTTCTTTGTATCTAGTAAGATAAACTTTCTAACTTTTCCATGTTGTAGTGTGAACAGCCTGAGTTTTCATACTTAAGGTTTTTTTCAATTAGAAAAATTGTCGTAAGCTATAAATCTGATGATAAATACTCTAATGAAGGATTGTATAACGTATAGATCCATACTGTTTCATCTGGCATAAAAAATTAATGAACCTCGAGTCTATAGAATGTAAAAGTAATAACTCTCAGGGATTTGTAAGGTACCGAAAGGACTTACAATTGCTATCTGCTAAAGGGAGCTTTCTAAGTTGGGTTACACTTTGAAGTGCTTTTATAGCTTTGAGTTATCATATTTAGAAAGAGTGTAAAATGTCAATCGTTCTATAAACAATCTCTGTACTTTGTGCCCTGTTGCAGGTTGCTCCCAGATTCTCGGGATTCAAGGCAGTGTCATTTGGGCAGCAAAGATATGCGTTCACATCACTTCGATCTGCACAATTTAATTCTCGCAGTTCACAAATTGTTTGTGCGGTATGTTCTGCATAACCCTCACAATCTTTCCTGTGATCTCCCTGCTTATTAAAGTCCTTAAGGGATATGTCTGTTGCCGAGTATTGTCTGTCTCAATTATGCTTGTGTTATGGCAAACTTTCTCTTGCCATTATCATTATCTCTTAAAACTAATGTGCTATCAGTTGATATTCATTCTTAATTTCAGTTTTGTTTCTCCACTAATCACATTAAATGGGCACAGGCCAAGCCGGAAACTGTCAGTAAAGTATGTGAGATTGTGAAGAGCCAGTTAGCTTTGTCAGATGATAAGACTTTGACTCCTGAGTCCAAGTTTGCAGATTTGGGTGCTGACTCTCTTGATACGGTAAACACTGAAAGGCAATGAATATTTGGATTAAGATGTCACTTTAGACCTGAACTGACACAGCCTTGTTTTTTTGAATTTCAGGTGGAGATAGTAATGGCCCTTGAGGAAGAATTTAAAGTTAGCGTTGAGGAAGAAAATGCTGGAGGTATTACAACTGTGCAGGATGCAGCTGATTTGATAGATAGGCTTGTTGAGAGTGGTGCTCCAGTAAAGTCTTGAAGGATGAAGGATGGGGGCTGTTATAGAAGTCTACCTAAGTAGAGAGTTTAAGGCTATCTATCATGATTATGGCTTTTCTTTTCCGAATTGAGGGCATTGAGTCCCAAAAAGTTATTTCATTGTTATTTTGAACCTCTTGATAATTAGACAAAGTTGTCTAGCACATTGATGATGCTTTCCAATTGCTTTGTAATGCAGGTTATCCTAGTATTGTTAACTTTTGCTGTTGTCTTTTTGTCATTGCTTGCTTTCTTTGCTAAAAGTCTTAGGAATTGCTTCTTTTGCCTGTATATGTTCTAGGCTCTAGCTATATATTTGGTTGAATTCTTTAACGCGTATCTTAAAGAAAAATATTTTTTCGTGGAAAAGTTAATTGTAAAAGCTTGGTTTCTCTTAAAAGAACAGAATTGCTGTATATACTGTTTTACATATCTATATGGACCATACACAACAATCTTGAGAATCTGGATCACCTTATCAGTTTTATCTTGATGTTAGAGATAAGAGGATAGAAAAATCACATGGATGAGTACAATAGAAAGCTTAGAGAACCAAGAATCCATCACAACCTGAATTGTCATAGTTTCTAGAATCCATAATTTACAACATAAATCTGCATAAGCTATTTTTAAATTTCTTGTTCCCTCACCATATTGGGTGGGGACAACATTTCTCCTGGATTCAGTCAATGCAAGATAGCCTGATTCGAATTGGCAGTCATCCGATCAGAATGCTTCGAAGCCATTCAAGAGTGCAATCAACATAAATACAGGCAGCGATATATTGTTCATATCTTTGTATTGATTTTGAGCTGGCTAGCATGCTTATCAGCCATGTCACAGCATTCGTGAATTTCAAGCAAGAAATTAATTCTTTTCGAATTTCAAACATTTACATAAAATTCGTTAAAATTTGGCAAAAAAATCGATATTTTTTCATTAAAATATATTGTGGAAAAGTGTTATTTATGGTTTTCAAAAATAATTTTTATGGTGTCCAAGTCTTTTTATGATGACTTTAAATCTATTTAGCAATGTTAAACTATTTTGATAATTTTGATAATTTTGTGGATATATTATTTATAATTAAAAACAACAAAATTTATATATAAAGTAAATTTAATGCCGATTTTTTTTCCCAATTTCTTGCCTTTGCTGAATTTTATTGCCGGATTTGAACTCGAACCTTGTCACTTAGCTTATCAGGATATCTAAGCTGACAGATTGGCTAAGGATCTCCAACTAGGGGCCAAACTTGAGGATGAGCATTAGTTGCCAAAAACATTTCACATTTTCAGTTTTGAAGAGCCTTCCAATGGGACTAACCAAAAATGTAAGGGAATGCTATAAAATAAAATTACAAAATTTTCTGCCTAAGGTGTTCTTATCGGAGTAAGTGCTGCTGAATTTGTGAAATTGATGACTGATAATTTCTTATCACAGCTGCAAAGACCATACATTATATCGGGATCAGGCACGTGTACTTAATGGTGGGAGGTCTTCTCCTCGTAACATACTTTAGGCAGTTTTTAACCATTTTGCAATGACAGTGGAAGGTCCATTAATTCTTTTTATTGTTTTAAATTCTACCGTAGCTGCTCTCTATGCCTTGGGGCTTGCAGAGTCTGATGACCTTGATACTAACAATAATAACAAATATCTTGGTAACCATCATCAGAGGCATGAAGAAAAGGTCCAGGACCACGTTTTTGCAGAATCAGAAAGAGATATATTTGTCTGCGTTTAAGATTGGGTGGAGAATGCAGAAGTAGGATGAGGCTATTGTACAACAATTTTGTTATTAGATTGGTGTTTGTAAGGGGGTCTTGAAGGTATGGGAACATAACAAGGAGCATGCTCTTGGTAAGAACTAATGGAAGCATACGCAGCACGAATTGGCATTATCTAAATTGTTTTAAGGGTTCAATTCTGTCTGGTTTCCAGAAGTCCATTCTTTTGGGGAATTCTGTTTTCTTCCTTGTTCTTTCCTTCTCCCTTCGTTACCTAGCAAAAGGCCTTTCATTGGCACCTTATTCCTGTCGAATTGTATGGAAATGTAGAGCTCAGCCTAATTGCCAAGTCAATTCATTGCTTTTCTTCTTTAGGACGCTGCTTCTGTGGTATTGGGTTGGGTTGTCTTTGAGTGGTCTTGAGATTTGATTGGATGCATATAACCCTCTTCATTTTTTGAGTCTGTCGGGAGAGATTTTCTCAATTCCCCCTGGTTACGAGCTGTTTACTTATCCTGGATGAGTTGTAATGCTGGAATGAACCAGTGAGTATACAAATCTATTCATCCATCATTAACTTAATCTCTATGAAGGGTTGAATGTTGAAGGTACAAATTTGTCTATAATTAAGCCGGGCAGAATGATTCACTCAATATACAAATTCAGTGAATCCTGGATAAAGCGCCGGAATGAACCAGTGAGTATACAAATCTATTCATCCATCTTTAATTTAATCTCTATGAAGGGTTGAATGTTGAAGGTACAATTTTGTCTATAATTAAGCCGGGCAGAATGATTCACTAGTTATAATGCTGTCATGAATCGACGGGAATGCATGTATGTTATAGTCACAATTTTATGTACTAGTAGTCCAGGCTAAATGATCCGTATAGTCGTAATACTGTTATAAACCAATACGCATACAAATATATTTATCGTTATGCTTTCTTTCAATGGCGCTCAATGAATATGGTTCCAACTTTTGTTTGCCATGAAATCTGGCTAGTTGATTCACGCAGTTGTATTGCTGGTATGAATCGATGGGTATACAAACATATTTAAATATTCATATTTCTACTGCCGCTATAGACCTGAACAATGAGTATCAGTTTGCCCACTTCTAATACTGGCTGAATGGTGTATTCATTTGTAATGCTGGAATGAACCAACGGGTATATAAATATATTTAACTTTATGTTTCGATCGTTTCTGTGGGACTGAGTGATTATTGTACAGATTTGTTTACCATTGTTTTTCACTATTTAGACCTGGATGTATTGCATGGCATTCTTCAAACTTATCAATATGGAAACTATGCACCATTGATTTTCACTACGAAGACCTGGATGTATGACATAGCATTCTTCAAACTTTTCAATATGGAAACTATACACTGATATTCTCTCTTATTATTAGCTGTGGAAGCCCAAAAAACTCTTAATAATATGAAAATTAGTTTGCTTTCTTTGCAAAATTTTTAGGAATTGCTTTTTTGGTCTGTGTATATTGAGCTATATGTCTGGTCTAATTCTTTAATGCATATATTAAGAAAAACCTATTTTGGCGGAAAGTTAATTGTAAAAACTTGGTTTTGTCGAAGAAAACAGAATTACAGTATTTACTGTTTTACATGGATCATCTTATCAGCATTATGTTGATGTTGGAGATGAAGAGGATAGGAAACTCACATGGATGAGTACCGCATAAAGCTAAGATATCCAAGAATCCGTCACAACCTAAATCGCCATAGTATTTAGAATCCATTACAACATAAATCTTAATAAGCTCTTTGTTAATTGCTTCTTCCCTCGGCATATTGGGTGGGGACATCATTCCTTGAATCAGTCAATTGCATGATCGCTCGATTCAAATAAGCGGACATCCTTTCAGAATGTTCCGAGGCCAGACGTATTCAAGAGTGTGCAATCAACAGAAATGCGGGCAATAGGCTATGGCTCATACGTTGTATTGATTTTTAGCTGGTTAGCACGCTTATCAGGATGTCTAAGATGAAAGATTGGCCAAGGATCTCCAACTAGGGGCTAAAGTGGGGGAGGAGCGTTAGTTGCCCAAAACATTTCAAATTTTCAGTTTTAAGGAGCTTTTAGATTTGACTAACCAAAAATTACAGGGATGCCATAAAAAAGAAGTTGCAAAATTTCCCGCCTAAGGTGTTCTTATCTGAGAAAGAGCAGCTTGATATGTGAAATTGGTGGCTGATAATTCTTATAATCGCTTCAAGACCATATATTAAATCATGTTCACACACGAGTTCTTGATGGTGGCCGGTCCTCTCATCGTATCGTACTCAGGCAGTTGTTTACCATTTTGGTATGACGGTGGAAGGTCCATTAAATAGAGCGCATAAGTTCATTTCTTTTAACTTCTACTGTAATTGCTTTGTATGCCCTGGGCTTGCAGAGTTTGATGACCTTGATACCCACAATAATAACAAAAATCTTGGTAACCTGTGTTACCGGATGCCCCTGCAGACCGGCCGGATCTGGGTCTGGTCCAAACCAGATCTATGATGTGGTCTGATCAACATGCAGATATGGGCAGGATATCGCAAAATGGGGTTAGGTTTGTTTAAGACGAAGATTCGGGGACCTAGGCGAACCTAGGGTGAATCCACTCAATTTTCTAAATTTTTTTCACCGTTTAACTTTGCCTCTAAAAATTATGAAAATGATGTGCACCACAAAAGTTTGTGTACTTGAAGCTCTTCATTTGGGCAGGTGGTGGGGCTTTTGCCCTTCAATTTGTCTTAAATCATGACAAGAAATTCAACAAGGGCATTGCCCTTAAACCTTGCGAGACGCATTGACAATAAATTCGACAAGGGCATTGCCCTTAAATTGAGGGGCACTGCCTTTTGACCGCACTTGGGGCGTTGCGTCTTGTCTTTCCTAGAGGTGTTGCGCTTGGACACTTCGAAGTTGTGGGATATGAAGTTACAAATTGACTTGAATGCTTTCACTTTCCAATGTGTTGCATTGAGGAGTTCGAAATGAAACACATTTTTAGTGAAGTGACAGTTCTTCAAATGATCCTATATTATTTAATGTCAATGATGATGATCTAGAAAAATTACATGATGGTGAAAATTGATTGTTGAACTTGATATTATTGTTTTAATATTGAACTTGAAGTTTGAAGAATGAATATTCTATAACATTTATCATTTATATATCAAATGATATTAGAGTTTAATTTGGTTTTGTTGATTATATTATGCTATGTGGTATTCTAAATTTAATTCTTGCTTTTGGGTTGCAAATGATCACATAGGCATGAAGAGGTCTGAGGGTTGAGTTTTTGTTAGGCCTAGGAGGGACATAATAGAATATACTATTACTGCATATAAATTGTACATAACAAATGGAGATTTACCTTCAAATTTATAGGTAGAAAAACCAATTTAATTGCTATAACCATCTAAACTGAAAATAAATTACAAATGTGTTAACCTTTAATGATTAACAAATTAACATCCCTCCTTTAATTTGAAGGGGTTATAATGAAACCAAACAATATTTTGAACTGCCCAAACTTCTCTTGGCCAAGCAATTTGGTGAGAATATTTGTTGGTTGATTTGAAGTTTCTTTTAAAACCTTGTTACTAGAATAGGTCTTAAATTTGTTTAAATTGATCTTGTTTTCTTGACAGATTTCAAATTTTGATATTACCTTGTTGCTTTGATGGGTTTCAAATTTGATAAAAGCCTATTACTTTGATGGGCCTAAATTTTGAGAATGACTATTGCTTTAGCAAGTCTCAAATTTTGATAATGAGCTTGTTTGATTTCGACATGTCTCAACTTTTGACTTGATTTGTCCAAAATGAATTTGCATTTTCCAATCACAAATATAGTCACTATATTTGCAATACTTTAATTTGAGAAAAATGACCAAACTTTAGTGGTCAATATGAGTAGTCGCCAACTATCAATCTAGGACAACTTTGTATTATCACTGAAAATAAAATTTGAAATAACACATTGGTTGCAATCAATACTTTGTGGAGGAAAATATACACATCAATTGTCCACTAATAATATTTGCAATCATGTTATCAAACATAATCAAATGCACCACAACATCAAATGTAATCATCACACCAATTACAAGGTGTCAACAATCTATAAAGTTTCCACTCAAATCTGACATACACACGATTCTTCCTTGGCAAATGAGAGAGGAAAATGCCAACAACTTGGTCTCCCTGAGGAAGTAAATAGTAGAGAGTATATACCATTTGATTCAACAAGAGGCAACATCTTAATCTTTATAGCTTCAAATGATTGTAATACATTAGTAAGGACAACATTATCATAAATTGCATATCCAATATACTCAATCCAATCACACTGCTTCATGAGAATCGTATTCAATTCTTCAATCTTCTCAACAATTAGTGGCTTATCAAATATATCAAATGACATCTCAAAAATGTCAACATTAATAGTAGGCAATGTAGGCTCAATAAGATCTACACCATCATTAGAAGAATTATGAGGAATAACATTACCATTATGAGTAGACACATTTTCATCATAAATAATAAATTGAACTCTCTTATAAGATTTGGTTAACAAATCAACCTTGGTTCTCCATCTAGAATAATCTATCCAATGAAAAGACATATGCTTAAGACATATGCTTCATAGACTTTGAAGGTGGATTTGGTACTTAACAATGCTTGCTAGAATGAGTATGCAAACCACATGATGTACAAGGGTGTAGCTCAAAGCAAGTAATAGAAATATGACTTTGACGTCCACAATGAGAACAAATTTGGGTATTATTGGACTTAGTAGTACATATTGCTTTTGATTTCTTATATTTTTGAATTACACAAGTATCACCAATAGGTGAAGATTCAAACATGATATTTATTCATATGTCCCCCTAGTACAAATTTTATGGGTTTAGTATAAGAGCTAACAAAATCCTTGTAACCAAGATTGCATTTTCTCCTATTTATTTTATGAGATTCTCAAACTATGAGTTTGAATGAAGTAACAAATTTTGACAAAATGGGTTTGTGTTTTTGTGACTTGATTGGTGGCATTTTTGGGTCACAAGTTTAGACACAACATTTCGCCTATGTGACACAAAACCTTTGTTCAAAGACATTTTGATTTTATATGCTTGCTTTGTTGAGTTGTTAGAAGAAGACACATTCTGCTCAACATTTTTTTGTTTTGTGTTTCTTAATTGACCTTATAACATATTAAATTATTTTCTCAATAATATGTATTGATTGCATGAACATAGGTTTATATTGTCTCCAACATCATGATATTAATTCTGCTTCATTTGTTGTGTTTACATGAATGTGTAGGAACAATATACCATCAGTATATAATATGAATTGTAAGTAAAAAAATAAACAATTTGACTAACACTTTATAACTTCAATTACACCCCCATTACTTCCAAGATAACTTATAAATTGTACATCAAATTTATAAGCAAGGAAAACAGTTTAACTGTCATAACAATCTAAATAAAAAATAAATTACAAATGTGTTGACTCCTAATGATTAACACATATAACAGTTTTGGCAGATTCAAAAAGAGAAGATCTACTTGGTTGTGTTTAAGATTAGGTGGAGAATGCAGAAGCAGGAGGAGGCTGTTATGCAGCAATTTTGCAATTAGATTGGCTTTTGTATGGGGGTATCTAAATTGTTTGAGGGATAGATTCTTCTGGTTTTCAGGATTCCAGCATTCTTTTGGGGGATTCTGTTTGCTTCCTAGTTCTGTTCTTCTCCCCTTCTTACCTAGCAAAAGGGCCATTTTTGGCACCTTATTCCTGTTGAATTGTATTGAAAATGTTGAGCTCAGCATAATTGTGAAGTAAATTCTTTTTTTCCCCCCTCTTTAGGGCATTTACTTTTGTGGTATTGGGTATCTCTCATTTTCCCCTGGATACGAGCTAATTACTTATCCTGGTTGAGTTGTAATGCTGGAATGAACCAGTGAGTATACAAGTCTATTTATTCATCTTTGATTTATCTTTATTTGTGGGGCTCAATGGTCGAGGTATAATTAGTCTCAATTAAGATGGGCAGAATGATTCAATGGTTGTAATGCTGTCTATACATGTATACTTATTTTATAGGTCTGAATGATTATGGTACAATTTTATCAACTACCATGCCAGGGTAAATGGTCCGAATAGTTGTAATACAATTATAAACCAATGGGTATTAAAATATATTTTATCTTTATGCTTTCTTTCAATGACGCTTAATGAATAGGGTACCTACTTGTCTGCCATGAAATCTGGCCAAATGACTCACACAGTTGTAAAGCTGGTATATGAATCAGTGGGTATACAAACATATTTAAATTTTCATATTTATGCTCTCTGCCACAAAAGAGCTGAATAATGAATGTACCAGTTTGCTCGCTACTAATCCTGGCTGAATGGCGCATGCAGATGTAATGCTGGTATGAACCAACTGGTACAAAAATATTTTTTATTTTTTATATGGATCTTTTTTGTGGGATCAATTGATTATTGTACAGATCTGTTGAGAACCTTTCATCCAGACATCTTTTTAATCTACAAATCATAGAATGCCATGCAAATTTTAAATGTTCAACTCAGTCTTCCAATATATAAATCCGAATATTGTGATAGACAAAATTAAAATTCTAATCCATTTTGTTTCCTTTTCTATTGTTTGGCAGATTGTATCCTCCTCCAATAAACTTGGACCATGGATGGTGTCTAGGTGACCCAAAAAAGTGTAGAAACGAGTTACAATGCATTTGATATACTCTTCAAAAAGATGTAATCAAATAAGGTAAGGTGAGAGAAATAACATGTATTGTTTAACAATGCTTCCCTAGATGAAATGTCTTCTACAAATTACCTTTGCCATGTGTAAATGATGTCTTATGCATTGCAATGCAATATTCAAGCATAATCTCTTGTAACACTTCATGCCTCTTAAAGCTTGTTAGACACATTTCACAAAACTCATTAAAGATTTCATACAAAGATAGATTAATGATATCAAGTTTTCACAATTCATATTGTTGATAAATATTATTTTTAAATTTGATTGTGTTGGAGTTTTTGCGTCAACGTTTCAAATCACATCCATCATCAGGATAATAAAGAGTTGGAGGAGAAGGATAAATTGTCTATCAGCCATGGCCACATGTTTAGTTTGCATGGAAAAGTACCTAGGAATCCAAATTAGGTGTTTTGAAAAGAAAAATGGCTACTAGTTTTCAAAATGGAATAACATGAATCTTGGAAAACAATTAGATTGTTTACTAATATTGACTCATTGAAGATGCTAATATCAAGAGTTAATCCAATCTTTAAATCATCTATGCAAGAGGAGGGACATTCAAATACTATAGTCATACCCTTAGCTTTTCATATGATATTTTGAAATTACAAAAAAAAATGTTTAGGCATATAAATGAATTGGACATCATAATTGTGAGAAAAAAATGTCTTGAATATATTTTTTTCTTTAATGCTAGTAAAACATATGTTCTTGAAGTATTGCAATATAAGATCAATCATAATCCATACCATAGAGTTGTACAATTTGACAAATGTGCACTATTGTTGTTGCCTTCCACCTTTACTAATATATTTGGTGTTCTATACAACACAACTTCAAATGCATTCACTCCAAACCTTGAGTCATCATCCACAATTGTTGAATAAGTCAAGTCATTCAATCATCAACTGGAGAAAAACTCTTTATTTGTATTTGTGCTCCTACTTGGATGCGACAAGATGGAGGATATTCAAACCTTCTTGCAAATCAGCATTGGATAGGCAACAAGTATTCTAGAATGCTCATCTTTTTTTTTTTGTCACTAATAAATGAGACAACATTGAGTGATTTTTTGCAATAGCGTTTCCGACTATCTTCCCCAAAGGCACAATTTTTAAACAACCATGAATCAAAGACGTTAAACTAAAAGAATATCCACTTTGTGATGCTATGATAATAAGTTTGGTCAACACAAAATTTTGATACTTAATTATAATAATTTTATGTTGCAACACCAAAACCAAGAAATACTTGTAGTAGCTATCAAAAAGAGCTTGGATGATAGCCTCATATTACAATTGCAAACCTTCATCAACAATTAAAATACTTGCTTGATGCCAAGCTTACTCGTTAATGTGATTAGGCTCAAAGCTTCATGGAACAAGAACTTTTTGGAAAAGATGTTTAGGATAATTGTCTAACATGGTCATCCAAGAAGGTTGTTCAACAATTTCTTTACACTAAACACAATAGATACCAACTGGCAAGATTTTCATAGCATTATGCCAATTGTAGCCTCAAACCCAAAGCATGCTTACTTTTGGAAGATAAAAAACATAATTTAAGACCCACATTTTATTGCACTTTACATGCATATAATAGATTTACAACCTTTTGAGAAGAGGTATTGTAGAAGCTTCTTCAAGCACGTCTTTATTATTATAGGTTAGGTAATTTCTTAATCCTTTCATTTATAAAATTTTAATAACTTACAAATTTTGAGAGTTTATTATTTCTTTGTCTTTATGTAGATATGATTTGGATTTAAGAGTTTTGTTAATGAAATAAATCTAAATTTGCACTTCCAAATGTTAATAATACTCAATGTATCATTATCTCTTTTATGTATATGAACATTCTCCAATTCATAAAAACTCATCTTAAAACAATTTCTAATGATCAAATAACATTTAATTTTATTCTATAAATCTACAAAATTGATGGTCTAGATACAATATGTGAAAATATAGTTGACAATCCCTTCTCCAATACTATCACATAAAATCTATTGACTAATTGTAGGACACTCAATATCTCTATTATTATAAATATATATCTACAATATTTTAAAAATAATTTTAATCAACTTAATTAAATACTAATCAAATTAACTTATAAATCTCTATTGGCATATAGTCGTATCTTTCGCACTTTTTGATATGAGTTGCTAGGATTATGTGTTATTATTGAAATACTCAAGAATATTTTGACTTAAACAACACACTTTAAACTTTGACTTGCATGATGTTATCACCTTTTTGACATCAATGCTATTTAAGTTTGCAAGTTCTTCTAAAACTAAACAAATTGTTGATATACTGACATGAAGAAGATAATGCAAAAGCTCCATGAAAATCCTCTTGGTTGCAATTCTCTATGTATCCACTTCTTTTCAATGTATTATGGTTCAACTTTGCATCAAAAGGTCTCCATTTGAGGGAGGTTAAATTTGTACTAGTCCTATTAGTTGTAGTAAATATCAGTGATAACTTTAAGAAACCCCCTGAAAAAAAATATAAAATCCTAACTCATCTTTCATTTTTCTTTGGAAACAAATATTTTCTATTGGCGAGTCTTTCCTTTTTTTTTTGGAAAATAATTTCACGGCAAATTCATTCAAGGGTAAACGCTTTTGACCGAGTTATGAACCGGATACAACTATCTGAACAATACCACCCTAATGGTTTGAAACCTGCGGCAAGAACAACAATGCCACCTATAAAACTACTACACCACATGCCAATACCGCGTAATTTTATTGGCAATTTTTTTAAATCGCTAGAAATTTGTAAAAAATCTTCGCGTAGATTTGAAAAAAAGAAATAACTTCATTGACAAATTATACTTATAGTAAAATAAAAACAAGTTTAATGACAAATTTATATAGATTTGAAAAAAAGAAATAATTTTGATGGCAAATTATATAAATATTCAAAACTGTAAATTAATTATTTGATGAATGTGCTCGTAATTTTTTGAAAAACCATAATGCTAATAATTAAGTTTCTTGACAAATTCATAGCTTTAAATAGATTTATATTTACATCGTCGAATGATCATAGATCAACAACATAAGTTCTATTCTGGGTCAAAGTTTTGACATGCTCAAATTTCTACATAAAGTCTCTAGAATAGGAACAAGTCTCAACAAGTCTCTACAAGGTGCTCAATATATTATTAGTTGAATAAATTTATTGGCCTCTGGTTGTTGATTCTCTTAGGTTGGTTTGCCGACACTTGTTAAACTAATATGTCAAATCCCCTACAACATATTATTAGCACTTGTGTGTTAGCAATATTTTTTTGTACAAACATTGTGTGTGCCTTGTGGTCAATTAAATGTTGAAGGGTTGAGTATCGATGTCTTTGATCTGTATATATTTCGCCAACTTGATGTTCTTTATAACATTTTTTTTTTCTCTTCTTTGTTCACTATGATATGATGAAGTCTTCTTGGTTGGTCATGTTACCCAAATGTTTCTAGGGGAAAAACGATAGTAATGCATATGATAAAGAAAAGTTGGGAGGGTCTTCACTATTCCTTGCATGCCTATTGAGGAGACTATTAGAACAATTATGTATAGTGAATGACTCAAAAATTTGGGAGGGTCTTCACTATTCCTTGCATGCCTATTGAGGAGACTATTAGAATAATTATGTATAGTGAATGACTCGAAGATAATCCCCTCTCTATTTTACAAGGTAGCTTATGCTTTCCTGCTCAATTGTGTGGATATCTTGATGGACAAAGAGTTGGCGAAACTACTAGCAGTATCTTATTTTTAACCTTTCATTTACTCTCTTTCTTTTTTAGAGTTGGCATTTGATCATTATAATTTTTACTTTGGGTTAGCCCTTGTTGGTGGTATTTTTCCCAAAATTGAATTGGATTCTTCTTCAGTTTTAGCTAGTGCCTTGTTTGTTATGAGGAATGGTCCAAAATATGATACAATATATGAATTTTTGTTCAGTTTGGTTTTTTGGAGGAAGGATTTGGATGATGCTCTCTTCATCTTTGCTTTTAACTTGTTCAATTCAATTCACCTCCTATTCAATCACTTGGTTGAGGGCTCCATCATGATCCTTCACCAGTGCCACCAATCTCCTCTTCTAATGCTATATGAGTGAAAGTTGTGAGGTTTAGCTTTAGTGTTACTATTCTTCGCATGCTTTATTTTGTAATGTATGTTATAGGGAACTCTCAACTCTATATACCACTTTGTACATGAAATTTTTGTAAGTTTTTTGATACATACATACATACAAATATATGAGTGATAAAAAAAGAAGCCTTAGTTTAAAACGCAACAGTTGATTTTTGAAAATTGAAAACATTTCAAATCTTTTGTATGATTCATTTGTTCATCTCTTTAACATATATATTAGTCTAAATTGTCAACACAATATATTGAAAAAAATTGATTTTTTAATGATAATACATACAAATTTTTGAGGTAGAATTTATTTATTTTATATTGAAGCTTGAAAAGACATTGGTATTTTGCATCATTAATATCCTGAAAGATGATGGTATTTTGCATCATTATTACATTAATATCCCCTCTTCCTAAATATTGGTGTATTATGAGACACAAGTAGCATTAATGAATAGTTATTTCCTTCACAATTTTTTGTGTGATAAACAAATAAGTACCTATCAGTAGTGGCTAAGTAAATTGTCATCACACACACCATCCAAGTGGGTGTCATTGTCAAGTGATCTCCCTCTTGCATACGTGTTTTAGATTGTTTCTCAAAATTAACGAGCCAACAGGCTTGAAATTGATGAACCAAATTCACATAATTTTGATATGTTGCAAAAAGGACGTATCATAAAGACTTGAATCAAATTTTGAGAGAGATAATTCTTCTTTACGGTTACATATACCTGATCCTTTAAGGATAGACTTGAATCATGTTTAGAATTGTTTCTAAAAGTATGTTGAATAATTTCAAATTGATTGAAAAGTAGAGATGCTAGCTCTATTTGTTGTGGGAAGATGATCTCTCAAATGTAGCACCCTTATTTTTGTTGAAGTAACAAACATGTGGCTTTGGAAAAGAATGTAATTATATCAATAGCATACTGGTACCCAATTGTATTGTTGAGTCCTAACAAAGTAACCAACCATGTGAGAGGATGTACCCATCTTGAAAAGTTGTTTTTGATAAGGTAAGCAACATGTACAAGGTGTTGTACCCTTTACATGGAGGGCCTTCGAGGCCAAAAAGAAGCTAGTTCAAAATAGGACATGAACTAGAAAGAGCTACAAACAGGAGCCACAAGGCTCGACAGAACAAGCTAAACAGGCCACACACAAAACAGTACCAGAACACGAACAACCAACAGACAACATGTCGGAAGAAGTACTAAAACTAGATGACCCCAAAATCTGGGGGGATAGGACTGACTCCCAAAACCCGAGGTCGCAGTTTGGGGAGTCCCTTCTTTTTTTTCTACACAGTAGACCAGGAAGGCTTGGAGCCAGGGTCAACCGAGCGAGGCGAGATGAGCGGTTCATCCACAACCACAACGGATGGAGAGCCTCCACGCAGCGAAGCTGGTAGCGCAGAAGAGGAGTTGGGAGCATTCGGGGGATCAACAACAGTGTTCAGCGAGGGACGGGCATAATCAATCAGCACAGCGACAGCAGATCGGGGCACTGGAACCACAAAAGGGATAGTTGGAGGAGGAACCTAGGGAGCCACAACCACCAAGGAAGAGTCCTCCAAAGGGGGAGAGCCCATTGTGAGATGGTCCGAGAGAGCATCCTTCCACCAAGTAGCAGTGCCTTTGCGATAAGCAATGGGGCAACCAGAGGCCAAATGACTAATAGAGAAACAACGCCTGCACCGAAAAGGGAGCCCCTCATAGTCCAGAAGTTGTTTCCAAGGTCTGTCCTCCACCATCAAAACCACATCACCATGGAGAGGCTTGGAGATGTCCAAATCAATTAAAATACGAGCCACCTTAGTATGCCCAAGATCCTAAGACGTAGAATCCACCTTCATAAAGGTACCAATGGCATTGCCAATGGCTTCAAAACAAGAATCCTCCCAAAACTGAAGAGGGAGATACAAAAGACGAACCCAAACTAGTCTAATATTTAGTGGCTCTGTAAGAGGGTTGAACGAGCGAGACCAAGGCCGAATGAACAACGAATAGACACCCCACATCCACACCCAATCAAGCACTCAGTCATGATCCTCAAGGAAAGTAAATGTTGCAAAGAAAAAACCTCTAGCACTGGGATAGAGGTCAATCTGCCCAGTAACAACAAGTTTCCAGGAAAGGGAAACCCACTCGTGGAGATCTGGGAGGGAGGGCCACAAGCTGTTGAACCTGTAGACCACACCTTGGCACATATAAAAATACTCATTCTTAGCTACCTCAGGCCCACAGACCACCACAAGGGAGGCACGGGCACAGGGAAAAGGCCGAACCCTAGCCAAAGCAAAAGGAGGTTGGGCACGAGCAGCATCAGAAAAAGATTTTTGTTTATGAGGAGGAACAGGGTCCCCATCCCCACAACCCTGCACAAAGGTAGAACGCCATTCAGAGGAGGAACAACGCCAAAATCCTCCCTTAAAGGATGGATTTCACAAGAAACGACAGGAGCAAGGGGATCAACCCGTAAACTCTCGCCCAGCTTCTCTCCAACGTGCGCACCAGTCCACCCAGCAAGCCCATCAGGAAGTAGAGCCCCGACCGAAGGAGAGTTGACCTTCTTCCCATCCTCCAGCGTAACCCCGCCCAAACTGACCTGCGCAACATTCAAAACTTTTGCCCGTTGGGCATCGCTCCCGCTCCCACACATACTTCCCTCACCACTACCCTCATCTTGAAAAGTTGTTTCTCTTATGCAAAACAACCATTTAAAATTTTAGTTATTCTATGACACATCAATCCCTTGTTTTGTGAGTCTTTAAAGTATAAAAGCCAATTTATAATGACGCAAAATTATGAAGAAATATACTATATAATGTATACGGTTTGTGAAGAAAAATGTGATAAGTTTACTATATGAAGATGGTCCAATCTCTACTATTCACTCTACATAAAAATAGCTCTAACAACTATTACATTTATAACTCTTATCCATTCAAATACTAAATAATTTTATCACACAAATTATCACAAAAATAACCTTAAGAAAAAGGAAAACAAAATAAACATAAATTTAAAACCACAGAATACACATAAAATTCAATTCCCAATTCAAAATATTTCTATGTGAGAAAACAAATAGAAGTCTAACAATGGGCATTACAATAGTATCATAGATAAAACCACAGAACCAATTGCATTTATTTAACAGATAACAACATAATTGTTTTTTAATGAAATTAAACACAGCAAAAATGATCTGGCCGTGTACAGATTCCCAAAAAAAAAAAAATGAAACCATGCTACTCACATTCTGCATCAACGACCCGATGCCGATGATAAAAAATGGACACAATTTGCAGAAAAAATATTAGGAAACCCTAACAAAGCGGAATTTTTTTTCGTATGAGACGAACCAAAACCACTCTCCTTACAGTTGCTGCTTAATCCATTCACAGTAAGCAACAAGTAGATCTAAAAATATGGAGGTTTAGAGCTACTAGATTATTGAGGTCAAAACAAGATTTTTGCAGCCTTTTAAACGAAAATATTGGTTGCGAGTTAAAATTTGTTTTCAGGCGAGGGTCGAGGAATGTTTCAGCTGCCTGAAAGTTGTTTTTTCCGGCGCGAGACAACTTTCCGGGTAAAAGCTGCTACAAAATATAACAACAGTAAATATAAAAAAAAATTATGTATAAACATATAAATTTTGAATTTGAAGTGTATGTCCATATTTGGTGCCGTTTCGTTGAACGAAGCTATAAAAGGGGCTTATTTCCAAGGCTTGAACCCCGAGTCACATGTTCGAATCTCGATATGGCCGGAGAATTCAGGGAAGAGAAAACCAAGGATTTACCCTCAACACCTACTACTCCGGTGGATCGGCCTGTGAGAGAAAAGAAGCCTGTAAAAGCCTTTGACCCTTCCATCATTAGGGATAGCCCCAGAGAATTCATCATTGAACAAGGCAAAGGTACACAGCTTAAGAACATTCCAAATGTGGCATATAAACTACTCAAGCTCACAAGAGGTGATGAAATGCTGGAAACCATTCACACTCTTCTTTATGGAAGGCGTGGAAAGGCTTATCATTTTAAGAGGGATGTTTTGCAGTTTTCTGGGTTTGTGTGGGGCGAAGAAGAGGAGAATAAACTCAAGGGAAAATTAAAATTGAAGGACAAGCTCCAGAAGATGAAGAAAGATGATTTGTGGAGGATATGTGATGTAATGGATCTTGGTGTGTCTAAGTATGGCAAGAAGGAAGGGATGGTGATGAATCTTATTGAGTTCTTGGAGGCTCCTTGTGAGGTGGAGGAGGTGAAAGGGAAAAATGGTGAAACAAAAACTTCTTGGAAGAGATGGAAGAAAAGTGATGGTAAGAATGAAGAGATTGAAGGGATTTGCGAAGAAAATGACGAGGGACGAGAAGATGATGAAGAAGAGATTGAAATTAATGATATTAAATCGAATGTGAGAATGGCGAAAGGGAGAAAGGTTGAAGCAAAAAGTTGTGGTATGAGAGGAAGGATAAATGATTGTGAGAATGAAGAGAATAGAAGGATTAGAGTAGAAGATGATGATGAAATGGAAGTTGAAGAAGAGAATGTAGAAGGGGAAAATGTTGAAGCAAGAACTCTTATCAAGAGAATCAAGAAAAATGTTGGTTTTAATAAGGGAGAAGATGAAGAAAAGGAAGAGGAGGAGATTGTGAAAGAAGGCAAAGAGGAATTAGCCATGGTTGCCCCAATGAAAGGTGAAGAGGTAAAGAAAGTAGAAGAGGATAAGATATATTTGAAAAGCTCAACTATAAAAGAGAGATCTCAAAGAAAGGAAAGTGATGAAGAGGGCTTAGAATCCACCAACATGGATTCCTCTTGGTGTCCTCCAACAAAAGAAATTATTCTTAAGGTTACCAATGATATTTTGAAAGAGGAAGAAGGAAATCCTATGAATGAAAGGATTGAATCAAGCAAAACAAAATCGGAATCAGAATATCCTTCAAACCTTGAGATAAAATTATCCATTTGTAAGGTTCTTGAGAATACTAATTTTGAGAATGAAAAGCTTAGAGATGTTATAGTGGGAGTGTGCAATCATTTTAATATGGAGCATAATAAAAGTAGAGAGGATTATTTAGGGTGTTTTCTTGTAAACATATTGCAAAGGGTTGTGGATAAACAAGAGGAAGAAGAGGGAAAAGAAGATGATGAAAATGGTATAGTGGCAAGTGTTAAAAATTACGAAGATGTTGGAGAAAATTGTAACAAAGAAAATGATCAATGATAGTTAATCTAAAAGTTTTGTTTAATGGTTAGGGGTTTTGAAAGGGCCCAAACCTTTTTACAAAATTTGTTAGCAAACAAAAATTGGTCAAACAGTACAACTACAACAAAGCTGCCAAAAACAATCTACAATGGAACTACATAATACCATAATAGCAAAAGGAAGACACCCTTTAAAAAGTTGTTAACAAGTATAATTTTTTGAAATTAGAAAAAAGTAGACTTGGTCTTCCCATTTGATCACTAACTATTCATTTCAAAGGTAAAAAGTGTTTAATTGTTGACTAGACAATTTAACTAGCATTTCAAAAAAATTAAAAATGAAAATTGTGATTGATTAGCCCTACTACCATTATGTTGGAAACAATTTAAACAACTACTATTTTGTTGCCTATCACATTTTTGTTTACATGGAGACCTAGGTGTCCACATAAATAAAGGGTTCATTGACCACAATACACTATTTATTTTATGTTCCCTTTTATTGTATCTTTGTTTGTCATTTTAATAAGGCATATTTTATTTAAAGCATAACAAATTTTATATCTATATTTGCATGCTAACAACTAGATTGTGTATCATTTTTATTCAATAATTATGAACCATAGTATATATTTTTAATAATCATTATAATTTAGCAAATATATAAATACATTTAAGAATGTTATTAAAATTTCAAGCTTTTACAATTTATAAATACGAAAGAGTTTTTTAAAAAGAAACTTGGTAAAACTATCATTCTTTAGTGATTACTATTTAATTGACATGTAACTCTTTTCTTAAATATTATTTTATAATTATCTCACATATTAAAGTAGTAATAATTATTTTATTTTAAAATTAAGTTTTTCTTGCATGCATTTGGTTTACTTTATATGTCAATACAATATTTGATGTTACAAATTGAATATATTCTAATAGCATGTATATTGTAGTCAATGTGGCAGTACTCGTGTAAAATATGTATTCATGGAAGTTATATTTATTGATTTTGGTAGGGAAATAAAACACACACTATGATTGATTTAAGGGGTCTCCTTTGATAAATGTGATCAAGTACAATTAAACCTAAATCAATTAAGATTTACTTAATAAAAATCATAATTGATAAATTGAAAAGGGCTAAAAATGCTTCACTATTTCTCTATTTACCTAGATTGATGAGAAGGATTTTGCTATGCACTACACTTGACAATTTAAATTAAGATTTTGGAATAAGATCTATAATTCTCAAATTAATACTAGTAAAATAACAAAAATAAAAATACACACATACTAAGATGGGGAATGGAGAAAATAGTAAAATAGTGGTCGAGATGCACCTATAGAGAGTAGTTATCCTAGAAATGGGTTTGGGATAGCATAAAGAGATACCAAACCAAATTTCATCCACCTATAATACAAGGACTTCTTTATAACCAATCTATAACCAAGCAATGTGTCCAAGGCTAAGGAGATACATCTTAAGAGTGGTAATCTCCTATGAGGTAGAATGACAAAAAAAGTCAAGGAAGGTTCAAAATGGTTTGCTAATCACTTGCCAGTATGGACATCTATTAAGGAAACAAGTAAAGAAGGGAGTAAACTGATAAAATATTTAATAATTGGGTTAAAATACACTAAAACATGGAGAAAATAAAAAATGAGGGAGATATACTTGAGATAAAGACTAATTTACACCAAATATGGGTTGTCTAAGTCACTAGGAGGTTGTCATTTCAATTTGAAGTGATTTTACAACAAGGACTTGATTGTTTTGAAAGGTTGTACTTAGTTGTAGGGAAATTTCTTACTCTTGTACACATATTTGAGGAGAATTACTCTCTTATCCCCCAACACTACTTGGGGATGTCTAGAGTGCACCAAGTTGAGTATGCCAATGAATTGAAACTTTATAAGAACCTTCATATTGTCCTTTCCAACCCTTTCCTCTTGACACTTTTGAAGACTCTTTAAAAAAAATGCATTTTTCCTACAGACACAAATTTCAAGGAAGAAAACCTACAAAACAAAATGATTAATGGGGAGTCTATCAAGTGATTAGTCTCCTTGTGGTTTTTAAGCACAAATCCACCTATCATATGACAATGGTAAAGTAGTAAAATAAATATTATACTAATAAATTAATTTAGTTCAAATCAAAAACATTAAAAACCTATTAATAAGTGGAAAATGATAAGAAGGAAAAAGGATTCACGAAGGTAAGGTTGGGAGAGAAAACTAATCAAATAGAAACATAAATTAGAAATTTTGATATGGTTATAAAGGTGTCTAGAGAAATGAGAGGAAAATACTCATGAGATTAGGAAAAATAAATTTGAGTTGGTAAAGGAGTTGGGAATAAAAACTAGTACTAGGTGTGTTATGGTTTGAAAGAAAAGAGAGGGATAAGGGAATGGAAAAAGAAGGGAAGATATAAGAAATGGAAATAAATTTGAGGTAAAAGTGAATAGTATTATGAGGAAGGAAAAATAGTGCTTTAGGATATGGGTGATGAAAAATAGGAATAAAACCAAGCTATGAGAGAGAGTCTCTCAGACGAGCAATGAGAAGGGGGATAGGGAAAAGAAAGAGAAAATAGATATGGAGATAAGGAAAATGGAAGAAAAGAGGTAAGGAGAGATTTTAGAGAGGAAATATATAGAGTAGGAAAGAAAAAGAGATGATTTCAAATCAAAACAAAAAATATACCTATCTAAGTCAGTGTAAAATAAGGAAAATTGTTTCCCGACTCAAAGAGATTTCCTATAAAATTTGTTGCAAGGCTTTAAAAAACTATTGCTTACTCTTATGAAAGCCAAATAATTACTACAATATAGAAATTACTAATATATCCTCGCTTCCTTAATAAAAATAGCTATACAATAGTTCCCAAGTGAATTTTATGTTGTTTCTATGTTAAATCGAGAGATTAGAAGGCTTATTTTATAAATTTTTGGAGGGAATTTAGTGATAAAATGCTTTAGACCCTAAGCATCATGCTTAAATTAAACTTTGGTGATAATTGGATGAAATGAATTTTCCATTCCACATACACCCAAGGTAATGGAGATGCCTTGAAGTCTAAGAAGGACCACTTTCTAATGCTAGCTTAGGGGGAAATTTGATTATTTAAGGGATGTGGTTATGAGCAAGGGAAATGAGATGCAAGATTCTAGAATATAAAAGAGATTATTTACACACAACTTAGGAGATATGATCTTATAATATGATTTTGTCAAAGAAAATAAAAGGATGGTTAGGAAGAAAGGGTAACAAGACATGAAGGAGCAGAAAACATCTAGGACAAAGAGAAAAAAGAAAGAAATTAAATTAAAAAGGAAACACGTAGAAAAAAGGAAAAGGGTGACATGAAAAAGACTGACATTTTTTAGCAAAGAGGAAAATGAGGCATCAAAATAGGTAAAAAGCAAGAACAAAAAGAGGCTTAAATGAGTACAAAACATAATAAAAAGAATTACAAAATTTCTAATTGTGTTATTATATTTTACCCACTTTAGTAAGCTTTCAATGCTCTAGAGGAGGAAGTTTTCCAAAGTAAGAGTACAAAAAATATCATGAAATGTAAAGGATGATTATTACCATGGGAAAGATACTAGTCTTTTACTCATTTTTTAAATTTTATTTAACATGTACTTGTCCTTGCAAGGCATCCATATAAGGATTAATCACTATACACCAACAATAGTAAACACATAACACACATAAGGAGAGTTGAAAAAAATAGAGGAAATATAAATCTATCCTAGAAAAGAGTTATGGTTTAAGTAGAGATTACGAGACGATATACATACCATGCAATGAAATTCTAATGGAAATGTTAAAAATGACAAAAATACTAACCATTGTGTTTTATGGGAGGGATCTATGAAGATCCACTCCATAGAAAATTTGAGGAAAGGAAGTACATCAATGAATCATGATAGATATAAAAACACCTTAGTGAAAGGTAAGAGGGAATGAGAGACTAAAACTGGAAATGGAAACCAAAAATTGGATAGAAAAATAATGGCTATAATATATCCAACTACAAAATAGGCTAAGCTAAGCTAATAGTAAAATGTGTTGATGATAACAATCAATTAAAGGAAAATGTGAAAATGAAAACTAGATAAATGACTTCAAAGATTCCACCCTTATATTTTTATTAATTTTCACCCTAGATATTAATGATTGCCACTTGAATGAGGAAACTAGAAAGTGATGAGTCCACTAATGGCTATAAGGTGACTATTGAAAGAATAATGAAGAGAAACAATCAATTTATGAATATTAGTTGAGAGGAAAAGAGACAAGAGGAAGGAATGCCAAGAATTTTGATGAGATAAAAGGGAAAAGATGATGAAAAATGGAAACATTTAGGTCATGCCCCCATGAGATTACAATATATGAAAGATCATAAGGGACCAAGAATCTCAAGCCCGTAGGTGACTAAATGGTAAAGTGAAAACAAAGGAGAGAAAGGGGAACATTTGAGACATGCCCCAAAAAGTTCTCAAATAATATGATGATAAAGTGGAAAAATGCCAAGAGGAATATGAAAAATAGAGGAGCAAAGATAACAAAGATAGATCATTGATAAGAAATGGACACCAAGGTCATGCCCCTATGGATCAAGTAAGAGAACCAAAACTTAAGAATAGAAAAGTGAATGATGACCAATAAGAGAATAGAAATGTGGAAAAAGGTGAAAAAAGGTGAAAAATACATGATTAATTTACTACACCAAACTATTTACAGAGTTAATTCTAATAGTAAAGATAGTCAAGAAGAGAAACTAGATACGAGAGGCCATCTAAATAAAGATAAAAAATAAGGTGAACAAGAAAAAAGTGGAAAAAAGAAAGGAAATGTGAAAAATGGGGAAAAAAAGAGAGAAGAAAGAGGAGAAGAGAGAAAAGTAAGGGAAACAAGAAAATGATTCATCTAAAGTACATTCAAGAGTGGCCAATGAGAGGAAAGTGATTCATATATAAGGTGAAAGAAGTGGAAATAATCTCAAGTACATTCAAGATTGGCCACTTAGATTAAAATTTTTCATAGTGCGATCCTAGTCTTACGTGTCAAGATAATTAAGAACTTTGTCTAATTCCAACTTTATTGCATATCTTGTAATGTTAAGTGGAAGCAAGAAAATGGGTGCTAGATGGAAATATGGTAAAGTGCACATAGTTTGGTATGTGAAAATGAAAGTGGATAAGAGTTTTTATGTATAACCAAGAATTATTCAAGAATTGTGTCACTATGTACTATAGATTTTGAGGAATAAGAAATAGTCAAATGTATGGGGATTGAGAAATGAAAGACCGGAGGGAATATATACCTAGAGTAGAAATTCCTTCTCAAGTCATGGGTATTAGAGGAAAGGGAAAAATAAGGCATCCTATTTCAATATATAATCTTAGAATTTATCATAAATTGGATCTAAGAATAGAAAGGGAAAGAAGTGAGACATTTTAGTAGACAGTATGGTGCTTTTTGTTTGACTTTGTAGCTCACCTCTAAGTTTCTTTACAATGAATTTAAATTATGTTTCTTAATATTTGATTTTTTATTAAGGGTAAAATTGTTTTTTTAAAGGGTTTAAACCTTTTGAATAAAACACAATAAAGACAGTGATAGAAACTCCTAAATTAGTTGTCTAGCAAATATCTAGGAAAGAGCTACAACACAACTACAATGAGTCAAGAATTCTACAATAATCCAAAATAACAACTAAACCTAATAAAACCAAAGTGTTTAAGGTAAAAACACATCAATAGCTCTAAAACATCACTTCAACAAAAAATTAAACATAATACTAGAGACCCACAAAAACACAAAAGAGGAGTAGAACATAAGAAAATTACATTGAAGAAGGTAGAGAATTGAGAGCCATTCGCACCTTGCACTCCTCTTTTAGGAATTATGAGTGGTCTAAAATGAAGTTTCCTTTCAAATTGGTATACCAAATCACCTTAGCCTTTATTATCCCATAGTTTCTCAAACTAGATCCTTTTTGCAAAGGGATTTCCTTATTCCTTAAACCTATCTAAAGAAACTTAATATTTTAACACAATTTGAATTATTTTCTACTTATATTAATTGCTTTCTCTGAAATTTCTCCTTCAAATATTGAAATTATCTTTATAAGGAATTTCATCCTCTCTTCTTACTTCAATTTATTTTCTCTTAGCCTAACAACACATTAAACCTTATCAAAATTACCCCCCGAATCTAGTTGGTCACTATCATGATTCAAATAATGATGTAACAAGGAAAACTCGAGATTAATTATTTTATTTTCAATAAAAATTGACTCTAACAATGTTGTCATGAATATAAATATCATTTTCCATGCCTTCTAACTTACCATCTAGTTTCTCAATAATGGAGGCAAACTCCTCCTCGCCAGAAGTTTCCCATAGAACACTCGAGGAAAAGAGAGACCAACATAGGGGAACCAAAAATTACTTGTTTAACCGCCATCCTCCTTAATATATTATGGGCCATAAACCTTCTTTGTACCTTTCCACTATTGCTCTTGTACCTCTACACTAGACTCTTTAAATCTTTGGCCCTCTTTTTATTTGGCTCTTACAACCTATCTTCAATTTCCTTCTCCTTGTTGATCCCTTACAAATAAATTCCAACCTTTTTTAACCTTTATTACTACCATTCAAGCCTAACAGGGGCTCCTATAGTCCTCCAAAGATACATTAGACACTTTAATTCATTAATAACTATTAAGTACCATATAATTATAACCTATTCCATTCACAAGGTACCTCGCATCCTAAGCAAAGCCATCAACTCCTCAAATAGAGGCCAAAATATTTCAATATTAAGCATGTTAAAAAATAAATATAATAGAAATCTTGATGAATAGGGAATGCAGCCCTTCCCATTTGCACATCCATAATAGAATACTCCAAAGACATTAACAACAAGAATGAGATACTAACTAGTTTCTTGTGATGAAAATAATTTGAAAAGGTGAAATGGTAAGAAAACATGCATTGAAACCTTCCTTTGAGTGTAACATACCTCATGATATATAAGGCAACCTCATCCTTGGGCTTGGAGAAAGACTCTCCTTGAGGAATCCCACATCTTGCTTCTTCAACTTTTCTTTACCTTTCAAAAAATACTTAACAACCTAATCCTCCCCTTTTTATCTTTACAATATTTATTCCTCTCCATTGGCAACCCTATCACTTTGTAAATACATCATTTTGTAACTTCAATCTCAACGCCCCTAAGAATAACCTTCCTAGCTTTTCATCCTTCTACAAACTCCATTTAGATAGGATCATGGCCCTTAACCTTCTCCATGAAGCTTGTGAGACCCCCTTTGCTTACAAAATGAAAATATTGGATCTCCTAACAACATCACAATAAAAAAGCTCCATCTTCACTCTATCTTACCCCACATCCAACTTCCCTTACACCTTGCTTCTTTCCCATCATTTTATTTCTTTCTTGCGCTATACTACCTAAATACAACAAAGATATAGGACAATATACATACATTTTTTTTTAAAATAGACTCTTCAAGGGGTATTGTTAGCTATTCCTAAAGGACATTGCATATACCCACACACATGCAAAGAACCCACAAAAAACTCCTTCGCAATCATTATCACATAAAAGTAATGAAAATAAAAAAAATGACAAGAAAGACTATGCTAATTAAGGGGTCTATCATCCTTTTATGAGGATTATCACACTATCAAGTAATCAATTTACATTGAACCATTTAACATTATTATTTCTAAACACCCTTTCATTAGAAAACCAATATGTGACATAGTTATCTTCTCCAAAAATGTGACCTATCTTAACCTTATTGAAAAAGTCAATTAACCTTAATATATCATTCATAACACCTATAATAGTCCAACAAAGAAAATTTTCCTTGGAAAAACATTTAATGATATTTGAAGAGTCTCTTTCAATGACCAACTTAGATATTCTTATCTATTTGGTCATCTAAATTTCCAAGAAATTAGTGGTAGCTTCAACATAATGGTTAGTTTGAACTCCTAAGAAGATAGAAAAATGCCAACAAGGATGTCATTGTGATGCCATTTAGAGCTTGAACCATTGAGAGGAGGGAGGAACAACAAGGAAGGAGAAACAAGAGAAGATAGTATAGGAACCCTTCAAAGTGACAACCCACACAAGATCATATTTTTTATTGAATTGACACACATGAAATTTGAAAGAGTGCCTTATTTTTCTTATCATTCTTAAGATTCAACATAAGAGAATTGTGATAATTTTAGATTCTAAGCAAATGATATATGAAGAATAACCAATTCAAAGAGATGATGACTATTTGACTTGTTTAAGTTTAATTTCAAAAACCTTCTATTAGACCAAGTAAACTTATTCCCTCTCAATTCTATATCCATCAGTGTAATTTGGAATGAAATAAGCTATGTCCTCCATGTGGCTAGTGAACTCCATAACACCCTCTTTCTTATCTACAATAGAAAGGGTGAGTTGAAATCACTAGCTATTAGCCACTTAAAATCATTACAATAATTTTTTAATTCAAGAAAGTCCCTCTATAGAATTTTGTGACTCAAGATACAATTTTATCATACAATTTTGATAGAACCCATTTAGCATTATCATTTTTTTTAGAAAATAAAATAAGTAAATGACGAGATTTACCTACTAGTATTTCACCATCAATAATTTAAGGGTTCCACATAATAACCAAGTCTGTAAGGGTGAAATTTCATAACTGTTATAATTTTATATAAGGAAATGACCAACACAAATATATTTTTTCAACTTGGACTACCTAAAAGTGACATGTATGTTTTAAATTTCATATTATATAAAATAATAAAATGTATAACTCTTAATTTAGTTTTTTTAATATTTTTTATTTCTAAATTAGTTGGATAGTATTTTATAAATTTAAAATAATAATTTTGATTGATTTTTTTTTTTAAAAGTGAAGTCAATGGAATGTCATAAATATATAGAAATTTTGATTTTTTTTCCACTTAGGTAATATGAAAATATTTCACCTTTGAACTTTAACATTCAAGTTAATCCTCCTCCTTTTCACTATCTACCTCCTTCTACACTACCTACTCTTACCTACTCCACCTATTTCCCTTCCTCATCCTCATCCCTAACCTCCACTTAGAATTCCTTCCTTGTCCTCAATCTATGTGGATGAACTATAGTCCCTTTATTTGTGTCTAGTGCACCCTATATATTTGGGCGAGGTACTATGCCAATATTATTGGGGTGAAATGTTTGATGTTGTGTCTTTGTTTTATTCATATTACCTTCTCCTCTTCTTTCTTCTTTATCTTGTTCCTTTTTCATGAGATTTATATATATTTATGTTGTTCAATATCCTTATTCCTTTTTACTTCAATAACCTAAGGATGATGAAAAGTATTAGGAACCTAATGTTGATCTAAGTTTGACTTGTTTGTCATTTATTTTTCCTATGTTGATGGAGAATGACAAACTATGTTTGATTATTATAGTAATATTAGGGTTAACACCATCCATATAGGTTTTTATTGTGTCCCATTTAGATGATTATATATGTCCTTTATATTTCATATATTTGTATCCTAATTTATGTTTCTCCTTTCTTGACCACCTCTTATCATATTTCATTACTTTTTTTTTTCATTTTCTTCTTTACTTGGTCACATATTTCCCTTCTTATTTTATTTGAAGTTTTTACTATATGGTGTATTTAGGATTATGATATGCATTGGTATATTTCTAGTGGCATCACTTTTTTGTGCATTGAAATAATAAAGATTGACCATAAACCATTTATACACTTGTTTTTTTAAGAAAATCACTTCTTTTTATACCATACATACATCCTACTCTTAGCACTTTGTATTCTACTTATGATATATTCTATCACTTTTTATCATGTAATCATTGCCTTAGTCACTATTTGATCCCTCCATGCTTAAAATATATACACCTATTACAACCACTTATCCTCTTAATCACACTACCCTATTCTAGGAATATCGTCCATAATTAGGTATATGCATACTCTTTCCCTTTCAATTTCCCTAATGCCCCAAACTCATTAGTGACCCCTAAAGCCTCATAACTAAATAATCCGTTATGTCTAATATTGAATGTCATTACACATACTTGTGTGCATACTCTTTGGTGGAGGCTTTACCCAAACCTATGAGAGTGGCATCCTAATATTCATACTCTTTCATGGAGGCTCCTACCAAAGCTATGGGGGTGACATACGAATAAGAGAGATATCATACTCACCAAATATAATCTTCAGTGATGAGCCCTTGCATCCTATTAGTTACATAGGATTGAAATTTTTGGGCGGCATAAAAAAAACTTAAAAAATAAAATTTATAGCTAAACCCAAGCAATTCAAAGCCTATATTCAAATTAAAATCAAGATATATGATAAAGTATATAGAATATCTAGAGAAAAAGCATAAGTCACTCTATTAGCTTGAACATTTTCTTTCTTCTTCTTCTCCATTTCTATTTTGATCCACCTTATGAGTCATTCTAGGCTAAGATTCTAAGGTATGGTGCCTTCTTCTCCTCTTCATGTAGTACTCATGGCCTAATATTGAACTCATATTCTTGCATATTCCTTCATCTCTCTGTCTCTTGATTACACTATACACTTGTGTCTTTCCTTCTACCTTTGAAATTCCTTTCCCATATTGATTTATCCTTGGAAAATTCATGGAAAGTCCTTTACACTACTCTTCTCTCATATTAGCACATCATGCTATTTTTACTATTTCTTCTCTTTATAATCTTTCTGATGTTGTTTATTATTGCTCTTGTATGCATACAATGACTATCTCTTTGAATTATTTATAATAATAAATACACACTTGAATGAAGAAAAAAAAATTGAAGATTGGTATCTCTAATTTGGTGTAGCATCTTGGATATTTAAATGATTATCTATATTTTTTTCAATCTTTCTTTACTAATCTTGTTCCCTTTAGAGTGTCATTATCCCACTAAAGTGGATGTAAAATGTAATAACACAATCACAAACCATACAATTCATTTTACTATTTTTTTCACCCATTTTAGTGTTCCCTTTGTGTGGGTGTGTTTTACCCCCTTGTTTACCCCCATGTTTATCATTTTCCCTTTTTTTTTTCTCCTTGCAATTTTTTCCCTTTCTCATGTGTGCCTTAACCCTTAAGCAAGCCTTGGTTTTGTCTCCTATGGGACAATTATCCTTTTTAACCCCTTATTTATATTAGTAGCTATGTTCATGTATAATGAACCTTTCCCCTTCCCTTCCTTATATATTAAATTTCATGGATTAATTGAGATTAAATTCACAACCATGTAATTGGGCTTGATTCACTTTACTTCCCATATAAAATTAAGATTACTTAGGTAAAAATATACTTAATCCCAAAGAAAAAAAGGGAACTAAGATGATCTTTGATGAGACTAAATAATGTCACATCTATTATCAGAAGAGGTTGTGCATTTTCCTTTGGAATAGTTGATATGGTGAAATTAATTGTATAACTAATAGCTAATGAATATTCTGAGCTGAAATATATGGTGTGTTTGGCCTTATTTCTTGATGTTAAATATTCCTCAATGACCATGCAATCTATATATGTGTGTGTGTGTGTGTCGTTTGTGCCAAATACAAGATATTGTGAAGAATATAAGAATCTAGAGCTAAAACATGAGCATGTTGGAGAATTATAAATCAATCTAGAAGTTGTTCATGCAATTACAATTAACTCCAAAATTACTGATAGTCTTCTTTGAAATTAGACATAGTTAACTCTACAATTGCTCATTTAGCTCCAAAATGTGTGGGATGGTAATACAACTTAATATTAGTTATCAATGATGTTTAACACACGTCCTAAAAATTTGGAAAATTAATCGCAATGAAGTACCTCCAATTGCATATTATATGTGACACAAGTTGTAAATATCTTCTTGACTAACCTATTTTAGAATGTCGACATACACATCCTATTTTAGAGGAATCAACTACTCCATCTAATTGTACAATGAAAATAAATATAACTTAAAATTTTTAAAATTTAGAAATACTTTGAGTCAAGACTAAAGTATTAATATCCAATAACTAGAATCTAAGAAAATATTCAAGTTATGACAAGCTCTTTTATTTCATGCTTTAGAATTAATAATAAACTAGCACTTGCACCCAATGGGGGTTCAAGGGAGACGCCGATAGGAAAATGAACAAGAAGCATGAATGAATTGTTTTAATACAGAGGTGGCGGGAGTAAAATATGTATATATGGAGATATGCACTGTACAGTACAAGCAGGTACAATTTTTTGTTGGGTTTGTTCTTTATAAACAACAAAATCGCTTTGAACAATTTATAGCAAGTTTGCACAAGTCAAATTTACACAAGAGCATCTATACATATTTTTTAAAGACATGCAATGTCTAAGAAGTGAAAGACAATGCTGATTAGATTTCCTTGAACAAGCACTGTCGTAGAAGATTTCCAGTAGTGATTGACCACCTACAAAAGCCAAAATTGTGTAGTTGATTAGTTTTAGTTTTGATACTCTATTCAAAGAGGGGATAATAAAAAATGTATAACTTTGAGAGAGTGTGTAATTAATTGTACATACCTAAGAATGTTGTTGTGAGAGCAAGTGCAAGCGAGATTCTTCTTTCTTCCTGATAATGTTGTATGGGTTTTTTTTCATTTTGGAGTAGCGATCAAAAGAGAATGCAGGCTCTATGCAAAGGCCACTTATGGCTTTAACTCTGGAGATTGTTGTAAATGTAAGGCCTTGTCTTTCAGTTGTACCAATATTGATTGTGGCTTTATTTAGTGTAAGGCCTTGTGATTTGTGTATAGTGATAGCCCATGCCATGGTTAGCGGTATTTGTCTACGGTTGCCACTTGTTACTGGATGTATTGGTATAGTTTTTGGGTCTGTTTCATCCCACGGTGGACCAGTGTAGTTATCGAATGTGACCGTAACATATGCAGGCAATGCAGGTGGTTTTGATCCAGCAAGATATACAATATCTTTGACTTGACCAAGCGATCCATTTACTAGTCCAGCTTGGATCCATAGGTTTGTTGTCAGCATGACACGTTGACACTTGCTTAGTAATACCTCTTGGGGAAGTTGCTCGTCACTATGATCGGCACCTAGTTTAGATTGTGTATTTTCCACACGACTTAGTGCAACAGGCACATTTAGTAGTTTCAACATTTTTTTGTTGTGCAATGTTACTAGCTCATTTGTAGCAAATAAGTGTATTGATTGGTCAAAATCTTCTTGTTCAGTATTTGTTAGTTGCTTGTTGGTGTGAGTCATCAATAAGTCCCAATCTTGTTTTGTGGGTTCTGCATTGTGAATGTTTTGTAATGTTTGACGGAATTGTATTTGAATTGGATCATCACCTTCTTGTCTAAACATTGTTTGTAATGTAACAACTGTATTAAATTTTTGCCATAGGTTTCTTGCAATTGTGTGTGATGCATAGATAGGTTTATCCATAACAGGGGGAGTTGTGCAAGGTCTCCTACAAGAATTATAGACATGCCACCAAAGCAAGTTTGTTGTTGATGGGGGAATGCTTCACGTAACCTACTATCAATTTTCAATAGAATTTTTGGCCCAATGAAGCTCATCTCATCAATGAGAATGTATTGTATATTCTTTATGTCTTCCTGGAATGTTGTCAATGCTTGTCCTTGTAATGGTTTCATTTCTCTAATTGGAATCTTGAGGGTTGCATGTATAATTGAGGCATGTATATTAAATGTTGCAATTCTTGTTGGAGCAAGAACAAGGAGGGGGTTTACTCTTGTTGGTATGGAAGTTTGCAGTGCATTTCTTATGCAATGAATTAGATAGGATTTTCCAGTGCCAGCAGTTCCTTGTATGACCATATGTAACGGTTGGTTAGAGCATTTCTCCATTGAGTGGTTTGTTATTATAGTCAGTGCTAGTTGTTGTTGGGGTGATAATGTATAGTTGTGGTGGTTCATATTTGAAGGGGAGTGCAAATCTTGTTGAGACATCTTGTTTGTGTGCAGAAATTGAACAACAACATCATGTAGATTTGTAGGGACATTATGATTTTCCCAATTGTGATTGTTATCAAAATCACGTCGACCTAGCATATCAAGTTCATTCAAGTTTAGATCATTAGTGAGGCCCAATTGAGATAATAACTCCCATTCGTTCATTTCTACATTTTCTTGTTGATCCATATCATCATCAGAAGAATTTTCGTCTTCAAGAACATTTTCAGTATGTTCAGTGCGATTAGCATGCCATGGATTGTATTTTTGTGTATTCATTTGCTTCCAATTTTTGATGATTTCTTCTTTGGTAAGGCCTATATCTTCATTTATTTTTTGGAAAGGTTTATACAAAAGCAACTCACTCCAACAGAAGGTTTCAAAGTTTTCAGAGTCTTCTTTTGGAATGGTATGGAAATGCGGAAACACCTGCACAATTGCTTGTTCTTTTCTATTCAGCCATTTGCATCCTTTTCGAGAAGCGGAAAATGTGAAGGATCTGGCTAATTCAATTAGTGATACATTTTCTATGTGACATGGCCGGTTCATGTAGGATTGTATATAGTTAGACAATATCTGGCCACCATCGCTTGTTTTTTTTAGGCGGTGGAATACTTTCTGGCCTACATTCAATGACACAAAATTGTGATTGCAAACAACAAGGGGTAATTTTTGTAGCATATGGCACGTTTCTTGGGCTCCAATATCTCATTCAGTAACAATCTCGGCCATGAACTTTTGATATGCTTTCAATGCTTGATCTTCCAATCTTTCATTTGAAGCTATTCTTTCCAACATAACAACACAACTTTCTAATTTTCTTTCAGCTTTAGATGCATACTTGGCAATATATTTGAGTACAAAAAGGCGTGAGATGATGGGCTGGCAATCTATATTAGCTCTCCATATAGAGAGCATCTCTGCATTATGAATGTTTAGCCTGTCATCATTTCTCGATGGTTCATAAGATTTGTTTCCAGATCCATCATATGATAAAGTGGATTCCTTGCATTATTTCCATGGAGCTTTGTATCTGCATTCTACATGATGCCCTTTTTTGCGCAGGCATGTGCGCTCTGTGCATTTAGTGTGCCTTTGCACACGATTAACTAACTCTTCATAATCGATGGATGGATCGATAGAGAATATCTCAGATGTGTTTAACAAGCATGGATCATCCATTGGGGTTCTATGTACGATATTACTCATTTCAGATTTAGAGTGGGGGTTCCAAGCAATGACATAGTTATCAAAGAATTCTTTTGCTTTACCCACTTGCGAACTGTCTCCCCAGTTGAGGGTATCCATGTTTGGTGCATTTTCTAGCCAAAGGAACCCATGCACGTGTGCAGAGCCTCGATGTTGCCATTCATACCTATACCAATAATTTGTTGCATGCAAGAGTTTCTCAATGACCTCTTCACGAAAGATTGTGAAGCGGTGATGTAGATAAAGGGATGTGGTGTGGGGGTTTCTAATCACATTGTCTATACGATGCTTGTTGGAGGAAATAGTGGAAGTATTGTCAGTTGGGAAAAGCTTATGCAATGTAGGCCACTTAATGTCTACTGCACTTAGTGTGAATAACAAAGTCAGGGAACCTATTTGGTTGATCATATTTGTTAGATCTGCACGACACTTGTTCCAATAAGCTTGTGTCCCACGCAAGGCCGAGCCAAAATGCATCAATTCTTCAGCCAATTGTTTATCCAGGAGGTTTTGTAGGTGGGCACGAAGATGTTCAATAGTTGTAGGAATATTGTCTTCGACTTTTCTTTTGATGAATATTGAAGCAGTTGCTTGGCTACGATGCCTCATCATAAGATTTAGTAGGAAGTATCTAAAGCGTGGATGTTGCCCAAATCTATTATCATGATATCGCATAAGATGCAAGGCATACTCATGCAGTTGCACTTCCCTGGCTCGAGGTTGCATAGGTAGTGCATTTCCATTTGGAAAAAGTGTGGGAAATGCCATGTCAAAAAGCCCCTCGGTAGTGTACTCATTTATGGGATTTGAGCTTATCTCAGGCCAATTAACGATGGTATCATTCTCATTTTCTATCTGTAAAGACTCCTTAATGATTTGTAACTCATGACGTTTATTTGGTAGGCTTACCATAAATGATGTTGAATATTCCGTTCCACTTTCTACATCATCTTCACTATTAGCAGCTTCATTTTCTTTTGTTATGGGTTCTTCATTGTCGCTTTGAATTGTATGAAGCATTTCTGAAATGTTTGTAGTACAATCAGGGAGTAGGGACAATGCATCGGCATTGATCTCAACATCTTGGTAGTATGGGTTGTAGTGTATTTTGTAGGCCAATGCATTGTGAACACGACTTCTACTAACATAGCAATCGTAATGCTTCCCATGTGTATGAGTTCTTCAAACAATTAATAAGTCCAAGTCTTTGATTTTATGTGGCAAAGACTTTGTTATTGTTGTGATATCTTGAGGGAAGCTAATTGTGTGGCCACTATATTTGTATTGTCCACCATGAGCATGAGTAACTTGTAATATTGGATTGACACGTGCAATTAACATCTCTTCAACCTGAGTGAGAATGCGCAAAACATGTGGTTGTTCACTTGGGTCCATATTATTACTCGAAGAGAATCGATGTATGCCTTTCTCTAAGCCACATCTTCTACATGTATGATTGTTGTTTCATGAACAAAGATGCATACCAGGATACCGTTCCCTACATATAGAACATGTGTGTAGTTTTGACAATGCATCTATTCTTTGGTGGAATATTTTAGATGCCTCCATAAAGTTAGCAGACCACCTCATTCCCTTGTTATTTGAACTCATGTTTTGAGGCATTTGTGTTGGGATTTGTGTTTCATTTTGTTTTTTGTTTCAATGTTCTAGATTTGAACTAATTGATCCAGTGGGAATACATGTATTTGTAGAATCTTGTGTGTGGTCAGGTATTGGTTGATCTGGTGTTTCTAGCAAGCGGTGGGTTCGCTGCATGCTACGACAAACACTTATTTCTTCTCTATGACGAGCATAATACAAGCAACTTCTCTTACGAGATTCTAGGGCTTTGGTTTTAGTCTTGGATGTTTGGCTTTCTAATTCTTCCATAGTGGAGTCCATTATCTGGAATATAAATGAGAGATAAAATAAATATAAACGAAGCAAATGTGTATATTGCAACACCACTAAAATGTGAAAATTACAAAATCCATTTTGCTTGACTTATATGTTAGATGAATATGATAAAAAATGAAAACATGTGTACATATGAAAGAAATATGTTGAAGTGTACATGTGCACTCTACTTTGTATTTACAATAAACTTATAAAACAAGTTTTGAAGGGATCCTGAAACCCTGTACAAGGAAAATTCTCAATCGTATAGCGATTGGGACAAAAAAGAACACAAGTAGGCAGGGGAAAACAAACAAGAGTGGATAATTACAACCTTATGTAGTCTACTTTTCATAAACATTGCACATGTCAGCAATTTGATTTAACAAAAGATTGCTTTCATTTGCAAAATCAAGTGTGCCAACTTCTACGACTGTTGTTTTCACTCGTGATTCATTATTGCAGGTTTCATATCTACTTGTCAGGGTGAAGAGAAATTGTTTGCATAGTAAATTGTGAATGACCTCTTCACTATTTTCTGTAGCATCTTGCTTGAACTGCATCATGTATAGTTCCTTTGCAGGCATGCCAATGAGTTTAGTTGCTTCTTCTTCAAAAGCAATTGCCCATAGAGTGCTTGTGTGATCTTGAAGTTTAATTTGAAGAACATATCAATAATCACAATCTTCAAAGGTAACTTCACACTTTGAACAATACCATTTTCTGTCATCACTTTGTAGAGCTCTTTTCTTACATTGTTTCCCTTCAATCTTAATGGGGCAAGCTGGATAACAGAATGAATTCGATTTGATAAATATTATTGTTGCTTTTACAATGCACTGGAGGCGTCTTGTTGTATCCAAAGACTCTTCTAGGACATTGGAAGTGGTCTTCTGTTCAAGAAGTGGGGGCGCATCTAGAAGGTTGTGTTGTTTCTTCGATTTCAGGGTTAATAAACAACTGGGTGGTAACTAAAGTGCTCACAACCTTACCATTATATTCTGTAACACGACCATTTTTAACACCAAGCACAGGCGACTTTTGTGCATGGTACAGTTCGTGGAGCTGTGCACCTTCCTTTTGAGCCACTCGTCCCCACAAAGTCACATTTATAGTGGAGGTAGACATGTCTAGCAACTTGAGGCTCCTCCTACAAACCTTTGTGCCATCTCTTCTTCTTATTGTAGAGGTAGGGTCCACACATATAACAACTCCTACTATATCAATCAAAGAATTGTTATTTGTATTCAGGATCTCATTAATGGGTGTGAAAGAGAACTGATGCAGTGGAATTAAGTGGTCATCATCAATAAGAGTGACCTTTGAATCATCCATCAAAGTGATTTCCATTTGACTATTCAACTTATTGTAAAACTTATTAGCAGCTTTGATGGTTCGACCAGAGATTGTATATACAGAGCCAATATGAACATTTCTGTAATGGAGGTCTGCAACTTCATTAAAGCAAGTGACACGCACTTAAGTGTTCTCACTATCTACAATATCAAAGCTGGAAAGTTGCCCGGTCCCTTTCTTTGTGTCAAACTGGTGAATCTATTTTTTCATAGTTACACGACCTTTTATTGTCCACCTTGTCTGAAATGGATTCAAACTTTTAATAAGAGTGATAGTTGAGGTATCACTTTTCTTGCGCAACGATGCATGTATCCCAAACATCATTTTTTTTGGGGTTGGTTGCATGGGTGTGACACTCTCACCAAAATTTGTGCATGAGTTAGATGAAATCCCTACTCTTTCATGTATAGATTGCTCTGGTTCTTTGAAGAGGAAGGTGGGATCCCCAATGACATCATGTTGTGTGCATGCAATCTCCAATTTAGAAATTACAATAAACCTATAAGTAAATAAAGCAAAATGCACTTTTAGTAATGCAAGTAACAAATAGAGATGGACATGTTCAATTTGAGAGCAACATTGGAGTGGTTGGCTCACCTTGAGTTACAAATAGTAGGGCATGTGTATTCTATGAGCTGTATGATAGAACCCTTTTGAATTAGCTCTGAAGTTAAAAAATGGTTATACTTTCTTGGCAAGATTGTTGTTTGAAGATGCATTCCATCAGACAAATCTAATTTGTATCTAATGGTTGATCCGTCGCCATGGCCAAATGTTGAAATATTGAAGACTTGGAGATGTGGATATATGTCTTTGGTGCCAGTGTTTATCAATGTGATTGCATTTTGTGTCAAAGAGATAGACATAGCTAAAGGGAGGTGAAGTAGCCCTATAAAGCCCAATGAGTTGATAAGTATGGTATGGTTTGTAAGTAAAAATATACAAATTGAAAGTTGGATTCCTTTGTAAAAGCGCAAAGTAAATCAGAGCATGCAATTTTCCTTATATATAAAATGGATAAACTATTAAAAAAAGGAGATGTGTGCACCATAAAGGTTTCTTGGTTTTATTATCCTTGCCAGAAAGAATGCTTAAATACATGCAAAAGTGTCACATACAATTTATAGAGTGAAGGTGATTGAGGATAATCGAGAGAAGGTAAACAGACCTGTAGGTAATGACTGTATTGTAGTTTGTACACAGATTTATTTGGCTGAAACAAATTTGATCCTGTGGATGAAAGGAAGCACAAAAAAGTTAGTGAGCACACATCATTGACAAAACAAACAGATGAACCATTGAAAACTTATACATGTAAGGGTGTCAAATATTGATTAACAAATTAGATGTATACATTTTAATAGAGAACTCCAACATGTTTTATTTGTGCGTATGTATTAAGAGAGGAAAAAAAAACACATGCATACCTACAATAAAAGAAAGTAGTTGTTTGTTTTGTTCCAACTTGTATTAGAAATAATGAGAATGTGTAAATAGAGGACTAAGATTTTTTTGGAGAACTAGTTGTAGAAATGAAACATTGTTGGCACTCGACGACATTAAGTGTAAAAATGAAGAATGGAAGGAAAGTAACAATAATTTCCAACTAAAAAAGTTACAAGTGCAAATCAAAAGTAATGATAGTTAATAAAGGGCATAATTCTATTAGAAAATCACATACAATTTACATAGATATGGATTAGATACAAAATACATAGTAGAGAAGGACTTTTGCAATGCAGCTCTAGTGCAAGGCAAACAGTCGTGTTTGTACAAGGAAATAGATATGGATTAGATACAAAATACATCGTAGCGAATGACTTTTGCAATGCAACTCTAGTGCAAGGAAAACAGTCATGTTTGTACAAGGAAAAGATCATTTATCATAGGAACTTCCACCAAAAAAGTACAAGATATACATAGTTGGTAGTACTCGTATACACAAAACAAAACTTGATGACATATGACATATGTGAAACAAAATTATTTCCAAACATTGTTCAAATAGTTCAGAAATGCAAGCTGGATGTATGGAGCGCCGCCCTGTCTGTAGTGAGCATCAATGCACATTTCGCGTAGAAAAGTGCAGAACGAAGCCAATGTGTCACAAGTCCTATGGAAGTCTTCAAGTGTTGTTTCCATTGAATATATCTCATCGGCTTGCACATTATGTATATATGGAACAAGTTGTTGCATTTTCTGCACAATATCAAAGCAATTGGTGGTGATTTCACATGCAAATCTTTGAATGGCCCTTGGAGGAGGCCCACCCAAATTCGTAGAGGGAGGTGAGCCAAGTGGAGTGTAGGATGAGCTGTCACTACTGGATATGTCAATGATGTTATCAGGTTGTCCAAGGTTTTCCATTCCTAAATATAAAAAACAATTGAGATTGTACCTAGTGTTAACTAATAGCAATACGTACAAAACAACATTCCAAAGAAACGTATAATAAAGCGTATCTTACATTTAATTAATTCCATATTAACACCTATAAGATATGGAAAAAATGTATAAGAATCTACGAATTTCTTTATGAAGATTTATTGGAATATTTGATAGTATTAGAGACTAAGGGAATTTTGCATCATAAAGCTGTCTCCTAGATGTAACATACTTCCATGAACTTCAAATAGCTTTCTCCTAGATATAGGTAACGTTAGTTTCAAATTTCAAAAACTAAATTTTATTTTCATATTCATCAAAGGAAGATTTATGAGTTAAATATATGCTCACTCTTAATGTTATTTCCAAAATATAAAGATTAAAGATTATTTCCTTATTAATGGTGATTTAGTCAAAAATCAATTTATAATTTTAGATGTATGTTCCTTTATAATGTTATGATCCACTATATAAAGACAAACATGTCCATCATTGAGGACAACTTACCTAAATTTTAAACATATACTTCATACTATTATAATTAACTATAATTTTAAAACAAAGATTATATATCTATCTAATCCAAAAAAAATCTTTGAAAATTTTCTTATAATTTAAATATATAATTTTTCATGAGATCAGTCATATCAGATTTGCAAAGAAATGCTTAAAACGTGCATATCTCCTTTACCAAAAGAAGCTAATTCTTTGAACTGTTGATGTGCATTAATATAATTCGATTCATTCTTTCTTTTCAGATACAAAGAAAAAACAGAAGAAGAGGAATGCTCAAGTTGTAATGATCAAACATTTGACTATCTGGCAAAGAGTTGTTAAAAGGAAATGATACAGTTGTAGAGGCCTTGGATAATGAATCCATGTTTCAATTGGAAGAAAAACGAGCTATTATTGTCTGGACAAAAGCTACAACATGATATGTAGTTCTTTTTTACATCAAAAATATAGGACAATCATAAAAAAAAATTACAATTTACACTTATTCCTATTTTCTATATAATAACCAGAGAAACATTGAGATAGTATGTAAAATATGTATTCAACCGAAGACAGATAAGGGTTGGAATTATACATTCATTTCTAGCCAATTCAGCAAACTGAGAACTGAACAACTGCGTTCTCTTCTTTTGTATTTATATGTTCTTGCTCTGAGTGTCTGTACATGGCATACACTGTGAGCTGAAAATTTGCCAGAAGGCATCAAATGGACTTACAATTTTTTTTTAAAACAATGAAAATTAAACATAAAAAAATGGAAGTCCTTATACCAAGGAACATGTCCTTTATGACCAAAGAGAATGAAGCTCAAACAATTGCATAGATAGAGGAGGAAAGACATGTACTCAACACTCTTACTTTTAATCATGAGTGCAAAGTCCAGTTTTATGCTTAGTACAACTAAGCAAAAAAAAGTTCATACTTAACAAATATTTGACATCAAAACTATTCAAATTAAAAGTAAAAAAAATCAAATCTTTTGTTGAAAAATGTAGGCAGTGCAAAGTCCAGCTTAATGAAGAGTAAAATTAAGAAAAAAGAAAAAAATTCATACTTTAAATACACAAAGAACATCTCAAAATATTTTATGCAGTTTTCGGTTAAGACATTTTATGCTTTCTGACAACAAAATAGCAATGGATTTCAGAATAAGTACCAGTTCCCAAACGATTTCACCTGTTTGACAGACAAATAGAAATTGCCTTTCATTAGACTTTCTACCCCTAAAATTTATTGCTATACCCATTCATATCAAGTCCCTCAAGACAGAGTACCAATCAAAGGCCAAACAGTTTGTGAAACATTTTAATTGCATTAACTTTTTTTAAAATCGAAGCATTTAGCACAAATTTTCAAGTAGTCAAAAATATCTGAATGATAATAATGTGGATCAATGCAAAAAGAAACAAACTGAAAATAAAATTTAAGCTGTTCAATTACATCAAATAGTGCTTACAAAAAGAAACAAACTGAAAGATAAAACTTTTCAATGGACCAGAATTTATAACTTTCCTTGACATGGTTAACCATATTTCTGTAAAATTGAAATGCAAAAAGAAACAAACTGATTGGCCTTTAAATTTAACAAACTGAATTTATAATTTTTGCATTCAACCCAGAGATAATAGCACTTGATTATCATGAACTGTGGAAACTTGATGCTGTTAAAGTGAATGATACCACATATTAATTTAACAATCATGAAAAATACAAGAATTTACAAGTTACTTTACAATCCATAACACAAATCAGAACTATATTCCAAGCATATACATTGAACTTCTTGAACAGACAATACAGATATATGTCTGTAAGTTATACAACAGGTAGTCGACACTATTGGGTTATAACATCCCTGGGATTCTATGATTATCAAAACACAGAAATCCTGCCTTTGCATCTCACAAAATAAGGTATGCCCCTCTTTTGAGAACATATGGTGTGTTAATAATTTGAATCACTAAGACATAGTCAAAACTTGCACAATACATATACAATAGTCAGTTGACACTATTGGGTTATAACATCCCTGGGATTCTATGATTATCAAAACACAGAAATCCCTCTTTGAGAACATATGGAATGTTAATAATTTGAATCACTAAGACATATTCAAAACTTGCACATTACAGGGTAGTTAGTTTTCTCTAATAAAAATCATGTTGCACACATATATGTTGAGCTTCTTAATGCATGGTATTTACATGTGTCTACAACTCCTACCATGGGCACTCAATTCTATTGTCACTTCTAGCAAACTTCATATAGAGCTGAACAGATTCCAGCTTAATGAATAGCAAAACTAATATAAAAGAAAAAATTCTTACTTCAAATACAAATATTTGACACAGATCTGAAATGTTATTCAAATTAAAAGGAAAAAAATTGCTAATTCTCTGTTGAAAAATGTAGGCAGTCTCCAAGAATTAGTTATTGGGTATGCAAAATGTGGAAGCATAGAAAAAGCTCATGAAGTGTTTGACAAAATCCAAAATGTGGAAGCATAGAAAAAGCTCATCAACAAAATTCACAAAATGCAAAATGTATGCAAAATGTAGACATGTATGCGAAATGTGGGAACATAGACAGAGCACGTGAACTGTTTGACAAAATGCATCAAAGAAATGTGGTCTCATGGACTGCAATGATTGCAGGATACACACAAATATGCATCAAAGAAATGTGGTCTCATGGACTGCAATGATTGCATGATACACACAAATTGAACTTTTTGAGAAGACTTTAGAAACTTTCAAGCAAATGCAATTGGCAGGTGCAAAGCCAGACTCCACAACCTTTGCCAGCATCCTCCCTGTCTGTGCCAAAATGGGAGCTTTGGAACAGGGTATGGACATCCACCAAAGCATGAAGGATAGAGGGCTTTTTTCAGATGTTGTGGTTGCAGCTGGTACTTAAGAGACAAAATAAACAAGGAACCTAAGTAACAGGCAGCACCGCAATTATATATTCACAGATTCAAATCACGGAGACTAATACGACAAAGGCTACTTTACTAGGTAATATATGAAAATCCAATAAACTTTGCAATATAAAGAGTCGGAACACTCAATGAAGATCCTCTTAATTTGTAGATATTTAATACAAGCCTGAATTGACATGAACAATGATCCCTATATGTCTTCAGAATTCAAGCAAAATGAAAGGTAGATGCTGCTCTTACAATGAAATAACTTATTCATGCATGCAGTGTATTTCGAAAGAGAATTATGGAAGAACCCAATAGACATGGGCACCCATCCATCAATCCCTAATAGGTCTAGAATCGAGTGAAAGTATATTTTGTACTGAAGGCAATATGGAAACCAGGTCTAGACCATGTCATGGGTATTTGGGTGGGATTTTTCTACCCGAAGATGGCCAATTAAACTTGTCTTGGTACAAAGAATTTCTTGAAAAAAAATGCTTGAAATGAACTAAACCATCAATTTAGTTCTTTCTGGCAACTGTCCTGCTCCAACCATTGTATTTTCAATAACATACTTCCTCCAAATTAATAATGACAGAAAATAACAAATATTGATCAGCTAGCCCTCCACATGACCCCATAACTGCCCCCCTGGGTAAAAAAAAAACAACCTTATCACATCAAATGCATGAAATGCTGCTCTTTTCAGATCAAAAAATAGCAATCATCCACATAAAACTTTAGTTCTTGCATTTTAGAAGCTAGCAAAAAGATGGTGAAGAGAAATAATACTGACAAACCAATACAGGAGAAACAATGCTAACAGAATCTTACATGTGATAGAAAAAACAACGACACACTCAGAACATAACAAGATACTCTGGAAACACTCTCGGGAAAAACCCAGCATAAACAACACTGACATACAATATTAACTTAACTCAACCGTTGACAATACAATGAGATATTTCTTGCTTGTGCTTAACCCTGATCCATGTAACTGTACAATGATTCATAGGTATTAGGCACATCACTATAGGAAACCACTATGCAGTATTACAATACAATGGCCATAGAACCATGGACCGAAAAAAGACCTGTATGAAGTCTAAAACATATAAAGTATACAAAACATATCCAACAGATGGAATGCCATATTTAAAGTGCAGAGACAATTAAACAACATTAAATCAAAGGATTTCCACTAAGCAGATTATTTCAGTATATGAGCAGATTACCAATAAATTAAGTGACTCTGAGAAACTACAGCAGCTTAGACACTTCTTTCCTATACTCAGAATCATAAAATATGCAACAATATAATGCTACAGCAATAGGTATTTCTCTTTCTGAGTGCACATCACCAAACAGATGTAACTTTGAACTTAGACTTGCAACCATAAACTGATGCTACAGCAATATCAAAGCAGATACAAAAGTTTCAGACCTGCAAATGAGTTCTCCCAGGTAATATAAGATGAACCTTGCTTCAATTCTGCCCAGGAAGCTGCATAAACGTCACGCCTCAGTCCAAAGCACTATATCTCTGTAACACAACAGGACAGTCTATTTATAAGCGGAAGTTAGATTGAGAAATTAATTTGCACGGAAGTGTTTGGACGGTGGCGTATTTGCAGTGTTTTTGCATTTAATGAGGGCATGATGATAAGCTAGAAACCTCTGCTTCAACATCGACAGCCAGGCTCCCTACCATCTGTGTTCGTGTTAGTTGCTTAGCCTAGCCTTGGCTCCTACTGGGCATTATACCTATTCACTAAAAGCAGAACCACACCGTGAGCTCACAGAAGGAAAGCACACTTTGTGTACTTGTAGTGCACAAAAGCTAAAGCAGCAAAGGCCACCAAATCGCCTCAAGAATCGACAGCTGGAAGAGGTACAGATTTCTTCATAGCCTCTAAGCATAGCGCAGTGTCATGAGCTTTCTTCAAAATATTTGCAGAATCATATCCCGTAATCAATTCACAGCAAGGCGTGCATTGATGAGAAATTATTCGGAAGGGGCAAACCAAATCTGTAAACATGAAAACATTGATGAGAAAATATTCTGAGGGCAAATCAAATCTGAAAACAACAGTAATTTAGGTAAATCATTAATTGAGTGAATCATTCTCAATCTCCCCATCGGCGGTGACCTTGGAAAAACTCAAAAACAGAGTATGAAAGACTGGTTTGTCATCGGCCTCAGATGGTTTACAGGTACGGGTAAATGGTTTTCCAAGTGTGAGACAGGTATGCCGAGCTCTTGTGGACTGTCGAGTCCACAATAAGAAGCCTATCGGCTAAATAACTACTACATGATTTTTAATTTAGCCGATAGGCTATATTTAATAATAATTTGTCTCACGTTGGGAAGTTGTCTCACGCCGGGTTTTTCTGCCAGCAAAACCTCGCCTGGGACATTTCGACGCCGGGAAATGTGGCCGCCTAGGGTTAAACGAATGTTTGTAACGCTCAAATTTCACTGCTGGCGCGTCTCTGTGTTTTCACCAATCCACCTCATGCTGCCTAGCACTACTACGGAGGTGCTTGGCAGCCGCATCGGAGCTGCTTCATCATGGCAAATGTTTGGGTTTAAATTCCTTCAGCCTTACGTACTGTTTACTGCGAATAGATTGAGGCCCATCCAGGGTTTCAGGTGATTCAGTGTGAAGGGAAAAAAATCGAATTCGAGATGAATCACAGCACAATCCCTAACCTAAACCCTAACGTCTCTCATTCTCGATTATTTGGTTCTTCACTCGCTATATTTTCAAATTGCTCCTCATAATTCAGAAGCCGCAAACATCTTGTGCAAGTCAGAGTAATCTGTAAGCGAGGAGAATATATATTTTTTCTGTGGCAGTCTACGATGGAGTTTTGGGGTAAGCCTTTGGCTATTATTTCAAAGGCATCATTTTCACTCTATTTATGTTTTAATTTGTTGCGAAGTTCAGTTTGTTCGACGAATTTGTTGGGTACTTTAATCTTTGATTCAGGAATGAGATGATCAAAAATAGATAACCAATGAAAAGGCCTCTGGTGAACAGAGGACAATGCAAAAATTGTAAAAACAAGCATTGGCGTAATTGGTAAAGTTTCTTTTATAATCAAAATATCCACGCTCATAATGGATTTAAGAATACAACAACTGGGTTCGTGAAAGAAATCCTGGAACATTCATGGGACAATAATAGTATTGTGCCTATTTGAACTCATAATTGAAAAACAATGGCATAGCCAAGGTTTCTGTCTTGTTAATTTTTTTTTCAGTTGCCAGAAATGCTTCAAGGTGGAAAATGTTTCCTAGCCGTTTGGACATTTTCCAATTCTTAGATGCCCTGGAAATGGGCATCTGCTTGCCAGGAAACTTTGTATTCTCTTGACCTAACATTCAAAAGTGTTTTCCTATTTTAAGTTGTGTGGTATTTAAGCATAATAATTTCTGTCTGTGAGTTGAGTACCTCAATTTGTACAAAAGTCATAAATTGATAGAAAAATGTTATAAGTTAGGAGGGTCATGGAGTCATGGAAGAACAACATTCTCTGCGATTGATTTTTCTGTTATTCAATAGACTAAGGAGGAATGTGAGTATTTAATTAGTCTTGCAAATCCACACATGGTGAAGTCAACTGCGGTGGATAGTGCAACTGGAAAAACCAAAGACAGCAGGTTTGCGAATGTTTTTATCATTGTTGGTATTGTGCATAAGATATTTATGATAGATATTTGGTAATGCTGTTTCTTAGGCTTATATTTTCCCCAGATGATAAATTGCACAGTTCGTACAAGCTCAGGAACATTTTTAAGACGAGGACAAGATAAAATTATAAGAGGCATTGATAAAAGAATTGCTGATTTGACCTTCATACCAATAGGCATGTAGCCATTGATTTGTTCATCCTTAATGCTCTTTTCTAAAATTTCAATTCCAGTATCTATCATGTGTTTTTGCTATTTTGACTCAGTGTTATAGCTATAATTTTTGTTTCTTACATTTGCACTGCTATCCAGGCACCTTCTTTTAGGGTTGAAGAAGCCAATTTCATACAAGAAGCTAATCGGTGGAAGGAACTTTTTAGAATAATCTGAAAATATGATTCATTCTCTTTTTATTTTCTTTGGTAACACGCATGTGTTGAAATCCCCTATATAAGGCAATATAAGGCATTCAAAGAGGACTATGGTTAGTTTGAGTTGTTCACTGTTACAAATTGGAAGAATTGTCTCTAACAGGGTTGGACGTATGCCTTTGAAGGACATTTTGGAGAACAATGGCCATTGAAGATTATATGTCATCCTTATGCCTCTTGGTGAAAATGTTGATATGTCAGAGTTGAGTATAATTGATTGCAAAAATCACAAGACTTTTGTCTCCAGAAAAAAGTGTTTATTAGTGCATATTATTACTGTTATTATTATTATTTTTTGATTGTTAAATTTACCTATTGGGGTGTCCTTCAATTTAGAATCCACAATGTGGGGTTGGGGGGGCTATCTACACCTCCATTAAATTTTGACAGTGATGTAGGATCAACTTTGTCAATCTAACAAGAAAAATAATACTTGATGGTAGTGAGTGAAATATATTGTGTTCCAAATTCAGGTATCCTAGTGACTGTAAATCTCCAAAATTTTCTGTGAGATCACCTTCCTGAACTTTGCATTTCCCTGCTTGTAAGGTCACTAATGATTTAAGTCCTGAGAATTTATCATGAAGATTCGATATGTGCATAAGCATTTGGACAGATCCAGAAGTCACAGGTGTAAAAAATTTGACAGATTTGGAAGCTCAACCAGTTTACAACATTTTCCAAGTCTAAGGTTTTCAAGAGTTACAATGTTACATATCTCTACTGGTAGCTTCTTTATACTTATGCAATGATACATGTCTAGAGAGAGTAAAGATTTCAACTCACCTATCAACCTAGGCAAACTTGTCAAACTACTGCAATGCCTTAAGTCCAAAAAGATTAATGATTTGAGCTCACCAATATCCCATGGCAAAGGCTTTAACTTGCTGCAGCCTTTCAGAAGCAGATATTCCAAGTTTATGAGGCTCCCAATTTGAGGAAGTTCCATTAGGCTCCAACAGTTGTTCATCACTAATACTTTTAGACAGACCAGCTTTCTAATTTCAACTGGCAAATGAGATACCTTTGTGCATTCTTTCATCCACAAACTAGACAAGCATTTAAGTTCACCTATTGATGGTGGTAAAGCGGTTAGGCCATGACATTTTCTGATGTTAGATATTTCAAGTTCTTTATAGATTCAGGCAAGCATTTTAACCTAAAGCATCTTAGTAAAATCAATTTTTTAAAATTTGCAGAAGGGAGATCAGACAACTCTTGTATTTCAGTTGATGATAGAGCAAGCGTTTCAAGGAGTTTGAGCTCTGCAAGATAGCTGGGCAAGACTTTTATACCATAACAGTAAGATAGGTGAAGATGCTCAAGTGAAATGAGCTTTGTTACGCCGTGCAAAACCTCTAAGTCCTCTGAAGAGGAGAGATCTAGGTTTTTCAGCTATTGCAGTAGATAAAGTTAGGTTGGTATCCTTGACAGTTTTTTGCAATTATTTAGGTGGAGGGCTATAAGAGATGTGTGGCATGATAGATTGGGAAATTTATTGAGATGTTGGCAGCGATTAAGGTTTAGCACCTTGAGACTTTTAGGAACCTGTTCAAGTAGTTAAGATGCATAAAAAATTTACTCAAGAAACGAATAAACAAAGAGCAAAGAATACTTCCAAGATCCAAAAATTACCTTTGGGTGTGAACCTTGGCTCCAGAGAGCTTTGATATCACTTCCATTCAAATCTAAGATAGCTAGATGTTCTAGATTCCAGTCCACATCCAGGCAATCTAAGCCAGTACAAAATTCCATTTTCAACCATCTTAAATGAGGAGATAATTTTTTGAATCCACCATGGACTGTTACACCAGTTAACCATAGTAGTTGCAGATTCTGCATTGATTCCAAACATTCTGTGTCCAGGACAAGATCTTCCACGTCCAATTCCTCATCTAATATAAGATACCTGATGCTCTTGGTTTACTGTGCTTCCTTCTCATTAGAATTAAGACCTTCATAGCTAATTTTGAGCCTTCCATGGATGTTATCATACATGGCACTCTCCAGCTGCTTCAAATGCTTCAAGCCAAAAGCTTCTCTCTCGCTTACTATAAAGGAAGCTCCCAATAACCTCTAGTGAAAGTGGTAAGCCATCATAGTACTTCACCACCATGAGAGAAAGATCTTCAAATGCTTTATGAGTACTTTTCTGGAGAAAAGTGTGCCAACTGAATAATTGAAGAGCTTCATCATCAGGAACCCCCTTCAAATCATAGATTTTATCGTCTTTTTTATTGCTCAAAACATTTTTTGTGAAAGATGGATCATACAGATTGACTTGATATCTAAATTTTTAAAAGTTATGCTAATAAACATGGGGTTAGATCTGGCATAATGAGCTTCTTTTACATTCCTATTATGTCCTTATTCTAAAGCTCTGTAGCATGCATTTTTAATTAAAAATCCATTCTCTGCTTTGCATGTTATCTAGCAGCTTGAGATGTCTCTTATTGCTTGCATTGTGGTAATAGCCAGTGCTTGTTTGCAGAAAAAGGGAGAAATTGGATTTCTTTATTTTTCCTATAGAGATGAGCTACTTACTACAAACTCTCACAAGGAAATCGGAAGTTTACAAGCTCACGAGGGGTACATTGGACAAATTTTTGGTTCTTCGTTTTGGAAGGGCCCACATATACTGTCTACATGTAGCTTGATGAAAATTGCAATCTTTCTTCTCTTTTTCTTTTATTATTTTCAATATACAATCTCTCTGTTCTTACAGCTTGCTAAATCTGCATGTGAAGTGTCAAAATTTGCATCAATAGATTTGGTGTATGTGGATGCCGAGGAAATCCATGTTTATATCAAGTAGATAGACATTGCTTTGATACTTGCTACAATCTTCTTTAATGCACACAACATGAAGATGGATTCCTGGTATTGCATACTTCCTCATTGAAATCAATATTGTTGGAGTTGTATTTTTTGTCTCTGTTAGTAAAATTATAATAAAATATGTTGCACATATGTTGGTGGTAATCAGTTTTGTAATTTGGATTGAAAAAGATATTTATCATCAGAAATTCCACTGTAAATATATTACTTTAGAATTCAACAATGGGTAAATCTCATTATAAAATTCAGCTACGACTTGGTTACTGAATTCATTGCCAAAATTTAGAAATTTTGTTTTTATTTCATAAAATTTTATATCCTTCCTTCAATAGGACTCTGGACCATACTAAATGGATCGGTGCATTCCATCAAAAACAAGATTTTATTGATGTTGTGGAGGTATGAAACAGAAAAATGTGGACATTTTAATGATGTTTGATAGGATTTTCTTCACAAATATTTTTCCTCTTTGAACATGCCAATTCTTTGAATCCCTAAATCAAAATCCTTCTAAAAAAATATTCTCTAGATATTATTATGTATGGTACCCTAATTAAAGGTCTCTACAAGTTCAATACAATGGACTTAGCTCTCAAATTAGTAGCTACCAATAATAATAACATTTCATAAGTAAAGTATTTTTAAAAGAAGAATAGAGGAAGACACAAAGTTAGCTAATACAGTGCAGAGCGTGCGTGTGCAACCCAGAAAGAATTCAAGGAAGATAAAAGCATGAAGACTATTAGTTAAGGTGGGGGCAATGAAACAAACGAGGACAAAACAACATAGAATATGAAGTAGAAACAACTTAATATCCAAATAGACATAATTGTATCAGGATGAATATCTTTTTAGTTATATTATGTTTAAGAATTAAAAATATATATATTATTTTTATTTAGTTTGGACAAAGTAGTGTTGATATAAATAGCAAGCAATCAAACTAAAACATTGATATGTCCCTGATATCTTTACCATTTCACAATTTTTAAAAACTCCTTACAACACATCAAAGTGATTGAATAGAATATTATTATCAATGCAGACATTAAATTCAATTGACAAATGTCAATATATTTGTAATAATTTTTTTCATCAAAAAATCATTCTGTACAGGCAACATAATGGTTAGATTAATTTGTGGGAAAAGCTTGTGATGGCTTCTATCTTTGAAAGGAGACATGTCCGGTAACAGACAAAGATATTTTATCTTTTTAATTCTATTTTTTGAGACAGCTAGAAGTTCTATCAGAACTTTAACAAAGAATTTGTTTCATTTTATTAGTTGAGACTGATACTATTTTGTTGATTATTCAACTATAGTTGTATTGTGACCTAATGTGCTTTCAGGTTTCACTGAATTATTTTGGTCACTTTTGGACATTAATATAATTTATTTTTCTTTGTTTTTAAAGTAATTGGTAATAAGCAATAACGTGTTTCTCTTTTGTGGATGTGTTTAGCTACATAACAGATTTATGAAAGTATTGTTCTGACAGGCATATATACTTGAAATGTTGTGCAGATAACCCTTATTATGTTGCAGAACAATGGCTTCTAAAGGTAGGGCTCCCAATGACATATAGGGAACAAGTTGTAGAATTTATTTTGCAAAATATAGGACAGGCAAATGTTCGTCTTGACAATTCATTTGTTGATCCTTATACTGGTCGTATGTGAAAATTCAAAATAGACTTCTATCCTCTTTATGTTACATTCAACAATGCTTGCATTCCTTATTAGGAATGCAATGAAGATGATAAACTATTAATTGTTTTCCTGATTGAGATGCTTTGTACAGTTTTAACTTTTTGACCTCCAAAATTTGATCAGATGTCTATATTTTGCAGCTAATGCTTATGTGCTTGGACAAAGATCGTCTTTAGTGTCAGGTTTTATCTACTCTTCACCAGAATTCTTTGATATATAATTTGTTGAAGAATATACAATAGTGAACAATTCAGATATACTACAGAAATGACAGTCTAAGATTGTTTTTATTGGTCCATACTAGATCTTTGTGAGAAAGTCTTTCAGTTATTGTTCGTTGAGGCTGTTGACTGATGCATTCTTATTATTTCTAACATGTTTGATATTTCTGAACATTAATAGGTGAGACTCAAAAATATAATGTCAAGCATCTTCCAAAGGTAATGGATATGTTTCCTACTTAGTGTTTATCTGAGTGAATCTCTTATATAAGAACAAATTTATATGTTTGGTTTCTGGCTTCCTATTAAACTGAATCTTTTGGTTGCTTTTTCTTTAATGAAAGAATTCTATAATTGATCCGTTTGAAAATTGCTGCTCTGTCAGCTTCCATTTTCTAATTATGAGATGATATCATATTGATTCTTTTACTAATGAAGGAACTTTTCTTACTTGATCTTTCCACAAAGAAAGAACTAATCTTGACTGTACTTTTACTCCACCTCTTAATATTGTCTTTAATTTCTGTAAAGGGAAGTGGATTAGAATGCTGAGTTAGCGATGAACAATTGAAGTTTTGTTATAGGGTTTCAGTGCTCAAAATGTTTTCAATGATCTGGATTTGAAGAATTTTGTCATTTTTTCTTTTGAAATTTCATTCTATATAAAGCTGCAAATAGGGTATGTTGGGGTTGGATCTATTTTGGAACAACCCCAATGCAAGTCGCCGCCTCTGCTTAGCACCGCCTAAGCTGAGTAATAATCCTTGAGAATGAGGATGCATGGTTGGGGTTGGCTTTTCAAAATGTTGCAACTGGAGGTTTCAAAAATCAGATCCAGTGGAAGCTCGAGAACTGGGACAATGTCCTTTCTAGCTCGACAATTCTCGAGAATGCCAATGGAAACCTTGTCAAAGGTGTAAAAATGGTGGAGAAACATCAACCTGTTCAGCTTCTTCCTCTAAAAATTTCACAAAGTTACTGTCAGAGCTTTGCATGGGAAATCAATAAAGAAGTCTGATATGGTTCTTATAAAAATCCTCATTTAATTATTGATATTTATTCGGTAAATAAGATTGTTATATGATTTTTTCAAAAACTTTCAAAATTTTACTGCTCCAATTGAATTTAGTAGTATAAAAAGAATTTATTTAAAATTTGTGTTAATTTATCGCAACCTTGAGGTATTGTAATTCATAATTCTATTGAGTAATTTTGATTTGAGTTTTAGAAATTGAAAGATTAATATTTTTTTTTGACAATGTTCGGCAAAACTATTTATTATTTTGATTACTATTCTCCAATTTTGGGAGGTTGTACAATTTATTATTATTATGAGACAGATAATGTGGTCCACTATGTGTGATAGGAGCAGCTGGGGTATGTGGGGTCATAAATTATTACGAGTTTCATCACCAATGTAAAAACTCATGAAATGAAATCAAGTGCGAATCTAATGCATAAAAGGGTAAGAAGAATACAGGGCAGTCATCCGGAAGAGCAATTGTTGCATGATAGTCTACGGTGCTACAAGGAGTTTTATTCAACAGTATATAGGAGATTAGTATCATAAGGTGAAATGAGAGGACATCATACTATAAAAACACAAAGTCAATTATATTTTTCTATAAACATAATAGGACAGGACAGTAAAGACACAATATCTCTAGAGGACAGTCATAATCATAGACTTAACAAGAAGGAAATGGTGAGAATAATATATTATAACAATGTGTATAAAGTGGTATGAATATGTGATAGTACTAATGAAGCATTCACAAGCTAGAAATCATGAATTTCATGACTATATTTCGATGACAAACTCTACACAAGCCTAAAGCATGACAAACCAAAGTCATAAAGATTTAGGGACAACTTACAACAGACACACTGGTAAGGTAGGAAAATAGTGATATTCCATGGGGTCAATTCCATGCTCCCAAATATTATGACTATTTTCTCATTTGAAACGTGGACTCTTGCTGGGTTGCACACTTGGACTATTCAGGAAATTATATAATACTATCGGCATATTCCTTGCAGCTCCCCCGGCTGCAAGTGCTAGTATAGTATTATTAGATAATTTAGGATTCTATACATAACCTTCTTTAGCCCATGGATAGAATCGTTAGTGGATGAATGAAAAATTAGAGGAGAATAACTAGAGTTCAATAAAAAAGAAAAAGTGCACAAACCAATTTTATTATTTTTGAATGAAAAGAAAGAAACTTTGAGCATTTGTATAGTCAAAACCGAATCCTAAAGGTGGAGTAGGGCCCACTCTTTGTAAAGGAGAAGAACCTTGGTGTGTTACTTTTTATTTTTAAATATTAAATATTATTGCTTATGTTATTAATTTTGTTTTTCTTTCTTCGTTTTCTATATAAGACATATAGGAATCTAAATCTAAATATTCTAAAAAAGATAAAAATAATTGTTTTTTTACATTTCATGTAAGTGTATTTCCTATTTCAAGCAAGTGTCTTTCCTTTTTAAGTAAACATGTTTCCTTCTAGCAACGATAGAGTAGATATGATTTTAATTCTATAAATTATTAGGATGTGATAAGAGTTATTTGAGAAGAAACTACTACCCTAATAACTCAAAATACTATTGCATCACCTTTGGAAACTAGTCTGAATTGATAAAAAAATAAATGATGAGTAATTGAGAAACTACAATGACCTCATCAACCTCAACTCCTTTTACCACCAAAATTAAATTTTACACTCATTAAATGCAACCTAATACATTCTCACCCTTCACTCACCCTAAAATATAATAAAATCCTATAAAATTCTTCTCTCTCTCATTTAGACACTATAATTCATAATTCTTTTCATGTTTCTAATTTTTGAGTGAGTTTTTATCTTACAAGTCACATTATTAGATCAATGGATCTTTGAAGAACACTACCACAAGAGTTTCCCTCTCCCTATATCTCATTGAACTTATTTACCTTATTAATATTTAGATATAATGAGAAAAGACTACATTTATTAATATATATATCTAAACTAACACAATTATAAGCAAATTCTAGAACTAAAGTTAATTAAAGTAAATTTATAAATTTGCACATATAAATATTTTAAAACAATGTAAGAACATTTAAATAATTTCAAGAAAATTATATTCTTCAAGAGTTGAAAACATGTCTATTGTATTCATTGACTGAGTTGATATATTCTTTTTCTAATTTAACCCAAGATTACCAAATCATGGTGCACTCTAGAAGGTACCTATGTAAAAAAATAACATGCACATGCCTATACACCACAAACCCTAACCAAGATAGTCCTAAGTGTATTATGTACCCTAAATTATGCATGTACTAAGTATTCCCTCTCCTATTCCCACTTATTAATCTTGATCAAAGAATGAAGAGAATTTTTCACATTACCCAACTCACCCTACAAAACATATTTATCATATTTTTTTTGGTTATTTCTCCTACCAACAATACCCATTCATTAAAAATATAGTACTATCATATCTTTTAATTAAATGATTTATATGTGATATTTGATTTTATGTATTTTAGTAATAAAATAAAAAATGATTGACTTTTCACTCACTCTTGAGATTTTCAAATAGTTACATCTCCTTTACTTCTTTACCTAATATTTTTATTATTTTCACTTTTTTGGGTACATGTTTACCCAATATACTAATAATTCTTATATTATTTTTACCTTTTGGATAAATATTTCTATAGCACTTCTCCCCCTATAAATTGATTTCTACCTTTAGAAGTATGGATTTTATATGCATCATAATTAAAAATCAATAATGGTGTTTTAATGTTTTCTAATTCTTTTCTTTAGTAGCTCATCCTAATGATGGATCATGGAGTATGATCCGAAATATTGATGAAAAAAATGCTTACATGATCTAATCTAGAAATAACATGAATCTCAATAATGCTTAGTCAAATAAGTGTGGATACTAATTCTTAATAATATCAAAAAAATCCAAGTAACACTATCAATATCATGGTGTCTAACTTGGTGCAATCATGGATGGAGGGTCTATTGAACACCCAAAATACCGAGGGGGAGCAAATTAGTATTCCCTAAAATTCATTAACTTAAAATGTATTTCACAATATCTCATTCAATGTGTAGTAATGAAAGAAACATGAAAAGATGCATCACATCAATAGACACAAGAACACCAGATTTTTATGTGGGAAACTCAAAAAGGGAAAAACCATAGTATGGATTAGCTCACAATATATTATAACTAGTTATAAGATATTACAGAATAACTCACTATCTAGAGAATAGAAGAAATGGCTCACTGCTAAAAGAGAAAAGAGGGTGACACACTGCCAAAGATTGAACTGCTAATAATGCATCTGATATTTGTTGAAAATACAATTCCACTAAAGCTCAAAAAATTGACTTAACACACTTCATACTTCACCACAACTATAATTTGCACTTCTTTGTCCCATATCTCGCACACATACACACACACTCTATCCACCACATTTTCACAATGAATCAACCTTGTATATATATACCACAACCGTCCAAAACATCAATTAGGTCGGCCTAAGTAGATGTATTGTGCATCACATAACTTGTCCACTCAAAACATCAACACACATGCCTTCCAAAAAGAACCAAAATGTGTACACCACCAAAATAGGTCAGTATGACCTATAATCACTCTTATGATACTGCTCCATACACAATTCAACTCCGCACGACCCCAAAATACTTATAGCAAAACTAGTGAAGTAATATCTGAATGAACCAACTATTCATCCACACCTTGACACGTAGACCACTAGAACACTTTCCACTTGGAATGTACACACCTCTAACATTTGTAAACACTTACACAAATCCACATAACATAATATTCATTCACGATGGAATGTGGAGCATTCCAACATACACTCTACACCACTAACACTATCACAACTTATTCGATACTCTATCAATCATATCTTCAGTTGTGGAAGATAAAAAACCATGAATATTTGGATTTACACTCATCCAACATGCACCAATATTACCTAAAAATTGCATAGCCAGAATCTTCATTGTGAAGCAATGCAAACCTCAAAATTGGTTCACCAAACACTAAAAACTATACTCTAGGACTTAGGAAATTATCCAAATCAATTGGTCTACTCCAGACCAACACTACTGCATCTCTATAATGGGTTTCCATAAATGAATGGGTTGACATAAATGACAACACTATAACAACACCATATTCCATACTCTCAACAATCTCCTCAATGAAAAAAGAACTTCCAAAAATCTACCCCTTTGTCATTGATGACAACACACCTAGCCAAAACTACTCCCCCTTTGACATCAAGGGAAAAGGGTGCCAAAGAAATATTTCTTTACTTTTCTCTACTCCCCCTTACAAATATATTTACATCAATGTAACTCCCCCTAACAATGATCTCCATAATCAAAATGATAAATTCTTATACCGCAACATCATCAAATACTTCCACATATGTACATTGCAATCAGGAAAAATATCTATACAAAGCAAAAATGTATAACTTAAATTGAGGAGGGTAAACTACACTGATTAGACATTCAATTTTTCAAGGTGTGCCTCCCAATCCTTCTTTCCTCTTTCCCAATCCTTCTTGGTGAAGGCAAGCAAACTGTACTAACTCTCAAACTGTATAAGGAGGTATTCTCCTTCATCTAGAGAATTGGGCACCAGATTCTTTTGCAACACCTTTTCAACATCAACTAAAACTCCAATCAAAGATATAAGCCTTGCATTTACCAAGTCTTTGAGCTGACTATACTGCACTATGATCTTTTTTGTTTGCTCATGTAGTTGGAAAATTGTCCATGCATATTTTCAATAGTTATCCTTGTTACACCATCTACATCACTTACTAGATCATAAACATTGGAGGCCTGAGCAATTTGCGACTCTATTGAGTCCATTTGGTCCTTTATGATCCTTGTAGAATTAGGCCATTTTAAAGAAAATTGAAAAAGAACTTTAGCTTCTTCCACACAATTCTGAATATCTTTTAAGTTGTCTTGCAACTTACCATGTGAAATAAAACACTTAAATCAGAAACATCTGCTAACCTTTTATCATTTACCTTCTTGGTCATTTCCTTTTCCAACTTCTCTTCTAAACCAATAGAATATTACTTAAAGGAATTGTTACCTGATTTTTTATGAAAAATCAAAACAAAAAAGAAAAGAAAAATATTTTCTGCAAAAGAAAGTCAAAGTCAAGTGAAGAAAGTCAAAGTCAAAGTCAAATGATAAGGATTGAAAAATATCTTATCCACAAAGGATAAGGATTGAAAAATATCTTATCCATAGAGAGTAAGGATTGCAAAATATCTTATCCACAGAGGATAAGGATTGCAAAATATCTTATCCACAAAGGATAAGGATTGCAAAATATCTTATCTATAGAGGAGAAGAATGACAAAAAATATTACCCATAAAGGATAAGGATTGCAAAATATCTTATCCGTAGAGGATAAGGATGACAACTCATATGAAAAATATCTAAAGTCAACATGACTTTTTGAATTTAGGCTCTCAAAATCTATAAATAAGAGGCCTATGTTTGTTGCAAAGCATTGGAAAAGTTTATTGTGATAAAGTGACATTCAGTCCTTTGATTTTTTCAGTCATAATCAAGTCTTTACTTTTGTAATTTTCTTCATTAACTGCATCTTCAACCTTGTTTCACTCTAAAATAATGGTTGATTGTATACTTGTGATGTAATATTTTGCTGTTTTTCTAGAAAACAAACATTGTAGTAGCCTTCAATGATTCAAATATCATTTTTTTTGCCTCTATTTATTTCAATATTCTCTATGTATGAAAGAAAAGTAGGTGTTATTGTGAGTTCTATGACTCCTTGATTTTTCTTGTTCTAACTTTACCTTCAAATTATTGTTGCAAATTACTATGTGAAGCTTTAGATTGAGATTCATAGGTTGTGTTGCTGAAACCAAGTATAAATCTACTATATTTGGTGTATCACCTCCATTTTTCATTTTAGTTTCAAATTATTAGATCTTTCTCCTCTTTTCCCAACAAGGTTCTTTAGTTAGAGTTAGTTTTTAGGTGATTTACCAAGGGGAAGCCGCCCTTTAATCGGAGGTTTACCTTGACTTTCGCGAGTCCCACAACTCAAGAGGTCATCCCATGTTTCAAACGATAGCTGGATTCAAGATTCAACAAGGTACATATTCTAGGTGATAACAAATTTTGGCACACCTGATGGGACCAATTCGAAGACTTCTATATTTTCCAGTTGAGAAAGTGGTGGTATTCTCAAAAAGTGCAAACTTGAAGAGGAAAGTTTACAAAAGTACAAAGAAAATCCACTAAATTTTGATTGCAAATCAGAGTTTTTCATCATATGCCAAGAGTGCAAACAAGGGCTTCTACCAAAGGTAGAAAGTTTTAATTTGTTGAGTTATCAGCTAGTTCTTCTAGAAGTAGAAAATCAAGATTGTCTATATCTCTTATAAGAAAAACTACAGTTGAAGCAACTCCAATTTCCCAATCTACTCCTCCTTTTGGAAGATTTCCTCAAGCTCAAGTAAAATTTCATATTCCTAGAATGGCTAGGCAACAAACTTTTGCTACTTTTGATGGAGGAAACCCTCTTATTTTGACCCAGCATGATTCTATACCAATCTCAACTTTGAAATCTTTACCATATTTTACTAGTGATAAGGCAACTACACCTTCAAAGCATATTCAAGATATTGCTAATGTTTGTTCTTTTCATCATGTTACTCAAGATAATGTTGTTGTGAGGCTTTTAGGATCTTCTTTTAGGGGAAAAGTAGGTGAATGGTACAAAGGGTTACCGCATGCTTCAATCCACAATTACGATGAACTTGGAGAAGCATTTTGCAAAGAGTTTGATGACAAGAGCAATTATTTCTCTCTCATGGAGCAGTTGTCTATGATCAAAAGAGCTCCTCATGAGTTCTTAATAGATTTCAATCGAAGGTTTCATAAGACATGGGATAGGATCCCAACTTTGGTACAACCCACTGCCAATACCACTTTTCTATATTATTTATGCTCTTTGAACAATGATATTTCTTTGTTGATACAATATATGGGTGGGAGATTATTACCTGAAGCTTATAATTTGGATATACAAGATAAAAATAGTCTAATCCAAGCTGGAAAAATAGTTCCTAGGCCTCCCATGCCATTATTCCATGAAATTTCAGTAGCTCAACCAAGCATAACTCCTATTCCCACAACTATTGTTCCAAAAACTCTTGCTAGACCTTCTAGTGAACTCCAAGAAGTAAATTATTTGCTTTACAACTTTAGCAATGAGTTAGTGACCCTAAAAAGATGGCAAACACAACAAAACAAACCATATCAACAGCAAAATCCTTCATATTAGCCACAAAATAGGCCATATCAACCCTCATATCAGCAAAATAGGCTACCATATCCAATAAATGCACAAGGTCAAGGACAAAATCTATGCTAGGCCACTAAATACAAAAAATCCCAATGTTGTTAGTATCTTGAAAGCTATTGTTCTTGCAAAAAACAATCTAGTACAAGAGCAAGAATGGCAGGAGGGAAACTACGGTCCAACTCTCACAGTGCAGGATGTACCTACCAGTTCAGGACATCAACATGAAGGAGTTGAGCATGTTGGAACTCAAGATCAGTATGTGCAAGGTGAGACAACTTTGGCTATTTGGGAGGAAGTTGAGTTTTGTGGTATGAACGAGGTTGGAACAACAACAAAAGACTCAGGTTCCATAGCACAATATAGTAGGACATCAGAGAAGAGAGCAATAGTAGATGGATTAGTTGCCATAGTTAATCAACCATCCATCCCACAAGCATCCCAAGGCATCGCAAGTGTTGCTATAGCAGAAAATACTATTGTTGTTCCAGTTGTAGCAATTGTTCCAAAGGGAAATCTGGTGCCAAACTAGGTTCCAAAAAAGATAGATACTATTGTCCCAAAGGTTTCTCCAAAAGCTAGTGTGGTTCCATTTCATATTGTAGATCAAATGAAGAAAACTATCTTGAATGTACCAATGTGGGAAGCATTATCTATTCCTATGTAGAGAGACTTGTTGCAGGAAGCCTTGAAAGGGTTTTTAATCAACCAACTAAATCAAAAAAGGAAAGTGTTATAGCAGCAACTATTCTTATTCAACCCAAAGAGGAGTCTAATACCAACAAAATTAGTAAGCCTCCTCCATTCTAATTGTCTTTGATCATTGGTGATTTCATTGTTCATAATTGTATGATTGATTTAGGGGCTAGTACTTCTCTCATGCATAAAAAAGTAGTTCATCAACTAGGTATAAAATATGAAACCACCACCAAGGGTGTGGTGCAATTAGATGGCACTGTTGTTAGGACCATATGAGTCATTAAAAATCTAAAGTTAACTTTACATGCATGCCCAAATTGCACTGTTGTGCAAGATGTATCCGTTATGGATCTTCCTCCCTACTTTTCCATTTGTTTATCTAGGGAATTTACAGCAAAAATAGGAGGATATCCATCATATGATTGGTCTCATATGCTCTTTAGAACTAGGTATGGAATTAAGGTTACTATCAAAGCTAAACCTATCTCCAAAGACCATATTGAGCCATATACTCCTTCAATTAATATGAATTGCACTATTCTAGACCAAGAGGAAGGAATTGATGATCATGAGGCTACCACTTCCATAGAGGAAATACCAAATTTATTGCTTGATGAGTGGGTAACCTAATCCACAACTAATTTGTATGTTGACATGGAAGATATAGATTTGGGCGCATATTGTATCCACGAGGAAAAGGCATAAATTCCAAATCTATTGAAGGCACAAGAGGAAAAAAATGGTATATGGTAGTTGTATTTTGATGGATCTAGGTCCAAGAATGGTGTAGGGGCCAGTATTACAATTATTTCTCCCCAAGAAGAGAAATACTTCTTTTCTTTTAGATTTCATTTTAGTTGTACTAATAATGTGGTTGAGTATGGATCATTGATACAAGGTCTTCAGCTTACAAACAAAAGAGGAATCAAATCATTGTAGGTATTTGGAGACAATGAGCTAGTTGTACATTAGGTTAGAGGAAAAAGTGCCTCCAAGAATAGCTTGTTGAAATTTACAAGCACATAGTTTGGGATCTTATTGGAAGTTTTGTTGCTTTCAACATCCAAGCTATCCCTAGAGCACAAAAAAAAGATATTGATCACTTTGCAGCAGTTGGGGTACAATTTGACATACCCAAGAATGTCACTAAAGCAAATGAACAACGTGTTAAAGTTCTAGTAAGGCCACTATTCTAGATAATGTAATCAGCTGGAAATTTTTTGAAGATGATCAATAAATTACCATTTTTTTGGTAGAAGAAGTAGAATTTGCTGCTCAAAATCTGTCAAGCTTGAATCAACAGTATGGTGATCAGATTATCCAATTGAACACAAACAAGTTTCCAACGGGTTTGGTCACATTGGAGAGCATCTTCAACAGTGACGATTAGCTTAGGAAGGAGAAAATGACCATGTCTATCAAGGAAAATGACTATGAGGAAGTCCAAATTACTGAAGAAAAAGTTCTCAAAGTGGGCAAGGTATGTTCCAAAGCTGAAAAGCAATCTTTTCTTAGTCTTTGTAAAGAATTTGATGATATATTTGCATGAACATACAAAGATTTGAAAGGATTTAATCCTAGTTTAGCCCAACATACTATTGAGTTGGATCTTGCTGCTAAACTAGTTAGATAGAGAAAAAGGCCTATAAATCATAAGATAGAGCTAGACATGCATAAAAAGTTGTCCAAACTCTTAGATGCCAATATTATCTAACCAATCAAACACTCAACTTAGGTAGCCAATCTAGTTCCCATCAAGAAAATGAATGGTGAAATCAGACTTTGTGTAGATTTTAGAGCCTTGAATGAGCATCTCTTAAAGATCATTACCCTCTTCCCTCTATGGAACAAAATTTGCAAACAATTACTAGGGCTGAGAGATTTTCTTTGTTAGATGGTTATTCAGGTTATAATTGAATACTTGTGCAAGAATTAGATCAGTTCAAAACAAGATTTACTATGAAATGGGGTACCATGGATTACAAAAATATGCCTTTTGGCTTAACAAATGCAAGTGCAACCTTTCAGAGAGCGATGGATATGGCTTTTAAAGGGATGATTAATGATTTTTTTCTTGTTCATCTAGATGATTTAACTATTTTTTTAAACATGAGGCTGATCATCTAGGTCATTTGAGGAAAGTATTTGACAGATGCAGGGAATTTGGCATTTCTTTGAATCCAAAGAAATGTGTTTTTGTTGTTCCTGAAGGTAAACTGCTTGGGCATGTTGTTTCCAAGAAAGGTTTGTCCATTGATCCAAAGTGAGTATGTGTTATTATTGCTCTCTCTCTTCTAATCAATAAGAAAGGATACAAAGATTTCTTGGTAAGATTAATTTTGTTTGACTATTCATTCCTAACATTGCATTATTGAGTAAACCTTTCACTTCTATGTTGAGAAAAAATGTTCCTTTCAATAGGAAAAAAGAAGGAAAAGACAACTTTGAGGAGATAAAGAAGGCAATTTTTGAAGCTCCTACCTTGGTCAATCTTAATTATGAGAAGGATTTCATTTTATATGTTTATGGAGGTGAGGAAAGTATATCAACTATTTTGACAGAGCAAAATGAAGATTCCTTGGAGCAACCAATTGCATTTTTTAGCCAACCATTAAAGGACTATGAGATTAGCTATAACTTTGTTGAAAAGCAAGTGTTTTCTATTGTTAAAGCCTTGAAAAAATTCATACATATGCTTTCTAGCAACAAGATTCAATTAATGGTCAACCATGCTAGTGTAAAAGGGTTTCTTTTGAGCAAGGATGTGAGTGAAAAGAGATTTGGTTGGATCACGAGAGTCATGGAATATGACGTGGACATAAAAATAGCAAGGTTTGTAAGAGGACAAGGGTTGTGCAAAAAACTAGAAGCAGATATAATGACTGCTTCAAACATGGTTTATACTAATGAAGAGCCACAACTAGTTGAAGACACACCTCCTACTAGTTGGTATGAAGATATGGTCCATTTTCTTCAAATGAGCCAATATTCCCAGGAGTTAAGTCCATCAAAACGAAGGTATTTCAGACTTCAGTCCATTCCTTATGTTCTATTGATGGTGCTTTATTTAGAAAGGAAATTAATGGAGTACTTTTTAGGTGCATTAAACAAGATCAGATTAACAAAGTTCTCCAGGAATTCCATAATGGCCTTTCAGGGGGTCATTACTCACCAAGGACAACTTCCATAAAAATCATAAGGGTTGGGTATTATTGGCCCAATTTATTCAGAGATGCCCACAAGTGGGTGAGAAGTTGTAAAGAGTGTGTTATTTTTATAGGAAAGCAAAGACTTGCTACTCTACCACTCCATCCTATTCAAACGGACCAACCATTTGTACAACGGGGGTTTGATTTTATTAGAGTAGTTAATCCACCTTCTATTGTAGGTCACAAATGGGTGCTAACAACTACAAACTATTTCATCAAGTGGACCGAAGTTGTTGCATTGAAAGATGCTACTAAAGCTTCCATTTTAGAGTTTCTTGATGGGTTGGTCACAAGTTTTGGTGTTCCTTTCACTATTATATCAGATAATGCCAAAGCTTTTGTAGGTATCAAAATTAGTGAATGGGTTGTTTAAAATGGAGTATATTTGAAGACATCTTCTAATTATTACCCTCAAGGTAACTGGTTAGCTAAGTCTATGAAAAAGAATTTGGTCAGGATCATCAAGAGGACTGTTGGTTATAATAAGAGGACATGGCATACCAAACTTTGAATAGCCCTTTGGGCTAATAAGATCATGTCGAAGAGGGTTTTAGGTAACTCTCCTTTTTGGTTGGTTTATGGTAAAGAGGGAAAACTTTCATTATCTTTTGAATTACCTTCTCTTGAAATTGCTCAATAATTCAAATTTTTGGAAAGTGATGCTATGATAGTAAAGTTGGAAAAATTGATGGAATTGGAAGAAGTTGTAGATCAAGCTATGAAAACCCTTGAGGTTCATCAAGCACAGGTCAAAAGTACATTTGATAAGAAATTTGTTGGAAGATTTTTTCAAGAAGGTGACTTGGTTTTGAAGTGGGATGTTGATAGAGTAAAGACAGGTAGAAATTCTAATCTTGACACCTTATGGAGTGGTCCCTACATCATCACCAACTACAAGCAAGCCAATGCAATCTAAATCTCAAGGCTTTATGGTGAAGTTATACATATCCCAGTCAATGGGATACACATCAAACATTGTTACTAACATTTGACGGACCTTGAGTTAATTGATTGTTTAGTTTCAATTCCTCTAAGTGCATCTCGCACATTGCTATTGTTTTTCAATTATGTAAGCTCTTTCAACACATTGTTGCAGCAGTAGATTAATGTTTTTTCCTTAATTTCTCTAACTTATTTATGCACAAGTTGTTGTTTGTAGCGGACTCCTTTCTTTTGGAGTGGGTTGGTAGCATTGTTTTTTATGAGGAAAACATATTTTGTTGATCCATATGAAGACTTCATGCCCAATGGACTGTATAAGGCAGCTAATTTGTTATTCAGCAGGCAAATAACCCCCTTGAGATCGCCAAAATTTTACCTAATTTTTTTATGAAAAAATAGAACAAAAAAAGAAAAGGAAAATATTTTATGCAAAACAAAGTCAAAGTCAAAGTCAAAGTCAAAGGAAGTCAAAGGATAAGGATTGAAAAATATCTTATCCACAAAGGATAAGGATTGTAAAATATCTTATCCACAAAAGATAAGGATTGAACAATATCTTATCCATAGAGGATAAGGATTGCAAAATATCTTATCCACAGAGGATAAGGATTGCAAAATATCTTATCCACAGAGGATAAGGATTATCAACAAAATTCCAGAATGTCATGTTTCTCTTCGTTCTTCTCTTCATCAACAAAATTCTCCATATACAAATGGGTTTTATCAATTACCTCATCTTCTTGTACATTCTTATTTGCAAGTACATACTCAGGTTGCTCAATAACAAGTTCATTGATTTCCAGAATGTATATGTCATGATGTAATTGCTCTTCATTTTCCAGAGACATTCCCAATTCTTTTGACAGGTCTATAACCTTTTGTAGTGTCTCATTCTTTAATATTTCAATATCTTCCTTATCTCTTCTCATCAAAGTGTTGACTCTCTATTTTTTCCTAAACTCCATGTTATATACCTGAGCCAACCTAGCTCTATCTTCATCTATGAGAGAAGAACCAATCTTATCCAAGGAAAATGTTCTCATTTTTACATCTTCATTAAATGCTTCCTATCTTCTAGCACATAGAACACCCTTAAGTTCATTAGTCAATTGATTTTCTATTTCACTCAAGCTGGTATTGAATTTAACCATATAATTTACAATGGCTTCTTCTATGGTGGCCTTACCCTCATTATTTTACTTAGAATACATTTTTGTTATCTCTTTTAGGAGACCAAAATTTGCAATGCTATTAATCAAAGCATCTAATTTCAAAGGGATATGCTCCCTTATCAGAGGGGTCTTCTTCTTATTTCCTTTACCTTTTCCCTCACTTTTAATTGATTCTTCTCCTAAAATATTTTATCTTTTCTTAATAACAAAAGCTTTCTTTTGCTTTTATACTTCTTCACTTTTTGTATCAACAATGTCAACTTTTGCTTTCTTTGCACTAGTCTCTTTCGTAGAGGCTTGAGATTTCATCTTCTTCCAGATTAGTTATGGATTTTCTTCTTCTATATCCTCTTCATTCTCACAAATAATGTACTTCTCTCTTCTGTCCTTTTCCTTTTTTCTCCTTTTAGGAGCCTCTTTCTGCTCAGGGACATTGGATGTAGCTTTCTTCTTTGGATTTACCGTAAGAATAGTTCCGAAGGACTTCAAAACTGAGGGAGAGGAAGTTGAGGTCCTAATTGACCTTATTGTGCTTGGATTAGCCTCCAAAGGAGTAGGTATGCTTTTGGATTTCTTTGGTGAACCAACAATATCCTCCAACTGTGCCTTCATATTTTCAACATTTTTCTTTATCTCCTTTTCCTTGTGTTACAAGTGCACTTCACTAGATTTCTCTTCATAGGTTCCAAACCTATCTACTACAAGATCAATTGGTTTTCTCAACATAATTTCTACAATTCCAATGATTACATCTTCTTCCAATTCCTATCCCATTTCCAAAATCTATACTTTTGTAGGTTCTACTGCTTCCATATAGCAGTAATCTCTGTTGAAAATGAATGCAATGTCCTTGTATTTCTCTACCACACTTGTTGAGATCCTCTCTCTTCTTTGCATATTGTCTTGAAATTACTTGAAATATCCCCACAAGGCTTTTTTCCAAGACTCAAAATCTAGAAACCTTCTCAAACGATCTCTAATTTTTCTAGCAATGGGTACATTATCCAACCAAACAACATTATTTGCTCTAGGCATTTCTCTAAGAAAGTAAAACATTAAAAAAATGATAAGAGTGTCATACAGGAATGGATATTTGGACTCATTTGTTTATTGCAAATTCTCCATTAGGTGCCAACTTAGGAGTTCACATAAGTCTATGTCTTCACCTTCCTTTACCATTTAGCAAGTTGTATGAATTGTGGTGGCTGAAATAGAGTTCTCTATATTTGTGAAATAGATCTTGTAGCCAATCATCATGGATGCATATTGCACTACCTGATCTTCAATATCCTTTACCATTAGGGAATGTTTGTCAAATTTTGCACTAGTAAGTTTCATTACCAAATCATTTTTCAATGCTTTTAGTGTCGAAATGGGTCCATTAGGGCACAAACCCATTACAACCCTAATTGCATCCTTAGTAATCGTATGCACCATATCTAGCCATATGAACTTGTCATGAATTCTACTAAGCACATATCTTACCCACTCATCCTCATAGAAAAAGTAAGGAAAATAATTCCATACCTCCAAATTCTTCTCTTCCAAACTACTATACTCAGGTTTTCGCTTTAAATCATCTCTAGTTAGATGACTGTCTAAAATCTACTAGTTTAATGTGATCATATTCTTTAATCTTCGCATGGATCTACATTCTTACATCTTATGTATGCATTACTCTTAAGGGAACCTTCAAAAATGCACCATCCAAATCCATTTCCATGGATTTGAAAGGATGCTTCTTGAACTTAGGTCTCGATTGTTCCAATACATCAATCACTCGTGGAGTAAACATTTTGTAACTTCATAGAACTAGGGTATAGCAATAAATTGTAAATACCTTTCAAATTCTTTATCAGTTAAGGTTTCACACAATGTACCAAATACTTCAAATCACCTTTGCTCTTCTCTTCACTCTTCAAATTCTTGATTGTAAATGAATTAATCATATGTGAAATCACATATAAACACTTTTCATATGACCTAAAATGCATTGATTGCAATTGACAATGTTAGGACAAAAAGCTGGAAAACCCTCACTATATTGTCACAGACACCTTTAATCACTCCACAAATCTCTACAACAAGAAATTTCATATTGGAAATACCACCTGTAGATCAACCATGTCGATCTAAACATGTTCCAATGTGCTAAAGGTATCAACACCACATCTTTGGCAAGGGCTAGAAGATTCTCTACTAAAATTCTCCTTGAGCCGAAGCTCTTTATCTAGTTTTGAGAGGAAACATCTGCACCAAGAGTTGGCACAAACTCACTTTTTTTACTTCATTCTAATCTTTCTTCTTCTAGATCTTATTCATTTCCTTCTTCATCTCAACCAGATCCATTTTCTTTTCTATCAAATCATTTTCTTCTTTTGTGAAATAAAGGGTTTCACATTCTTGTTTCTACAAAACTTAACAATGTGTCCTGATTTGTTGTAATTGTGGCATATGCCACCTTTTTGAACAAGCTTAATTCTATCCACTCTAGATCTACATTCAAAACTCTTATTCCCAAATCCATTGCCTATATAACAATATCCACTGAAAGATTGAAACATCATGCCATTATTGTAACCATTCATTATCTGATTTTTGCATTCACTAGCTTTATGACCAAATCTATTGCATGTATAGTGCTAACCAAGAAATGATTGAACATTCTGATTCATTTTTTATTCTACACTCTATAGCTCTATGTCTAAATTTATCACAGGAATAACAATAACCATTAAAATATGGGTACCTTTGTATAGTCAATTGTCTGATAAGAGGTCTTTTGAATTCTTTCTTTTGGTTTCAAACCTAGTTGACATTGTTCTTCTTGTTATTCTTCTTTTCAAAATTCTTTGGTGTCCTTTTTACCTTTGAAATTTCTCCTTTCTCAAACCCTAAACCTTCTTTGTCCTTGGAAGCCTTCTAATTTGCAATCATCTCATGAAGCATTGTGGACCTCTTCTTGAATTTATCTTCTTGAATCTTTGCTTTCTCCATATTCGATTTCAAAGTCACAATCTCTTGTTCAAGCTTTGAAAATTCTTTATATTTGTCTCTTAATTTTTCATTCAAGCAATCTTCAACTCTTTTTCCTTCTTCAACTTTCACTTTCAGACTGGTGACAATCTCATTTGATTGCTTGAGACGCTCATTTGTTTCCTTGATGCTTTTTGTATCTTTCTTGAGTTTCTCTCTCAACTTTTCGATACACTCATCTACATCATTAAGATCCTTCTTTAGATCTCTATTCTCAGCTTCTGCTTTATCCAAATCATCAAGGGATGATTTGAGTTCACCTTCCATATCAACCTCACAATCTTCTTCAATAAACCCCTTAGTGATAATCTCTTTTGAAGGAATAAGATACTTCCTTGTAGCCATGTGTTCAACCTCCAAGATCTACCTTAGTGATCAATCCAATTGAAGGAACCAGGCTCTAGTACCAATTGTTGAAAACCCAGAATATTAAGAGGGGGGTGAATTAGTATTCCTTGAAATTCATTAACTTAAAATATATTTCATAATATCTCATTCAATGTGAAATAATGAAAGAAACATTAAAATCATGCATCACATGAATAGATACAAGAACACCTGATTTTTATATGGAAAACCCAAAAAGGGAAAAATCATGATGAGGATTAGCTCACAATATATTATAACTAGTTACATGGTATTACAGAATGGCTTACTTCCAGGTGGACTCATTGTCCAGAGAATAGAAGCAATGGCTCACTACCAGAGATTGAACTTGTAATAATGCATTTTATATATGTTGAAGATATAATTCCACTGAAGCTCAAGAGACTGACTTAACACACTTCATACTTCACCACAACTATAATTCACACTTCTCTACACCAGATCTCACACAAACTACACACTCTATCCACCACATTCACACAATGAATCAACCTTGTATATATGCGACAACCATTCAAAACATCAATTAGGTTGGCCTAATTAGATGTACCATGCATCACATAACTTGTCATCTCAAAACAACAACACACAAGCCTCGTAGAAAGAGCCAAAACATGTACACCACCAAAATAGATCAACATGACCCATAATCACTCTTATGATACTGCTCCATACACAATTCAACTTTGCACGACCCCAAAATACTTAGGTTCGAACCAAATAGAAAAAATGGTGAAGTAATATCTGATTGAACCAATTGTTCATCCACACCTTAACTGCAATGAAATAACTTGCACAATAGAAGAATATGACATGAGATATGTTGAAAATAATTGATAATAACTAAGAATAACAAGCCACTTTGATGGGTAAACCTCCAAATATCTCCAATGAGAACACAGTTCACAATATAATAATGAAATAAGACTCACTACCTCCTATATATACCTATTTATGCCTAGAATATCACCCAAGATGACTTATATAGCCCTATATAAGCCTTAGGCCAACCTAAATATGTAAATAACAATATAATAATGATAATATGACTTAATTAAGAGTTAAGATAGCCAAAAGATAACTATTTATAACCTAATGTACACTAATATTAAGGGCGTAGCATGCCCCCCTCTTCAAAGAAGCATTTTCCTCAATGTTAATCAAGTATGGATTCTTTTGAATGAACTCCTCATCCTCCCATGTGGCATCTTCAACTGGTAAATTCTTCCAGTGGATGAGATACGCAGTGAGATTTCTATTCTTCAGCTTCTTCTTGCATGTTTGAAAAATGCACTCTAGTTCCAAAATGATTATTCCTTCTTTATCGAGCTTTGGTAGTACTATTTGAGTTGGAATATTATGTCCAGTTACCTTCTTCAAACAAGAAACATGAAAAACTAGATGTATCTTTGTTGTTGGTGGCAACTCTAGCTTATAGGCAACACTACCAATCTTTTGCATGATTTGGTATGGGCCATAATACCTTGGAGACAACTTATTATTATTATTTTGTTGATTTAGTGATATTTTCTTATAAGATTTCAATCTCAAGAAGAACCAATCCCCAACTTCAAAACTTCTTTCACTATGATGTTGGTCCACCTGTTGCTTCATTCGATCTTGTGCCATTGCTAAATTCTCCTTGAGTCCTAAAAGTACCTATTGTTTGTGAAGCGAGTGGTCCTATACTACTTGAACTCTTGGCGACACCTTAAATGATGATGTTATGGAAGGAGGATGATATCCATATAGTGCCAAAAATGGAGACATTTTTTATGACCTATGAAAAGAAGTGTTATACTACCATTCTACTAATGCTAGCCAATCTACCCATTGAGATTTTTTCTCTAAAGTGAAACAATGTAGATATCCTTCCAAAAACTTATTAACAACCTCAGTTTTCCCATTTGAATGAGTGTGGTACGAAGATCTATGAGCCTATTGAGTACCAAAACATGAGAATAAATCTTTCCAAAAGTGACTAGTAAATATAGGACCACGATCACTAACAATAACCTTAGGTGTACCATGTAGCTTTTGTATATTCTCCAAAAAATCTTTTTCCACTACACTTGTTGTAAAAGGATGTGATAAGGAAATAAAATGTGCATATTTAGTGAGGCAATCAACTACTATGATGACAACATTATGACCTTTATATTTGAGAATCCCTGTGATGAATTCCATGGATACCTCTTCCCAACATTGGCTAGGAATAGCTAAGGGTTGCAAGAGACCTAGTGTCTTAATTGTCTCCCCTTTATTCCTTTGAAAAACCAACATTCAACCAAAAAAAATTGAGCATCACCTTTTAACCTTTCCCAAAAAAAAATCTTGCTTGACCTAGTGATATGTCTTCAAAAAACCTGAATGACCACCAATAGGAGACTCATGTAGAGATACAAATGCTATTTATACCAAAGAGTATCTCCCTTACAACAAAACTTATTTGAACTACTAGTATCACTCTTTAATTTTTGGATGATATTACTTGTCACAAAATCATTCTACCACTATGCTTTTGCTTCTTCCACCCAATTTTCTTGTAATATTGAAAGGGCACACAATAAGGCTTCATATTTCTCATCCTTCCTAGAAAGTGCATCTTCCACAATATTTTCCTTCCCTTTCTTATATACAATCTCAAAGTCATATCCCAACATCTTAGTGACCCATTTTTGTTGCTCTTTAGAAGATAATCTTTGTTCCAACAAATATTTTAGGCTATCATGATTTTTCTTAACCTTGAAGTGTCTACCCATTAGAGAAGGCCTCCATTGTTTAACTACATGAAGAATCGCTTCCATTTCCTTCTCATAAATAGGTTTGATTTGATTCTTACCCTTTAATTGATGATTCTCAAAAGTAATTGGTTGACCCTCCAACATGAGTATTGCTCCTATACCATTTCCTAAAGCATCACATTCCATAATAAAGTCCTTGGTGAAGTCTGGAGTGGAAAGCACTGGAGTTGTACACATAGCCTCCTTCAATCTCTCAAATGTTGCATTAGTAGACTCATTCCAATGAAAAGAATCCTCCTTCAATAAATTTGTGTGAGGTGTTGCTATATGACCATAATTCTTCACAAATCTTCTACAGTATCCCTTCAATCCCAAAAAACCCCTCAATTTCTTAATGGTTTTTGGAATAGGCCATTCCATGATAGCCTTAATTTTGTTAGGATCCACCTTTACTCCATGTTAAACTATGTGTCCCAAATACTCCGCCTCATTAAGACCAAAAGCACACTTGGAGGGCTTAGCACAAAGTTGGTGATCTTTGAGTATTTGTATTGCTTGATCTACATACAAGAAGTGTTCTTCCCATGTCTTGCTATAAATCAATATATCATCAAAGAACACTAATAGAAACTTCCTCAAGAATTTCTTAAAAATGGAATTCATCAAACTTTGGAATGTATATGATACATTGGTAAGACTGAATGGAATCACCAAAAAATCATAATGACCCTCATGAGTTTGAAATTTTGTCTTACAAATATCTTCTTCCTTAATCTGAATTTGGTGATAACCAGATCTAAGATCTAACTTGGTAAAATACATAGCTTCATACAATTCATCTAGAAAATCATCAATGAATGGAATAGGAAACTTATCTTTAATGGTGTACATGTTGAGCACTCCATAGTTTGGACGCATGCCCCAAGTTTCATCCTTCTTATGTGCCATCACCACAAGCAAGGAGTAAGCACTTTGGCTATGCCTAATAATTCTTGCCTCTAGCATCTCCTCAACATTTTTTTCTATCTCACTTCTTTGTATATGTGGGGTACCTATAAGGCCTGATGTTGGGTGGTTGGCTCCCTAGAACTAGTTGTATGGCACAATCATGATCCCTCTTAGGAGGAATTCCTTTAGGCATATCTCCAAAAGCCACTGAGTGACGATCAATTATTGTTTGTAAATATGGATGAGTAGAGCATTAGATTGAGAGACTTCTAATGAACATAACTAGGCCAAAAATCCATTAACTTCTTTTTTAAGAAACTTTTTCATTTGATGAGAGCTTACCATTTGTGGGGACTTTACCTTCAATCCCCGTATCTCTACTATCTTCCCTTTTGATTGAAACCTCATGAATAGTTCTTGGAAGTTCATCTCAATTGTTCCCAATGTAGTAAGCCATTGTACTCCCAAAATAATATCAGTTGCACCCATGGAGATAGCACACATTGGGCTATCAAGGTGACAATCTCCAATTGATAACTCAATGGTATGACATTTTGTAGAGAAACTAACAATACCACCATTTACAATCAAGACCTGAAACTCTAGAGCTAGATATGTAAAACAATTTAAATGAGTAACCAATTTTTTGTTGATGAAATTATGAGTACTACCCGAATCATTCAACACTATTACTTTTTGCTTCTTTAAGTAACCAACTACCTTGAGAGTTTGAGGAGCACTAAAACTTAAAAGTGCAGGACAAGAAATGATTGGTTTGGAATCATGCGATTCCTCATCTGACTCCCTTTCACCTTCTAATATTGGTTCCTCCTTATCTTCCTCACTCGGACCTTCAATGTCTAACAATTTCTTTTCACTGTGTTTATGTCCCCGACTATATTTTCCATCACAATTGAAACATAACCCTTTTTCTCTCTTCTCCTCAATCTGTTGTGGTGTCAACCTAGTAGGTTGAGGAAGTGAAGGTGTTGAATATCCTTTGTCTCTTATCACATTAGCCCCTTGCTTTCTAGGAATTGAATACTTTTCCTCTACCCTCCTTGCTATGACAAAATACTCGGAGATAGAGCTAGGACTAAGCATGCATACCTCATGTTGAATGTGATCCTTGAGACCACCCAAGAACAAATCATTTAAGTTCTCCTCTGTAATTTATCCACTCTTAAGGAAATATTTTGGAATCATTGAATATAATCCTTAACTGATTCTATTTGTTGAAGTTTAGCTAGTTGGCTAAAGAAGTTGTCTATCACATTGTTTCCATATTGTTCTTGGAGTTCCTCTATAAAAATTGACCATGAGATAGTGAGACCCTTTTTCTTTCGATGAGTACAAATCCAACGATACCAAATGAATTGCTTTGGTTCTAGATATATGGAATCCATCATGACCTTTTATCCATTTAGGGCTTGATGGACTTCAAAAAAATATCCATTTGGTTTATCCATGTTAGAGGATCCTTGCCATCAAACTTGTGCATATCCACCTTTGGTATCAAATTCTAAGATCCCATAGGAGTATTAACATTTGGTTCAAGAGTAGCTAACCTGGAAGATTCACCTTAGTTGCTTGAGACCTCCCTTCTTGGTTCATTCATATAGGCACTTAACATGCTTCATATGTCTAATATATCTCCTCTTCGGCCACACATCTCCATCTTCACTGAGGAAATGTATTCCTTGACCTAAATTACTTTCTCATTGGGATTAATATCCTCTATTGTTATCTCATCCTTATCAGGGGATTTTCTTGGAGTGACAATATTCTTTTTTCCCCTTGTTGCAGGACCTATCATGATGGAAACCAATAATTTTTCAATAAATCACACAAATGAAACCTAAATTCTTTAAAAAAATTAGTGTAACTTACTAGATCCAAGATACCACTTACCCAGAAAAAGATCCAAGAAATTAGCAAATTTGTAGGCTTGAGAACGAATTTACTATAAACTCTAACTTTGTAATAACTAGCTTATTTTTTATGTAATTTCTCCAAATTTTGGATTGTAGTCTTCTCTATTATGTCTTCAAAAACCTAATTAAAATCAAGCTCCAATTTGGAAATATGTGAGAGATATGCAACTTCCAAATAAATTGTGTAGAAACCCTAATTTTGCAATAATTCACTCAATTTTGCTCCAATTCCTCTAAAATCTAGATAGTAGCTTCTTTAATGTGATCTTCAAAAACCCCTAAATTTTTTTAAAAAAAATCACCAAAATTTGAAATATATGTGCCTTCCAAAATGACCTCCAATATCAAGAAGATGCCTTACCTCTACAGTGCCAAGATCATGCTCTGACACCACTTGTAATGAAATGACTTGCACAATAGAAGAATATGATATGAGATATATTGAAAATACTTAATAATAAATGAGAATAACAAGCCACTTTGAGGGGGAAACCTCCAAATATCTCCAATGAGAGCACAATTCACAATATGATGATGAAATAAGACTCACTACCTCCTATATATGCCTATTTATTCCTAGGATATCACCCAGGATGACTTAGATAGCCCTATAAAAGCCTTAGGCTGACCTAAATAACTAAATAACAATATAATAATGATAATATGACTTAATTAAGAGTTAAGATAGCCACAAGTCAACTATTCATAAGCCATTGTACACCAATATTAAGGGCGTAGCATTGACACACCTTTGAAATTTGTAAATAGTTCCAAAAATCCACATAACATAATAGTCATTTATGGTGGAATGCAAAGCATTCCAACATACACTCTGCACCACTAACACTATCACAACTTAGTCGATACTCCATCAACCATATCTTCAACTGTGAAAGATAAACAACCATGAAACTTTGGATTTAGGATCATCCAACATGCACCAATATTACCTCAAAGCTATATAACTAGATTCTCCATAGTGAAGCAATGCAAACCTCAAAATTGGTTCATTGAACACTGAAAACTATACTTTGGGACTTATGTAATTATCCAAACCAATTGTTGTACTCTAGAACAACACTATTTCATCTCTATAATGGGTTGTCATCAATGAATGGGTTGACATAAATGACAACACCATAACAACACCATAGCCATACTCTCAATAATCTCCTCAATGAAAAACAAACTTCCAACAGGGTCCAGAAAGGACTATCCAACTGTGTAGCCTTAAGTTCAACATGACGGAAATAACACAAGAAATTCTCACCTATCATGAATTATCATTGATTCAATAACTTGTAGTCTTACATGAATCATATTCCTTATATATGGAATGATTAGGGATCATAGGCTTGTCACAAGGGCATTACAAGATATTACAATTGGCACAAGGCCTTATTACAGTCCAACAACCTAAACAACTTGAATTATTCTTGTCAAACTACCGACTAATTCATTACCCTTCAACGGATTAGAAAGGATATTATATATGAATCTCTAACTTCAATTGTACTCCTCCTCGGCCTCAAGGGTTTACAACCCCAATGCAAGATCGAACATCTAGGTTGGTCTAAAATATGAAAAGATAACCCATTGACAAATGGAATATATTGTGCATCTCGAAGAGAGATTCCTTAGACCTAAAATGCCTTGAATGATGTTTCATTAAGCTTTGTGTGTTTCGAAAAAGGTTTGCAACAAGCCTAAGCCAGGTAGGCCCTAAATGCTCTATGTAAGAATTGACAATGAAATTTTGAGAGTGATAATTTTCTACAAAAGAATGCAAATCATCAAAATTTTGGATATGTCAAATATGGCCACATGTAGAACCAATATCCTGCTTTGTGAGCTCAGAAATGATAATGTGGTAAAATGTAGAAGAAATTGCAAAGACAACTAAATATTGAACTACATGAAAAGAATTATTTTGGTTGATACAAGATTTATTTACAACTAGGGATGCTCCTACATCAGGCACCCTGTGTCAGGGAAAAAAAGTGTCCCTCACTTTCCAGGGGCTAGAGGAAAACCAAAGTGGTCCACCTCAACCTGAGAAATCCATGATGAATCCTCCACTTGTCTACCTTTCCACTTTACCAGGTACTCCTTGTACTTCTTGTTCCTAGTGCTCCTTCCATTTCTAATGTCCAAGATCTGCTCGATCTGTTATGATGGTTGATATGGTAATTGCTCCTTCAGGTGAACTTCTTTGTTACTCCCACTTGACTATCCTTCATGATATTCATAGATGCCTAAAACATTAAAAATAGGTGAAATACCAAGTGCCTCTAGTAACTCCACCTCATATGCATTTTTAGAATTAAATTTCTTGAGAATCTTACATGGTCCAATATTCCTCATCTTAAACTTATTGTATGTCCCTACTAGAAACCTTTCCCTCTTGAGATATACCATTACTTCATCCCCATCAACAAACTCCTTATGCCTTCTTTTCTCATCTTCCTACTCCTTGTACTTTTTTTTCATGTCCTTCAAGTGTTTCTGGACTAGATTATGAAATTTTTCCATGAATCATGCAAATTATTTTTCTTTTGCACTCCTCCTATCCTCCATACTAATTGATGTCTTTTAGCTTCACAACTCTTCTAGGATGTATCCCTATCACAATCTCAAATGATGTATCCCATGTACTCTGTCTCACTAAATTTTTGTATGCAAACTCCACTTGTGGTAGAACTATGTCCTAGCTTCCTACATTATCTCCAACCAAACATATTAGTAAGTTACCCAAACTCCTATTTACTACCTCTATTTTTCCATCTGTTTGTGGGTGATATGTTGAATTGAATTTCAGGTCAGTCTTCATCTTCTTTGAAAACGTCCTCCAAAAGTATCCAGTGAACTTGGTGTCCCTGTCTAAAATTATAATCTTTGGTAGTCCATGCAATCTCACAATCTCCTTGAAAAATAGGCCAGCAATATGCACATCATTAGTCTTCCTAAAAGGAATGAAATGTGTCATCTTAGAAAAAAATTCCATTACTACCATTATAAAATCATGTCCTCTCTATGTTCTTGGTAATCCCAATATGAAATACATGCTTATAGCTTCCCAGGGTCTCTCTAATATTGTCAAAGGTTAATACAATTCAGTATTCTAACTACTCCCTTTTGCTACTTGAAAAATTCTACAATTTTGAACATATTTTTGACATCCTTATATATCTGCGACAAAAAATAGTGGTCACTCACCAAAGCTACTATCTTATTTACCCCAAAATGTCCTGCTAGACCCTCACTATGCTTCTCCTCAATCAAATTCTCCCTCATTCAACTCCTTGGAATACACAATTGATTTCCTTTAAACAACATATCTTCCTGAATGAAATAATCCAACCATTGAATTCTATCTGTCACTTTTCATTCCTTACATGCCTTCCATGCTTCAACAAAATTTGGATCATCCTCATACATGTGCTTCAATTCTTCAAAACCCAATACTTTTATCTTCATTCTTGTCAAAAAATCCCATCTCATGCTTAATGCATATGTAACTTTATTTGACTTACCACTCCTATGCTTCAACACAAACATATAACTCTACAAGAACTCAACCCATATCATATGTATTTGGTTCAACTCACCCTGACTGTTCAAATGTTGCAAGGTTTGGTGATCAGTGTACATCACAAACTCCTTAGGTAACAAATAATGTCTCCACTTCTTCAAGGCTTGAATTATGGCATAGAACTCCTGATCATAAATTGAATATCTCCTTTTGGAATCATTCTAATTATCACTAAAATAAGCTATTGGTCTCCCTTCTTGACTTGACACTTCTCCTATTGCATTTCCACTGACATCACAATCAACTTAAAATAATTTATTAAAATCAGGTAATGCTAACATTGGTTGTTATTTCACCTTTTTTGTCAACATTTCAAAACTTCTTTGTGCTTCGTATGTCCACTTAAAGTCTTTCCTCTCTCCTTTCATTGTTTTTTTCATGGGTGTTCAAATGCTACTAAATCTTCTTATGAATTTTTGGTAGAAAATTTCTACCCCATGAAATGAGCTAACCTCCCCAATGTTCACAAGTGTAGGCCACTCAAAAATTACTTTAACCTTCTCAGGTTCCATCTTCAGTCCTTCAGTAGAAATGACAAAACCCAAGTACACCAAAAAAAAAATCATAAAACTACACTTCTTAATGTTTATCAACAACTTCTCCTCTCCCAACCTCTATAATACTTGTCTAATGTGCCACAAATGTTCTTTGGTTTTACTAAAAATTAGAATATCATCCAAATAAACAATAGCAAACTCACCCAAGAATTGCTTCAATACTTTTTTCATCAACCTCATGAAAGTGCTAGGTGCATTGGTCAATCTAAAAGGCATCACTAACCATTCATGCAACCCTTCATTAGTCTTAAATGTGGTCCTCCACTCATCTCCTTCTCTGATTTTGATTTGATGATATGCACTTTTTATGTCAATCTTTGTGAAATACTTTGCTCCACTCAAACAATCCATAATATCATCCATCCTTGGCAATGGGAATCTATACTTGACTATGATCCTATTTATTTCTCTTGATTCTGTACTCATCCTCCACTCTCCATCTTTATTTGGTGCTAGTATAGTAGGTACCGCACATGGGCTCAAGCTCTCTCTAATCAATCCTATATTCAACAATTCTTATATTTAGCGATTTAGCTCCACATTTCCTGTAGGTGTCATTCTGTGTGCCACTTTGTTAGGAAAAATTGCTCTAGGTATTAGATTTATATGATGAATAATGCTCTAGATCGATGGTAATCCATCTGGTACATTCTTTGATAAGATATCTTGATATTATGTCAACAATTCTGCTACTTCTGTTTGCGGTGGATCTTCATCCTCTATGGTAGAATTCTCTACCTCCTGATTACTACACTTCCTTGGAATCAATACAAAGCACATGTTCTCATACCTCAATCCTTCTATAATCTTCCTTCCATCTACCAAAAATAGTCTAGTCGTGGAACAAGCTTCATTTTTTTCCTCTTCTCCCAAAGGTATCAATATATGTCTCTTGGCATTTGAAGTCACAATATAGGTATTCTTTCTCCCATCATTAATTGATTTCCTATCATATTGCCATGGTCTTCCTAACAATAAATGGCATGCATCCATGGGCATAATATCACACAAAACTTCATCATTATATGATCCTATATGAAATTTCACCAAACATTGCTCACTTACCAAGATCTTATGTTCATCTTGAATCCATGCTATCTTATAGGGCTTTGGATGTTTCAACCTCTTAAAACTCAACTTGGTTACCATCTCTTTTGAAACTAAATTATTGGTACTACCACTATTAATGATAACTCTATATACTTTTCCTTTGGATTTACACCTTTTTCCTGAATGAATTCTTCCTTTGTGGTGGTTCCTCAGTCACTTATTTTTGCATCAAGATCTCCTCATTAACAATGACGCCCTTTTCCAATTTCCTAATCGAACTAGGGGATCCAACAAGTTCTTCATCCACATATTTTGTTCTTTTGGTATACTCAGTCCTTTTGTCAGTACTTCCCTAATGACATTCAAATGCTCTATGTCCTTCACCTCCACACTTGAAACAAGTTCCCCTAAATGTTGTCTTCTTAGATCTCCTTTCATCTCTCCTATATCCATCATTTTGGTAGGAATTATGACCTCCTCTATCACTATGATAGAAATTTTTGTCCTCTCTTCCTCTGTGGTATAAATTAGTGTCCTTCTCTTCATTTTGATAGGTTTTCCCTTCCTTGCTTTACTCCATGTATGGTCTTCTCTCTCCATATTGTGTTTTACTTCTTTGGAATCTTCCTCTTGCTCAAACTTCTTGTTCAAATTTTCCTCTGCCTTCAGTGAAAATTGGTATTCTTCTTCAACTATTGTCATCTTCACCAGGATCAATTCTTCTTGGATGTTTGTTCTTAGTCCATTGATGTGCCATGCAACCTACTCCTTGCTTGCTTCACTATGTCCAGCTCTGGTGATCATCTTGTAAAATTCTTCAGTATACTCCTTAACAGACTTCTCCTTTTTCCTTAGGTTTTACAATCTTTTTAGCAATTCAAGTTCATAATCAATAGGTATAAATTGATTCTTCAACTTTGTCACCATCCTATCCCATTTTATGTTTTTCTCCTTTCCCCTTCTATTCCTACCCAATTGAACTTCCTTCCACCAAATAGCAACATATCATTTTAACTTAGTTTTTGCAAATATCACTCTTTTCGGATCTTCAATTTCTTCATACTCAAAGTATTCCTCCATATCATTGATCCAATCAATCAATTCCGGCTCAAGGTTTAAATTTCCCATATAATTTTGAATTTCAATTCTAGGTCTTACCGATCTTGGAAATAGCTTTTAACATCTTTACCTGATCTAAGTCTTCTTCTTCTTCTAGGTTTTTTCATTTTTATTTGCAGCATGATCTAATTTATCATCACTTCCATTTGGATGTATGGGGTTTAGACCTCTCCTATCTTATTCTATAGAATATAATTGAACTCTTATTGCTCTCATCATCTCTAGCATTTCATCCATTCATCCCATAACATTTTCCATAAACAAGTACTCTTCTTGGTGGCATCTTCTTCCCTTGGATCTGATGCAATTGCCTCAATTTGGTGATATGGCTACAAGGTCTCAACTACCTTACAGTCGGCGCTCGATTAAAAAAACTTGTAGGTTTCCTTACTTCATTGATCTATTCACCACAAGGAATGCCTTCTCTCCTAAAGGACTCACAAACTTTCTCTGATACCACTTGGTGTAATCATGGATGGAGGGTCCAAAGAGGACTATCCAACCGTGGAGCCTTAAGTTCAACACAATGGAAATAGCACAAGAAATGCTCAAAAATCATAAATTATCATTGATTTAATAACTTTGAGTCTTACATGCATCATATACCTTATATGCAGAATGACCAAGGCTCATAGGCCTATCGCAAGGGCATTACAAGATATTACAATTGGCACAAGGCCTTATTACAGTCCAACAACCCTGGACAACTTGAATTATTCTTCTTGTAAAACTACCCACTACTTCATTATCCTTCAATGGATTACAAAGGATCTTAAATATGAATCTCTAACTTCAATTATGGTCCTTGTCAGCCTCAAGGGCTTATGAACCCAATGCAAGATTAGGCATGTAGGTTGACCTAAGAACATAAAAATATAACCCATCAGGAAATGGAATGTATTGTTGATATCCAAGAGAGTTCCCTTGGACCTAAAATACCTTGAATTATTTTTCATTAAGCTTTGCATGCTCTGGAAAAGGTTCACACAACAAGCCTGAGCTAGGTAGGCCCTGAATGCTCTATCTAAGAACTGATAGTAAAATTTTGAGAGTGATTTAACTTTCTACAAATGAATGCAAATCACCAAGAATATGGATATTTCAAAGATGGTCACGTGTAGAACCAATATCCTTCTCCGCAAGTTGAGAAATGATAATACAGTAAAACACAGAAGAAACTATTGAGATAGCTACAGACTAAGCTGCATGAATAGAAATTTTTTTAGTTAATATAGGATTGATTTACAACAAGGGATACTCTTGCATCATAATTTCATCTATAAATGTTTTTCTTAGCTTTCTAAATATTCTTTCAATAATATTTTTAGGTTTAATTTTAAATTCACAACTAGATTCAACAAAATACTTGACATGATCAAAACTAGAGATATTATTTTTAGTTAAGCTCACATGAAATACATTATGAATTTGTAAATAAACTTTATAAGCTAAATAAACTTTTTTTCTATAATTATGAAAGGTTCAAATGGTGGGCTTGGGCTTAGGCAGTTGGAGTAGAAAAATTCTTGCTTTGGCTGCAAAACTATATTGGAGGTGGTGTAAGTTTCTAGAGCAGCCATGTGCACGAGTTATTAACTAAAAATAATTAGGAGGGGTGGCTAGTGAGGATATTCCACAAATATACTTGACTGGTAAAGGTTATATGATTTGGAGAACTATTAATAGGGGTTCAACCCTCATTAAGGAGGGCCTTCTTTGGATCATTCAAAAAGGGGAGAAGGCTCTTTTTTGGAATAATTCTTGGGATGGGCACTCTCCAATTCTTTCATCTTTCCTCATCTCTAACCTTTAAGTGAAATTTTGGTGGTTGATGGGTGGTATAGGTTGGGTAGTTTCAAATATCTTCTTATTTAGGAGGCACTAAAATTTATCAGTGGTGAAATCTTGATAGTTGGACGGAAGGTGGTTCTCAAGCATAGCAAAGTTCTCTATGTCTATTATGGCTGAGATGCCTTGTTGTTCTCTAGAAGACAGTGTTCTTCTAGCTTGGAGTCATGAATCTAAGGGTATCTACTATGTTTCTCAAGGACATGGTGCTTTGGTGTCCCACCATGCTGAGGTGAGAGTTTATCATTGGTGGAAATGCATTTGGAACAAGGTTGGGTGGCCCAAGTGCAATATGTTCTTATGGTTGTTGAGTCATAACAAATGCCTCACCTGGGAGAATATCAAGAAATGAGGTTTTTTTGGGCCATATCTCTATTTATTGTGTGGATTCGGTGAAGAAAGGATAGCTCACCTATTTTTTAGTGTATTTTTTCTTTGGAAATTTGGAGACTGTGGTGGAATATTTGGAGAAGACTAATTAGGTTTTATTTATCTTTGCAAGACTTTTGGGATAATTTAGGACATCTTCCAACATCTGCATCTAGTTTGGTGGCTACTTGGGAGTTGGAACCTTCCACTATTATCTGGAAGATTTGTTTGGAGAGGAATCGACGCATTTTTTGTGAGTGTCGTCAGATGGCTTTGCAAGTTTGGTACAAGGTGCAAAATATTTTGAAAGAAACTCTCATATAAATTTGACTTGGGAGAGTCTATGCCATCATCAAGCATGCAGATAGCTTCTTTCCTTGAGCTTTCTTCTCCTATCGTCCCCCAGGAGAATAAGGGAAGCAAGGAAAAACCTTTCTAAGAAAGTGAATAAGTAGGGAGGTGGTGTCCTCCTGAAGGGACTCTCAAAATTAACACGGATGGCTCTGCTCGGGGAAATCCCAAAGATGCTTAGATCATAGGAGTGGGTCATGACCGTAGTGGGGCCATAAATTTTTCCTTCTCCATTCACATGGGTGTGTATTCTAACAATCAAATGGAGGCTTGTGATATTCTTAGGGCTTTGGAGAGAGCCTTGAAGTTTGGTTGGAGGGACGTGATTTGTGAGATAGATTCTATGGTTTTGGTCTCTCTTCTTAATAAGAGATATTTTTAGGACTCTACATGGATATTGGTTTTAATTGTGAAGAAAATTCTTCACCTTACTTCAAATTTTGAAAATATCTCATTTGTTCACATTGCCAGGGAATGGAATAGGGTTGCAGATTGCCTTGTTAAATGGACCTCTCAAGGTCAAGGAGCATGCAATGTGGTTGCATGGAGATGATTGGACATGAATAAAAGCAATACTTTGTCTAGATATTTTTATGAGGATCAAAAGGTGTATCCTTGTGTTAAGGCTGGATGGTATTTTTTGACTTGGATTGGTTGTTGGCTCATCTCTACATGGTTCTATTTTGGAGCTTGCGGATAGTATGTCTTTTGATGACTTTGGTCATTTCAACCACTTGATTAGCAATAATAAATTGTTGAATAGATATTTTTGTATTAGACCAAATTTTATACCTATACCAAGCAACCTTCATGTTTTTGTTAACCTTAATAATAATTTCCTCCATTTATTAAAAATAATTATTTTCATACTAAATTTTATAGATAAGATCAAACCATGAATAAGTTTATTACACTTTTAACCATAAATTTCTTTAAAGGGTGATATTTTGATATTTTAATGATATTATTGGTTATATGTAAACTCAACTAAGTGTAAATAGTCTTCCCATGACTCAATTTTATTCTAGTAAAATTTGTAACATATATTATAAGAATATATTGATATGTTCCATTTTCCTATTTGACTTGGGATGGTATACAATATTGAAACTTACACTAGTACCAACTTTAGAGAAAATATATTTCAAAAAGGATGAGGTGAATCTAAGATCTCAATTTGAAATAAAATTCTAAGGAATTTCATGTAATCTAATTATTTCTTAAACAAATAAATGGGAAAAATATAAAGAAAAATATTTAATTTTTATAAGTAAAAAATGTGTCATTTTAGCTAATCTATCTACTACTAAGAGGATAGAGTCACGACCTTTACATGTACAAGGTAATATAGTGGTAAAAACCATACTAACTGACTCCCACTTGCAATTGGGAATAGACAAAGGTTGTAAAAGATCAAGTGGTTTACATTGTTCAACTTTTACTTTTTGATAAATTAAACATTTTATATTCTTGAATATAGTTACGCATTATAAATTTTGTTTGAGGAAAATAATATTTCTATTGATTGTAAGATATGTTTTAAAAAAATCTTGGATGTCCTAATATAGGTGTATCATGGGAATCCTTCAATATTTGTTGTTCAATGTTGGGTAAATCAAGAATAAATAATAATATAAAATATAATTACTACCCATCATGTAATTTTCAAAAAAAAAATTAGATGTAAATTGGAAGCTTTATTTTGTAGTCCTTTATAAAGTGATTGAAAATAAACATCTAAAGGTAACTTAGATTTAATATCATTCTTTAAGCTGACTTATTTCTAGGGTTAAAGCATTCACACATAATCATTTTTTACTTAATACATTAACACATACATTTGTTTATCTACAACCTAATGAATGGTAAAATAATATTGTTTTAGTAATTCTATTCATATTGTTTATCTCATTTTTATTTGAAGTTGAGTAAATAATTGTAAACTATAATGGTTAATTTTCAAAATAAATTTATTTCCTAGTAAATAATATTTCCTAAATTTTAAGGCACGCACAATATCGAGTTATTCCAAGTAATGGGTGTCACCATCTAAAAATGTACAGTTGACATTTTTATGCTCACTTGAGTCTCTCTTATGGACTTTGGCTTGATTTTTCCTTGATTTAATGTTGTAATGTGGCCAACACGTTCACATTAAGTCTTGGACCCTTGTGAATCATTAAGACTTCTAGGATATCTTGTAAAAGTGTTGTGAAGTGTTGTAATCCACTTTCACACTTTTCTAGGACCCTTTCATCATAATTCACCTAGATAACCCCTTTTTTATCACTTACCAAGTCTTATTTTAAAGTCTTGTAACCCACTTTCATGCTTTTTTAGACTTGTCATCACTAATTCAACCCTTTCTCATGTTTAAATGACCCCTTAATACACTTTTCGGCCCCCCATAAGTGTGTTTTTGAGGATATTCCCATTAGAAAACATTTTATGTCTTGTAATTCCTAACACCCACTTAATTTTCTTAAGTGGGACTAAGTCGCCAATAGGGGTGACTTAGTCCTTTTTGGCACAAAACTCAAAATTATTTCAAATTTCTAGTAGGATTTCATTCTCTAACCCTTGAGGTCAGCCTATGATGTGTTATTTTTGGTAAATTTAGTAAGAAAAAGTATAAATAAGGTGTTTTACTCTCATTTTATCCCCCATTCATTCATCTATTCATTCAAGCATTCATTCAACCAATCAACTTAATCATTCTCAAGTATTCAAGCACTCTAAGCATAATCAAGTCATCCATTGGAGCACTTCATTACATATCTTCAGATTTCCACATCAAGGGTTTGGTAAGTCTATGAAATTGCATGTTTTTTATTTTTCATTCAATTTTCATTTCATTTCATTATCTAGGGTTTGATTACCAAAGTGGGATTTGACCAAGGCAAATCCCTATACTCTAACCCTTAACCATTTTTCCTTCTTTGCATGTGTGTTTGTAGACTTTATAGGAAAATTTATCAAAGAAATAGGTGTTGAAAAGTGGTCAAGAAGTCATCAAATCTATTCAATTCAAAATAACCCTAATTCAAGCTTGGAGACACTTTTTATCTCATTTTCTGCAGAATCAAGATCAAACACCTGTTAGAAAAGCAAGTGCGGACTTGAAGCTACAAGATCCTATCTTGAGATTCCTAAAATCTGAAGGTGGACTAAGTCGCCACTAGTGGAGAAATAGTCCCACTGCCATGCCTGAAAAAGTGGTTTCTACATTTTTGGATACCCATTTGGCAAATTCCCGTTTTGACAAATTTTCCCGAAACTGGGACTAAGTCGCCCAGCTTGGCGTAAGTATCCTAGTCAACGTTTTTAGTCAATTTTTCAGGATTCCAGAATCTCTCCACATCATATTTCATATTCTAGGTGCACCTCTCCAATTCTATTCAGTTATTCATCGTTTACTTGCATTTTTAGGTGTTTTTGCATATCGCAAGGTGTTTTCTAGCACTTTGCATTTCTTAGGTTTTGCATCATTAAATTATTTTCTTTTCAGATCAATGAATTAGTACATCATAATTAAACATATTACATCTCATTTTCATTAATCTCGAGTGTATACATTTGCATTTTGGACCCCATTTCCTTTCTTCTTTTAGGTGAAAACCCCAAGAAGGAGCTAAAGTAGTTGGGCAATCCAAAATCATTGTCCACAATGAGTGGGATAGTTATTTTTAGCAAGTAGTAGTTTTCATGATTTATACCATACTAATAGGTTATCTCAATTATGACACTATACATATACTACAACTATCTATAATCATAATAAAGAGTATACTAAAATGTCATGTCCCCAAAATTGTAACACATTGAAATGTAAATAAATGAGAAAAAAAATAAAGAAATATATATATATAGAAAATTTTATTATTATCAAGATAATATTATAATTATAAATATAAATAATAGAAATTCAAAAATTATTATAATTATAATTATCATAGATAATATTATAATTATAATACAATTATCATAATAGAGCAATTAATGTTCACAAGAATATAATTACAATACAATTATCATAATAAATGGAACATTTAATATTATTAATTATAAATATCATAATAATAAAAATAATGTTCACAAGAAACTAATATTATCCAAATGTGACTATGCCTTAGTTATATCTAAAGGCATTGATTCCTAATGAGAATCTAAAGGTATCGTTTCCTATGAGAGACATACTAATCATCATTAAATTGCATTGATCCACTTAATATGATTTTTACTTTAGGATATCAGTTCCTAATGGCAGTGATTCAAAGGGACATTTCCATTCAAAGGTTGTCACCGTTGAAAGGGTGCAACTTATCCACAAGGTATTTAAGGCAATCCATATACATCCAAGAAAGCAACAAATGGGATAAGAGGAGCAGGAAGTCGACCAGCCAGCAATACATCTGTCAATAATGGTTTCAGAAATTATTACAGTTTCAAAATTATCTTTATGGGATTTAGAATTATTTATGATTTTAGAATTACTTTATAAGTTTAGAATTATTTTATGATTATTTTGATAGGATATTTATAGGATTTTAATGTATTGTTTAAGTGTATGATTCATGCATATTATCACCTATATCTTATGGCAGCATCATGGATTATTGATGTAATTATTTGCAAACATGAATTTAACCAGTTAGTATGCATATGTAATTACACCATGATAGAAGAAGGGAGATCACAAACAGGAACAGTAATGGGGCACTCTCCTAGGTACGCCACCTCTATAATGGAGAACCTATGTGTTCTATAATGGAGGACCAAGTGTCTTATAATGGAGAACCTATGTGTTCTATAATGGAGAATCAAGTGTCCTATAATGGAGAAGCTATGTGTTCTATAATGGAGGACCGAGTGTCCTATAATGGAGGACCTAGTATCATATAATGGAGGACCAAGGTGTCTTATGAGGGAGAACTAGTGTGTTCTATAATGGGGACCAAGTGGTCTCAAGGAGGCCAAAGGGGTACTTTTCTTTATCTCAAATGGCACTACCTTTGGGATTAGGAGAGTCAAGCCATCACAATGCTGCTATGATCTAGCAATATAAGGATATTTTCCAAAGGAGTACAATGAGCATGCCTCTTCTAGGTATGCCATCCGGGGGGGACAATATAAGCCCACAAAGGGCCAAGGGGGTACTACCTTGGTACAAAATTGTATTGCCCTTGGGCCTAGGAGAGTTGGCTACTAGGACACCTTTTGTAATCTCACTTCCCCTCTTGTGGTGTAGCAATATAAAGGGATCAATCACAAGGGAATGGAAGAAGACGAAAGGATGAGGGATCCTCACTAGGCCACCTCATATGAATGGAATGCACCACATGAGGTCAAGGAGGCTAAGACATCCTATCCAACCACCCTCTTCCATGCTCCCCCATGATTGAGCATCCTCAAGATGGAGTAATAATTAGATTAGCAAATTTACTCTAGAGTTACTAATTTTAAATCATGATATTCTATTTATTAAGTTACAGTTGCAATTAGTTTCTAACTTGTCTGCGGGGTTTAAATTGAGCTAAGGTACTCTCTAAATCTGTTACTTGTTGGAAATTGATCATTTAGAATAAAATTAATATCATTCCTATTATGGACATTACATAAAATTAGGAATACAAATAATTGGTATAAATGTCAAGGTTTTTGATGTGTTGAATATATCACCAAACTATTATTCCATAGGGAAATGGTTCGTGGAGTTAACCAATAGGAATTTACTAAGCATCGTTAAGAGTATTGGTTTATAATTGAAAATATAATGGAATTTTCACCTAAACAAAGATCTATGGGTAGATATGATTATGCCTAAACATTCCTTGGGGACTTCTCCCTATGCTCTTATTTATGGCAAGGAGGCAAGAATGCTCGTAACTATAAAGCTACTAGTTCTTAAAATCATCTAGAAAAAAAAAAGAATTGGGAATTAATGGTAATATTGGAAAGCTATTGTAGTTAGAGGAGAAACAAAGATCGCTTATAATCAAAAGGTTAAGTACTAGGATAGAGGTAAGCATTGGATTGATGAAAAATAGAAAATACAATAATTAAAGGTTGGTAAACATGTATTAAAATAGGATGAGGATAGGGCCAACTAACATGAAATATTTAATCCACTATAGAGTGGTCCATATATTATTATAGTGTGTAAGGAAGCTAATTAATTTGAACTTTCAACTTTAAATGGAATTATATTATTCATCCCTGTCAATGTAATCCATTTAAACCCATATATAAAAGCCTTACCTCCCATTTAAATAGTTGTCTTATTCTGTATGTATAAATCCTAGTATAAAATATGAAATTCTTATTAATTTCTTTCCTTGTACTATCCATAGTAATCACTCTTAGGAATGAACTATGTTCAAATAAAAAATCCAATATAAATATATGTTTCAATTCATTTCAAACCTTCTATTTTCCTTGCATATCTTGTGATGCAAGAGCATCTAGGCGAATTGGTGATCGACATGAACCAAAAAAATATTTCAATTTGGTTTGGTTGCTTTAGTTTACTTTTCATTTTCAATGTATAATTTAATTTAGTTTCGGTGGTTGATTTCTACGAAGACTGAATGAAATTATTGTCATCGATTGAAAAAATGTTGTGTATCAATATATGTTATGAGCTATGCATGTTTATCATCATAATGCCTATTTTCATTCAGCCCTTGAAGATTGACTATGTCAAAGAAATGAAATATTTTGTGAGGCATATCTAATATTATTTTAGAGACTTTGGGTTAATTTTACATTTTTATATAGTTAATATTGTTGGACATGGTTAATGTTTAATTTCCGTAAAAATAAATATTTTTAATTATTATGTTAGATCTTATATTTAATTTATGTTAGTATAATTTAATGTTTATATTTAATATGTTGGTTATAAATTTCCAAATGTTGGAAACAAGCAACATTGAGAGGGGGGTGAATCAATGTTCTGCAAAAATTGACATTATTATTTTGATCTTTAATCCACTTAGAAGATTCAACCAAAAGTAATATGTAGAAACATAAAGCAAACAACCACAACACCATAACACAAGAATTTTTATGTCGAAACCCTATTTGGGGAAAAACCACGGTGGATGGCCAATCCACAATAAGTTCTGAGTATACTCAAAAGAAAGATTACAAAATGGGAATGCACTTGCATTTAGGCACACTTCCTAGAGCTCACTGCTCAAAATAGGAAGGCTCACTGCCTTACAAATATTTGGATTAGATCCAAGAGAATGAACTGAAAGATTAGCATCTACAAATTCTTGATTACAGTTACAGTTAGGCTCTGATGTTGATCTTTTGTCCTTCTGACTGATACTGAACTTTTGCTCTGCTTTTCTCTGATTCACACCACAAATTTTTATGCGTAATTGAAACTGCGCAAGAAATCACTCTAACACTTCATATATTCATAACACACATCAACACACCTACTTCATATCATAAAGTGATATAATCGATCATCTATATATATCCACAACTAAGGATTTAATTGCTACAAGTCAGCTTAATAAGACTTAGAAATATTTGCAACTTGTCAGCTGAAATCATAAGTAAAATTCAATGTGCATCCAAAATGGTATGCTATAGCTTAGCTTAGACCCAAAACATAATGATTAAACATAAAGATATTAGAATAAAAATTCCTTGAATATCCTCAATATATTTTAACAACTGTGTCATCTCCAAAATATAGATAAACATAAAATTACCAACCAGATCTCCAAACTTACACAAGGCTTGGTACAAGGTACTGATATTTTTGGATAAGATAAGAAATGTACTGATGAAATTCTCTTGAGATCCACAACTTAAAGTAACACCTGGAAATTTGTGTGAATCATTGAATACCAATCTGTTGGATACTTTGTTCTTCCTAACTGACTTCAATCTGACTATCGGTGGGAGAAAATGGTATCATATGGATCTGATTACCAACTAGGGTTTCCATTAATGACAACACCAAAGCATAACTATAGTGTCTCTTTCTAATAATCTCCCCCTTTGGCATTGATGGCAACACTTAGTGAAAAATGACTAAGTGTCAGATCAAAACCAACATGAGTAACACTGCCATTACAAAACTTCAAAAAGAAACTTCAACCTTAAAAATGACTCCTCCTATGATGACTATACATTTTTCACTGTACACTTCTCCCCCTTTGACATCAATGGAAAAAACTGGGAAACCAAGACAAAATTTCAAAATAGTATAGGCACAACCTTGTAACTTACAAAAGTTTGAAAATATCTACAAAATTTTGCTTCAACACTCTTAAATTGTCATCACAAACCCTTTTGAGACTTTCCAAAATTGTTATGTGACCACACATTAAATAGGATTGAGCTTCTATAGTTTCAAGATTCTCTGGTCACTAACTGCTACAGCAACTTTCGCTTCCTTCAAAGCACTTACCATTATCTCAATCTTCGGACAAATTTGTCCCTTGAGTTCACATACTCTCCCAACAATTTTATCATTTTCATTCTTTAAACATCTTATTTTGTCAAGTAGTGTTGTTACTTGACCTTCTTGTTGAACCACATCACCAGCTAAAGGATCAAAAGTAGCAGAAATGGTAGCTAATTGATTTTCCAGATCCTTCACCTTTTTCTCATTACCTTCAATAAACTTAGACAGAGCTAAACAGGACTTGTAGGCTTTTCCAGCTTCATATATAGAACGTTGCATGTTCTTCATGCAGGTAGCTAACAGAATCTTATCCTTTGCAATCATTGCCTTCAATTGACTAAGTATTTTCCTATTAAACTCCTTTTGCACTTTATCCTCAACAGATTTCTCAAGAGACTCAAATTGAGTACTTACAGCATTTATGAGCTTCTTTAGTTTCCCAGAAGAGGAACTTGATGGGTCCATAACATGAGTACGCATTAATTTCTGCAGAACTCCATATGCAAGATTTGGCAATTCACTATCCTCTATGTCAGACTTCAAAATATTCTCACGAGCCTTAGCTTGAGCAATTGATGCAACCTTCATTATCTGAATTGGAGAAAGAGTAGATAGATTGATTGAACTTTCATCCAACTCAGGATCAAAAACTTCTTGTTGCTCCACCAAAGATCTCTTCACTGCCTTGGCAATGTCTCTTGCCTCCACTCTGATTTCATGAACCTTTTCTTCTTCAGCCTTAGGTTCTTCTGAGACTATTACTGGATTTCTTTTAGATACTTCAACCTCTTCATTTTGCACCACCTTCTCCTCAGCTAATACCACCTTAGGAACTTCAGTTTCCATAGGTGTCTATGTATTTTCCATACTAGGAGAAATCAAAATATCCTCAACTTTTGGAGGATCAGATACATTCATATTCTCCTTATCCACATTCTCTTCCTCATTTACATTTACCTCCTCATTCACTTCCACATTTCCTGGAACATTTTCAGTATACATTTCCTCAATGTTAATCTTATTCTTTGACAAAAATTCTTACAGAATTTCCTTAGTTTCACCAACCACAGCATCAGTTTTACCAATCATGAGTTTATTCACCCTTGTCTTGCTCTTAGATTCCCTTTTAGCTCTTTCAAGGAGTGAATCCATCTCTTCAATTGACATTTTTGGACACAAACCTGCAAGAACTCTCTTTCTTAGATTCTCTTCTTATGTTCTAGCACTTAGCCTTCTCGACTCCAAAGTATCATACAGATTCTTGGGTAGGCCATACATAATCTCAACAAGAACTTTATTGAAAATGTTCATATGTTTTATTGTAGCCTCTTCTAGAATTCTCTAACTAGATTCATCAAAAGATTCATATAATTCATAGAGGGGCTTGAGATTACTATCCTTAACAACTGCATTCACAACTTCATCAACTGACATACCAGGTTTATCAACTTTAGCCTTCTTTGCCTTCTCATCTTTGTTGGAATGTTTTAACTCAACAGCCTAAGTTTCAGTGGCTTTTACTTCTCTCAAGACTTCTTCTGATTCAGTTTCCTCATCTTCTAAAGCAAGCTTATATTTTCTTGTACTTTTTTTCTTCTTCCTTTTACCAAAAGGCTTGTCTTGAGTTGGCTTTGTTGCAGGGGAACTTCTAGTAGATTTAGTGTGGGTAGAGGATGCATTAGGACTAGCAGACTTTGTTTTTTCTTTTGCTTTTGTTGCTTCTGCCTCATCTCTCCTCCTTCTTGCTTCTCTCAAGGCTTCTATAGGTAAGCCCATCCTTTCTAAAAAAACTTTTGTTTCTTTTCTTACTCTCCTAATTAACACTGGTTTTCTCAATTCCTCATGAACCTGCATACTTTTCTCTACATATGTTATGATCCTCTCTTCTCCCTGATCCAGAGATGAATTCAGCAAGTGTTATGCATACATCTTCAAAACATTTTCCTCTACTTCGTATCCCATTGGCATGATCCAATTTTTTCTGGGATCAGCAGCTTCCATATGACATTGGTCAATATCCACCATGAAGCAAATAGTATATTTGTACTATTCCACAATTGAAGTGGGAATTCTTTCCCTGGCATGCATCATATCGTGGAAATTTTTGAAGTGACCCCACAAGGTAGTGTTCTTGACCTGATGATCACCCATTCCAAACAACTTGTTCCTTATCTGAATAGCTACAAGCTCATCATTTTTCCAATGAAATTTTCCAATGCCTAGAACTTCATTCATGCAATAGAAAAATAAGCACAATAGGAGATTACCATATTTGAAATTCTTCTTCTTGCCTTTCTTGATTTTTCTCAAGTTTTCCAACAAGTAACTTCTAAGTAGCTCGCACAAGTCATACTTTGCATTCTACTTTACCATTTCATAAGTTGCGTAGATGGTCGCACCGGATATAGAATTGTCCCGGCTAGAATGGTATATCTTGTAACCAATGACCATTGATGCGAATTTCACATCTACTTCGGCAATGTCTTCTATTGTCATTTCCCTTCTATCCCACTGCGTACCTGTTGCCTCAGTAACCTTGTCATTCTTCACGGATTTCAAGATTGGAAGTCTAGCAGTGGAATTCTCTTATCTTTAAGGCATGACTAAGTTGTTCATCTTCCATGCTTCTATTCTTTTGCTTGAGCTGATCACATAGTTCCTTTCTTTTCTCCCTTGATTCATTGATTTTTCCTTTCAATGACTGTATGAATTTTTCTGCATTTTCAAGATTTTCCTGCAATTCCTGGTTCTTAGATTTTGACTGGTCAAGATCATCCAAGCCCACCATAAGTTGTTGTTGAAGACTGGTTCACATAGTTCAAGATTTTCCTACAGTTCCTGGTTCTTAGATGTTACACTTTCCAAGATCTCCCCAAGTTGCTAGACTTCTTTCAAGGAACTAGCTCCGATACCAATTGTTGGAAACAAGAAACACTGAGAGGGGGGGTGAATCAGTGTTCTGCAAAAATTGGCTTTATTATTCTAATCTTTAATCCACTTAGAACATTCAACCAAAAGTAATATGCAAAAACATAAAGCAAACAACCACAACACCATAACACAAGAATTTTTACATGGAAACCTTGTTAGGGGAAAAACCACAGTGGATGGCCAATCCATAATAAGTTCTAAGTATACCCAAAAGAAGGATTACAAAATGGGAATACACTTGCATTCAAACACATTGCCTAGAGCTCACTACTCAAAATAGGAAATCTCACTGCCTTACAAAGATTTGGATTAGATCCAAGAGAATGAATTGAAAGATTAGCATCTACAAATGCTTGATTACAATTCCAGTTAGGCTCTGATGTCAATCTTTTGTCCTTTTGATTGATACTAAACTTTTGTTTTGCTCTACTCTAATTTGCACCACAAAATATTTATGCGCAAGTGAAATTGTGCAAGAAATCACTCTAACACTCTTCATATATTCGTAACACACATTGACACACCTATTTCATATCATAAAGTGATATAATTGATCATCTATATATATCCGCGACTAAGGATTTAATTGCTACAGGTCGGCTTAATAAGACTTAGAAATATTTGCAACTTTTCAACTCAAATCATAAGTAAAATTCAATGCGCATCCACAACAGTCGGCTATAGCTTAGCTTGGACCCAAAACATAATGATTAAACATAAAGATATTCAAATAAGCATTCCTTGAACATTCGCAATATATTTTAACAGCCTAGTCGGCTCCAAAATATAGATAAACAGAAAATTACCAACCAAATCTCCAAACTTACACAAGGCTTGGTACAAGGTACTAAGATTTCCATATAACATAAGAAATGTACTAATGAACTTCTTGTGAGATCCACAACTCAAAGTAACATATGGAAATATGTACATGAATCATTGAATACCAATCTATCGGATACTTTGTTCTTCCTGACTAACTTCAATATGACTGTCGGTGGGAGCAAATGGTGTCATGCAGATCTAATTACCGACTAGGGTTGCCATCAATGATAACACCAAAGGATAACTACAGTGTCTCTTTCCAACACCAAATGTACTAATGTTTCCAATAAGATGTTGGAGGTGGGTAGCCTAGGAACCTTAACTATTGGAGACAAAGTTCAAATTCCAAATATTTATTATTGGTTTTAAATTTTGGTCAAGTGAGTTTTATGTGGGAATGTAATTGAAATTTTATGTGAATTTATTTGTGAAGGGAAATGTGTTTTCTTTGAATTATCTTTTTAAGGGAAATTGAAGAGTTGAGAGTATTTTTTTTTTTTTAAAAAGGAATTTGAATGGTTTGGGGAAGGGGAAATGAAAGTCTCGTAGGTTGTTCTCTTTCCCTATTTATTATTTGTTTTTGGGAGGAATGGGGGGTTGTAATGAATTGGTTGTAGGATGGCATTAGCTCGAAAAATACTTGTAATTGTGGACCAGTGGTTTGGGCTCATCCTAACTTGGACAACCAAGATATGCTTGAAATGTAGTAGTAATTTTTGTTGTTAGATGGTTAGAAGAATTATTGTTTGTAATTGTTTTGTGTAATAGAGGGTTTGGGTGTGTATAAGGAGTTGATCTCGCCTGAGGGATGAGAGCCTCCTTTTTTTTGGGTTGAGGAGGGTGCGGAGCCTCTCTTGGGGATGTTTGATCAAATATGAAAAGTATGTATTTGTGTATAAAATTGGAGCACCATGGATGGCAGTATGGTTTATTATAATGAATGGAGGTGAATTGGATGGTGGTGGTCATGTGTGGAGATTGTTGGGTGGATGGTGGAGGTTGTGTGTGGAGATTTTTGGATGGATGGTGGTGGTTGGTTATGGAGATTTTTGGATGGGTGGTGGTGATTATGTGTTGAGAATGAAGTTATATATGGAGTTAATTGCTTTGTTCCCCAAGAGGGAAGGGAATCCCCCTTCTCCCCCTTTACAAGAATTCGGAAAACAAATTCTTTGTGTGTGAGTCAATGTCAATATTTATCTTGATTTGTATTTTATGATTTTGGAATTTGGAATCTTTGTTTCCCACTCAAGGGTGGACCTCTCAATCCTATGGTTGGGAGGAGAGTAGAATTGGGTTGCTCTATGTTGGGTAGGACAATTGAGAGGGGGTGAATTAGTTGTCACAAAATTAAACCCTTAAAACATTCACCAGAACTAATCCTTAATATTGCTTAAATGAATAAACATTAAATGCAAGTGAAAAAACTAAAAACCATCACACAAACACAACACCAGATTTACGTGGAAAACACTATAAGGGAAAAACCACGATGAGGATTAACTCACACTATAGAGAATATCAAAACCGATTACAAAAGGCTCACTTCCTGAGAAACAAGGCTCACTGCCAAAACAAGGACTCACTGTCCAACAGGGCTAACAACCCAAAGGGATCACTGCCATAGAGATACAAAGAAGATAGAAGAGATATGTTACAAACAAAATACAATCTCAATGTAATAGAGAAATCCACCACAATTTTCTCAACCACTCACATACGTGCATGAATGATAGAGTACACCTTCATCTCACTGCATCTAGTAACTCAGCATTTAAGCTTCGTACTAATCTACCACACTCGCATCACACACACTCACTGATTCACATTAATCTCACATCTCTCTGCACTATTTCTTTGCACTTATCTCACTTTTTTCTCACCTTTCTCACCACAACCTTATCTTATATTTATGTCATCTTCAACTTTGAAACATATCCAAATTCGGCCATCCAACATTAAATTCAAATTAGGTTGGCACTAAAACATCCTAGGGTGGAATTAGAATGAGGGTGACCCAAACACACGCTAGGTGAGGACCCAAGTAGATCTAACACGCTACATCAATTCTCGAAGATAGTATTTAGCACAAGGTCAGCCAAACTAATGCAAAACACATAGAACAATTAAGCATGAAACTTCTAAATACCAAAAGTATCTTCAATACAATCATAAAAACTTAACTCTAGAACCGTAAGTCATAAGACTTCACCAAAGAGAAATCCAAACCAACAACTTCTCTCCTGGACCTCAACTAGAACACATAAAACCATAGTTCACAACTGGTGAACATAACTCATACTGCACAATGAATCAGGAGCCAAAAATCTAGATATAGCAGCTTCCAACAACCATGACCAACATATCTGAACCACACAAACATAGGATCAAAACCCGAAGCAACCACTAAAAGCCTACAACCTTCTTCAATACAATTTTCTCAATATCCTCAACATATACAGCCAATAACCTGCAACCAAGACATCAATGACAACCACAATTAGTTGACAACCAATTGACCAGTTGACATCAATGACAACACCTTCATTATTTTCCATTCTTGCAGCAATCTCCCCCTTTGTCATTAATGGCAACACATGATGTGAAAAACCATAAAAGACAACATACTAGCTCTTAATATACTTCTCAATATTTTTCTTTATGTTTCTCCCTCTTAATAGATAATATTTTTCACATTCTTCCTCTTTTCTTTTTCACATTCTTCCTCTCTTCTTTTTCACATTCTTTCTCTCCCCCTTTGACATCAATGGAAAAGGAAAAAAATATTTTACATTGATTTCCCCTTTGACATAGAAACATAATACTCATATAATGACAACACTTGAAACTACCTGCTCCCCCTGAGAGGTAGCCACCAAAAATTAGTCCATAAGAAAGATAGATCCATAGACCCACCAGACTAATGCATCTCCATATGCATCTAGTTCAAGAAAGGAGGGGAAATGACCCCTAACTTCTCTCAGAGATACTCAAAAGTATCTTTAGGAAGAGCCTTTGTAAATATATCAGCAATTTGATCCTTCATAGAGATATACTCAAGCTTTACTTCATTCTCCATGACCTTCTCTCTTAAGAAATGATACTTGATAGATATATGCTTAATTCTCAAGTGCATCACTGGATTCTTTGAAATATTAATTACACTTGTATTATCATAGAAGATAGAAATAGGATCATCATACACCACTATGATATATTTCAATGTTTTTTTCATCCATAGAACTTGTGTATAGAAAGATTGAGCAGCAATATACTCAACTTCAGTAGTAGACAAAGAGACTGAATCTTTCTTTTTACTCAACCATGCTACCAATCTACAACCAAGAAAAAATGCACCACCACTTGTACTCTTTATGTCATCTACACATCCAGCCCAATCTGCATCTATATAAACACCTAGTGCAAAGTCAGTATCCCTAGGATACCATAACCAATAATCTAGAGTGTCATTCAAATATCTAAATATTCTTTTAATAGTAGCAACATGAGTTTCCTTAGGATCTTCTTGAAATCTAGCCACAAGATAGACAACATGCATGATATTTGATCTAGTAGCTCAATCAAATACAACAGTCCACCAATCATAGATCTATACTTGCTCTAATCAGCCTTAGGTGAATCATCATCTTTTCCCAATTTTCAACTAGTCACCATAGAAGTGAATACCAGTTTGGAACCATCCATCCCAAACTTCTTCAACATCTCTTTTACATACTTAAACTATGAAATAAAAATTCATTTCTCTGTTTGATTAATTTGTAGCCCAAGAAATAAATTCATCTCTCCAAACATAGACATTTCTTTTTGCATCTCTTCCACAAACAACTTACATATGTTTTCATTTCCTCCAAAGATAATGTCATCAACATATACAATTACAATCAAGATCTTGTCATTTTCAATCTTAAAATACAGATTACTATTTGTTGTACCTTTGTTGAAACCTTGTTGAATCAAATACTTATCTAACCTTGCATACCAAGATCTAGGAGCTTACTATAATCCATATAAATCTTTTCTTCAATCTGCACACTGTTGGAATTGTGAAACAAGCACAAAACCACGAGCCACAGGATCAAACACAAACAAATACACCTTCCACGCAAGAGATCTGCAAACAAATGTATGCAATTAACTTCAACAAGAAAAAGTTACAGAAGAGAGAAAACTTTCAAGAAGATATGAAAGCTACAGATATTCTTCCATCAATAATTACAATGAGATCAATCCTTATGAAAGGAGATCAAGAAACCCTAAAAAGGGAAACCCTAGTGTGCACACTTAATAATTAATAAATAATTAATTATTAATGTGCCTAAGTTTAGCTTAAGTAACTAAAGTGATAAGTGACTTAATTAATTAACCAATATGATTAAAATTAATTAAGTAAAACAACTTATTACTCTAACACCCCCCCTTAAGATGAACATAGGAAGTAGCTAAAACACTAAGAAAAAGATGCATGAAAGCAAAGATGGGTCCTGGAAAACAAGGCCAAGTAAGGTACCCATGTACAAACAAAAGATCTCTATAAAGAGGAGAAATAGAGAAAACCTCATGGGAAAAACTCTACTCCAAAAAGAGATCAAAGGTGATTGAAGGACTGAAAAGCCTCCAAATCAAGGAAATGTCCAGAAAAAGAAGAACATGTAGAACATCACAGAAGCATGAAGAAGCTGCAAACTCTGTCAAAAGATGACTGCTACAGTGCCGAAGAACCTCCTCTGAAGATATGATGATCAGGATCAAGAAGACAACAATCTGCATGAGTGCCCCCAACGACACTACTCGAATCAGATGGCAAACAAAGGAAAACACTTGGAACTCGAAGATACAGATGGTAAAGGTACCAAAATTCTGAAGAACTGATCATGAAAAAGTGGAAGGTCACCTCCAAAAAATAGGAATGTAAGAGTGTCCATATAGTAAGTGATCCATCTCACCGAAATGCATGGGTAACCAGCCGCTGCATCTGCCTAGTACATAGGAACAAATACTGTATACATAGCTCACTCCATCAAAACCAAGGAAGCATTAACACCAACAATAGAAACCCCCCCATAATGCTGAAAAGGGAGAGGCGTGACAGGTACACTGAAACTGAATGCCAGAAAGTAGTGCATGAAGAGGAACCAAGAGCATCTGAAGGTGCAAACATGAAAGTACAAGCTGATAGAAAGGATGTGAAACCAAAATTCACATACGCATGAGAAAGGTATGAAGGCAAACAAGGGCAAACATCAACCCCCATGGCACTTTATATCATAGTGCGAGTACAATAAGGCACAAAGTGATGTGCAAGAAACCCAATACTACACATACAATGCTGAGACACTTTATCTTAGTGCGTTTACAAAAGAGAAATACATGCAATGTGAGCCCATAATGTCTACAATGTCCAAATAGGACAACATGCTGAAAATACAATTCTCTTATAGAAAAAGAGAAAACTGGTAGCACCATGGTGAAGTACACGAAAAAACATGCAGTTTCAAAAAAAATAGCACCCAAAAATGTTTCTGGATGCAGAAGATATGGCCCGTCAAAGTCTCCAAAATGAGAACTGAACAGCAACAGCACTGAGAAAATAGAATTCTGGAAAAAACCAGAAGTCAAAACTAGAGAATACCTGCACCACTGCGAAGAGCATGAAATTCCACCCCATTTCAAAAAAAAAACACTGAAAAAGCCCACCGTATGGCCGAGATATGGCCTCTGGAATATTGGGTGCAAATTTGAAAAGCCCAACGGAGAGGGGCTGAGTGGGCAAAAAAGAAAACTCCACCAAATTTAGGGAAAATACCTCCAGATCTGGAGGTCCGCCAGATTTAGTGTGCAGGAAAAAATCTCCTCCAGTTACAGTGCATTATTTTGCATGAAAAAGCAAAATAAATTGCATATTACAAAAGATTGTTTTTTTAATTAAAAAAACAATAAAAAAAATATTTACAAATATATTTTTTGAAAAAAATATATTAAAAAATTGAAAAAATGCATGGCTATTCACACCCCCGCCAATGTAGGAGTTAAGAACCACCGGGCCGGCATGGCTTTTAAAGCCGCCACGCATGTCTTTAATAGGCCACTCACGGGTGGCAAGGACAAGGGGCGCAAGTGGGTGCAGGGACGCCTGTGCAGGTACGGACCTGCGCAGGTACCTGCGCAGGGTACCCTGTACCCAAAAAATATAATGCAAACCTCTTTTTAAAAAAAAAAAACTGCGTTGCCCAATACAAAGGGCTTCTAAAAATAGTTTTCAAATTGATTTTTTTTCAAAAAAAAAAATTTATCGCAGGGAAAAAAAAAAAAATTTTGAATACCTCGGTTTGCGTGCAGACGGCGAACTAGGCCGTACGGGCAAAAAAAATTTGCTTCAGAAATCAACTGCTCGGATTTTGACGATTTCACAGTCGATCTTAGGGTTTTTGGCCGCTGCGGACGCAATGGCAATGTCCGTTTGGGCTGAAAATGCTTCGAAAATTCAAGCACCCCCTGGATCTGACAAAAAGACCTTTTTTCTTCAAACCTTCACAGATCTGACAAACGGAAGCCAAATTTGACGAAACAAAGGTCGATCTGGTCTATTCCGGCAGCTCTGGATTCAATGGAGAGGTCTGATTCACGCCAAAAAACTTCTATAAACTTTCTCCTCCAAATTTTGCAAAGAAAGCAAAGGGGATTCAGATCTGAAGTCTGCAACCCTTGTTGAAGAAGAAAACCTCATAAATCGAGAAGGGGTTCGTTGAATCCACGCTCTGATACCATGTTGGAATTGTGAAACAAGCACAAAACCACGAGCCACAAGATCAAACACAAACAAATACACCTTCCACGCAAGAGATTTGCAAACAAATGTATGCAATTAACTTCAACAAGAAAAAGTTACAGAAGAGAGAAAACTTTCAAGAAGATATGAAAGCTACAGATATTCTCCCGTTGATAATTACAATGAGATCAAATCCTTATGAAAGGAGATCAAGAAACCCTAAAAAGGGAAACCCTAGTGTGCACACTTAATAATTAATAAATAATTAATTATTAATGTGCCTAAGTTTAGCTTAAGTAACTAAAGTGATAAGTGACTTAATTAATTAACCAATATGATTGAATTAATTAAGTAAAACAACTTATTACTCTAACAATTGGGTGTTTGCCTTTGTTTGCCATCTGATTCGAGTAGTGTCGTTGGGGGCACTCATGCAGATTGTTGTCTTCTTGATCCTGATCATCATATCTTCAGAGGAGGTTCTTCGGCACCGTAGCAGTCATCTTTTGACAGAGTTTGCAGCTTTTCATGCTTCTATGATGTTCTACATGTTCTTCTTTTTCAGGACATTTCCTTGATTTGGAGGCTTTTTAGTCCTTCAATCACCTTTGATCTCTTTTTGGAGTAGAGTTTTTCCCATGAGGTTTTCTCTATTTCTCCTCTTTATAGAGATCTTTTGTTTGTACATGGGTACCTTACTTGGCCTTGTTTTCCGGGACCCATCTTTGCTTTCATGCATCTTTTCCTTAGTGTTTTAGCTACTTCCTAAGTTCATCTTAAGGGGGGGTGTTAGAGTAATAAGTTGTTTTACTTAATTAATTTAATCATATTGGTTAATTAATTAAGTCACTTATCACTTTAGTTACTTAAGTTAAACTTAGGCACTTTTAATAATTAATTATTTATTAATTATTAAGTGTGCACACTAGGGTTTCCCTTTTTAGGGTTTCTTGATCTCCTTTCATAAGGATTTGATCTCATTGTAATTATCAACGGGAGAATATCTGTAGCTTTCATATCTTCTTGAAATTTTTCTCTCTTCTGTAACTTTTTCTTGTTGAAGTTAATTGCATACATTTGTTTGCAGATCTCTTGCGTGGAAGGTGTATTTGTTTGTGTTTGATCCTGTGGCTCGTGGTTTTGTGCTTGTTTCACAATTCCAACACACACCATGTTCGGTTGATATGATAATTGAAATCCTTTTAGTTGATCCATGTATACCTCTTCTTCTAACTCACCATTCAAAAATGCAGACCTGACATCCATCTAATAGACTTTGAAATCTTTATGAACAACAAATGCTAAGAACATCCTTATAGCTTCCATTCTTTCCATCAAAGCAAAAGTCTCCTGAAAATCAATGCCTTCTGCTTGTGAGTAGCATTTACACACAAGCCTTGCTTTGATTCTAACAACTTCTCAATTCTCATTCAACTTATTTTGAATACCCACTTTGATCCAATAATGTTTTTGTTTGTCAGTCTTGGGACCAATTCCCAAGTTTGATTCTTCTCAATCTACATAAGTTCTTCTTTCATAGCTTTCATCTAATGTTCATTTTACATGCTTCACTTACAATCTTTAGTTCAATCTCAAAAAATGAATGCAAAATTTACTTCAACAACAGCTCTGCTTCTTGTCAATACTCCTTTTATCTTATCTCCAATGATCTAATTTTCTAAATGATTCTTCTACACATATCTAGGTGTCTTATGGGACACCACTAGAGCTTCTTCTTCTCTTTCATTTTCTTCATTCTACTTCTCTTGCTCATCCCTTTCCTATTCTTCCACAATTTATTCAATTCTTACATAATCTAGTTCATCAGACACATATCCATCAATGTCAATTGAATTCTGCATAGTTTCATCAACCTTAACATTTGCACTTTCTACAATCTTTCACAGTATTGTATTGAAACATTTGTAGGCTTTTCTTTTAGTAGAATATCCAAGAAAAATTCCTTCATCACTTCTTGCATCAAACTTTCCTAAAGTTTCTTCATCTCTTTTGATTTAACATTTGCTTCCAAATACCTTGAAATACTTAATAGTAGGAATTATTCCAAACCATAGCTCATAGGAGGTCTTTTTATTGTTTGTCCTTGCTTGAATTTGATTGAATACATAAACAATAGTATGAATAGCTTCTTTCTAGTAGACTTTCAGTAAACCATCCTCAGTAATCATTGATCTAGCGGCCTCTTGAACTATTATGTTCTTTCTTTCAACAACTCCATTCTGCTAAGGAGCTCTCAAAGCAGATAACTGTCTCTTTATTCCATGCACTTCACAAAACATATTAAACTCATGGGAGGTGAATTCTCCACCTTTGTCAAACCTTAAGCATTTTATCCTCAAATTCACTTCATTTTCAACCATAGCTTTGAATGTATTGAATCTATCTAATGCATCTTATTTCTCTCTAAGAAATGTAACCCATGTATAGTTAGAATAATCATCAATCAAAAGCATAAAGTATCTTTCACCTTGTAGACTTATTGCTCTTGTAGGACCACAGAGATCTGTATGAATTAAAACCAGAAGTCCTATTGTAGATTGCTCCTTTGATTTGTAATGAATTCTAACTTGCTTTTCAAACTAACAATTCCTGTAAATAGCATTGACATGATTTATAATCCTTGGTAAATATCTCACGCCCTGAACTGCACTAATCCTCACCAAATTATCAAAATTCATGTGACACATTCTCCTATGCCATAACCAACTGTCATTAATCTAAGTCATAAAGCATCTTTCATCATCACCTTTAAGTTGATAGATATTTCCTTTAGATTTCTTTCTTGCAGCAATCACTATTTCGGATCCTTTCCAGATCTCACATCTCTCATCCTCAAACACAATATTATATCCTTTACTGCACATTTGTCTAGCACTCAAAAGATTGTGTCAAAAGATTGTGCCTTAAACCCTTAACATAGTAGACATCATCATTGTTATGCTTGTCATCAAAACTTATTGAATCTATCCCACAAATTTTAGCACTAGTATCATCTCCAAACATAACTAAGACTCCATTATATTTTTCAAGTTTAATAAACTTACTCTTATCACCATTCATGTGATGTGAAAAATCATTGTCAACAACCCAATAGTTCTTTTCCTATTTAGCATGTAGGGCAGAGATTATATTATCTTCATTTTTCTCCTTCTCTGAAGGGCATTCCTTCACCTATTTTTTAGAATTAGTAGGAGTAGGTTCATCCTTTATAGCCAAGAACAAGCATTCATTGTCATCAGGATCTTCATAATCATAATCTTCATCAGATATACTAGCATTCTCATTCACATAATATGCTTTGTTGATCTTCTTTTCTTTCCTTTCTTTCTCATATCTTTGTTTATTCCTCTTAGCTCTTTCTAGACACTTTGCAACATAATGACCTATTTCTCCACAACTAAAGCATTTAAAGGGTAACTTTCCTTCATACTTCAAAAAATCCTTTCTTCATCCTTCTCACAAAGTTAGCCTCTATTTCATCAATATTTTCTTCATCCGGATCTTCAACCTTTATAGCCTTAAAGATAGTCTCTGATTTGCATCCACTCCTCAAATTCGGCTTCCTCATCTCATAAAATGTCAAAGATCCTGACAACAGATCTTTAGTGTAAGTCTTGTAATCTATACTCTGTTTAATAGCACACACATTTTCATTATAAGCATTAGGGAGAGTTTTGAGAATCTTCTTTACAATCTTGGTTTCATCTATAGTAGCACCAAGTCCTTGCATTCCAGCTACTATCTCATCCAATCTCTATACATAAGCTTTAACATTCTCATCTTCAAACATATGTAGAAGCTCAAAATGTGTTTCCAAATTTTGCAATTTTACCTCTTTGACCCTTTCATCACCTTCATGTTCCCTTTCCAAAGCATCCCATACTTCCTTAGCAGTCTTCATATTCTAAACCTTAATCAACTCGGAATGTACAAGACTATTCTTCAAAATATACTTCGCCTTATTGTTCGCTTCATGTGTCTTGATCTCATCAGTTGTACTTAGACCATTAGTAGGAGTGTAAGGATTCTTGTAAGCTTTCTCCACATAATATCCACAATATTCCAGATATTCTTCCATCAATATTTTCTAGATAGCATAATTAGTTCCATCAAACCTTGAATAATCATACGTAACTTTGCCAACCATCCCAGACCTTCCTTAAGTGATTAAGCTCTTCTCCAAGGAACTGAGCTCTGATACCAATTGTTGGATAGGACAACTAAGAGGGGCTTGAATCAGTTGTCATGAAATTAAACCTTTAAAGCATTCACCGGAACTAATCCTTAATATTGCTTAAATGAATAAACATTAAATGTAAGTGCAGAAACTGAAAAACATCACACAAACACAACGATATTAGATTTATGTGGTAAACCCAATAAGGGAAAAACCAATGTGAGGATTAACTCACACTATAGAGAATATCAAAACTGATTACAAAAGACTCACTTCCTGAGAAACAAGGCTCACTGCCAAAACAAGGACTCACTGTCCAATAGGGCTAACAACCCAGAGGGCTCACTGCCACAGAGATACAAAGAAGATAGAAGAAATATGTTATAAAGAGAAGACAATCTCAATGCAACAGAGAAATCCACCATAATTTTCTCAACCCCTCACAGACATGCACGAATGATAGAGTACACCTTCAGCTCACTGCATCTGGAAACTCAACATTTAAGCTTCGACTGATCTACCACACTCGCATCACACATACTACATACTAATTCGCATCAATTTCACATCTCTCTACACTATTTCTTCACTTATCTCACTTTGTTCTCACCTTTCTCACCACAAACTTATCTTGTATTTATACCATCTTCAACTTTGAAACATATCCAAAATTGGTCATCCAACATTAAATTCAAATTAGGTCAACACCAAAACATCCTAGGGTGGAATTAAAATGAGGGTGACCCAAACACACGCTAAGTGAGGACCCAAGTAGATCTAACACGCTACATCAATTCTGAAGATAGTGTTTAGCACAAGGATTGCCAAACCAGTGTAAAACACAAAAAAATTAAGTACAAACCTTCTAGATACCAAAATTATCTTCAATACAATTATAACAACTTCTCTAGAACTATAATTCATAAGACTTCACCAAAGAGAAATCCAGACCAACAACTTTTCTCTCAGACTTCAACCAAAACACAAAAAACCACAGTTTACAACTGGTGAGCATAACTCGCATTGTGCAATAAATCAAGAGCCAAAAATCTGGATATAGCAGCTTCCAATAACCATGACCAACATATATGAACCACACAAACATAGGAGCAAAACTTGAAGCAACCACTGAACACCTGCAACCTTTCTTCAATACAACTTTCTCAATATCCTCAACATATACAACCAATAACCTGCAACCAAGACATCAATGACAATAGCAACTAGTTGACAACCAATTGACCAGTTGACATCAATGACAACACCTTCATTCTTTTCCATTCTTGTAACACTCTATTTTATGTAGGTTTCAAAGAATGACCTAAATTTCTTTGAGGAAATGGATTGTATATATATATATATATATAAAAAACTGATGTTGTATAGTTGTTTGAAGTAATAAAAGTTGCAGGTAAAACCAGAGTTCAAACTGCAAGCAAAGGACAAACTAGTATACAGTTTTGTTGAAAGCAAGTAAATTATTAATTTTATTTTATGCAATAAATTGTATAAAATAAAACTTTACAATGTACTGTGCTATTTGTGTAAGTAAAAGATTAAAATTTTGTTACTATTTGCAACGTTCATAAATATACCATTATTTTTGTAAACTTCAATATGTGATTTTCTTATGTTCTTTTAAATGGAGAATTTGAAGATTTTTTATGAAGCAGGACGATGAAGGGAACTACACGCTCCTCTCTCAATAATTATTTGCATTGATAATTATAAGTACCAAATGTATGGTTTGGAAAATGGGTCTCTATGGTCAAGTATTATTACAAAACACTTCCTTTATCTTGCGTAAATGTAAATACATTTACTATCTAACCTGTTATGCAGGAGTGGAATATCCATCTGAAAGTTCTTGGTAATGGAATAACCATGTTTGTCTTATCCCTTTCAAACTTCATCACACTGGTTATGGTCACGCAAATTGTTCTCATGAGTAGATCCTTGTAAGTGCGTCATAATTTGTCTTAGTCTTGTGCAAAATGGAGTTACTCCACCACGTTTGGTTTTATTTCTTGATCATATTTTCATTTATTAAAAGAAAAAGAGGTTTTAATAGTCCTCGATCAGCGTATAGCCAAATATGGGCATTTTTTTTACTACTTCTCATAGCACTGTCAGTTCATCTTCTCTTTGAGGGGTCTATGAATACCATTTAACTGTTTCATTGTTGTCTGTAGTCTATTATTGTTTCCTTGGTCAAGTAATGATAAGTTTCCATTTTACCAAAAGTATATGGTTAACACTCTGAATCTATGTGTAACAGTAATAACTTGGAAATTGATAACTCTATTTTGAATTTTATATTAGTCATATTCACAATAGCATTGATATACAAATTTAAGAAAAATAGAGATACAAGTTAGCTATTTTGAGTCTTATCTGAAGATACCATTCTATATATAAACTTCCTGGATTGATAATATGAATAAACGATTTCAATTCCTAATATTGTTAACAAAAAAAAAAAAAAAACTTTAGCAACATTAATATCTAGTTACCATGGGTGCATTTTTCACTAAATTTAATGTTTCTTAGTTCCACGATCAAATTTAGTTACTAGATTATTTATTATAGATATTCATCATATAAAGTATATAATAACAAATGATATTAAAGAAAATATTAAATTGATTAATAAATTCTTTTATTAATTGCATATTAGCTTATGGACAGGGAAGGGCATTACATATTTCCCCATTTTCGTGTACTGGTGTATTATTTTTTTTGTGAATTAATAGTCACTCAAAATTGGCATACGGTTCCTTTTAGCAATTGCAATTAAAATGAAATTATTGTAAAAGAGAATTTGAATGATGAACATCAAAACCAAAAGAGGAGTTGTAGTCTAAAGAGGCAATAAAATTTATTTATAGAGAACAAAGGAAGTGGTGCCTTACGAAGAGCAAATTAAAATAAAAATAAAAATGCAAGAAGATGGAGAGGCAGATGGCAACATATGTACTGGGTTGTTAAAAAATGAAGACCAGAAGAAAATAGGGAATACAAGTAAAAAAATGAAGGGATTCTTGGTTACAAGTAAAAAGAGAAATGTGGGTTGGAATTTATGGTGGGAAGAGTTATGTCATGGCATATGGTAGTTAAAATAAATTAAATTGCAATAAGAAAATGCACAGAGAAGAGTGAGGGGTGCAACATATTTTGGAAGAATTAAAAAACTATATTAAAATAAAAGAGTAAGGAGGTTCACGACACATTTTTGGTGATAGAGGGCTAAATGGTATCAAAGACCATTAAAATAAAGAGAAAATTCAATCCCATCACAAGTAGGGAGAAGGTAGGAAGCAACTAGAGTGAAGAGCGTAGTGAGTGTAAACAAAAAAAAAATCAAGATGAACTATGTTAAATACATGCAAATTAGAATTAATATGGGCTACACACTTGAGGGAGAATAAAGGATTAAGGCTATAGATAATTAGGCACATTAGGAAATTAATTACAAGATGATGAATGAATAGATAATTGAAAGAGTAGCAAATGGAAAATATGCATCTAACAGTATTCAATTGAAGGAATAATAAATAAATTCATAAATTTTCTTCTAATTTTTGTTACCAATTAACTATGTTGATTGGACAAAATGAAGAATTGAATGTGAAAAATTCAAGTTGCATAGTTCAATTGTTTGATAAAACCATTCAATTGTGATCTACATTAATTGGTATCAGAGCCAGAAGATTGTTGGCATGATGAGAAGAGAAGTATGCTTGAAAAATTTGATATCTTGAAAGTGTTGAAGTTAAGTTGTTTGAAAAAGATGATGTAAAAACATCCTCCAATGATTGAAAATGGGTGAAAGATAATTGTAAAGTGTGTGAGTTTACTATCCTCCAATAGAGGTTAAGGTTGGGTAGAAGGTGCACAAATAGTGAGGTGTCTCTTCTAGAAACTTTGTTCGGTAGAGTATAAGTGAGTGTGAGTTTTTGTTGTGGGTCAATTATAGGGTCATGTGAGTATCTAAGAAATTTTTTCAAGTGGAAGAAGATGCATTCAAAAGAGAGGATGAGATGGGTCATGAGGAGGCCCATGAAAATTTTATTCTAGGAATAATATTGGGAAGAAGAGGGAAATAGAAAGCTCCATGAAGAATTGAAAAATATTCAGGAAAGATTAGATGTATTGGAGATTAACCAATACAAAGAGGATGAAATAAACAAGAGAATATTTGAAGAGAGATGTGAGAAAAAAATGCCCTTGAAAGAGGACAATATAAGGAGGATTGAAGAAAATAAATGTTGCAACCGCTAGATAGAAGGGATATGAGAGGAGAAATATGTAAGAGCAACCCACACAAGTGCAAATATCACAAGCAAGGAGAAGAAAATAAATGAGTATGAGAAAGAGAGGAAATAGGTGCAGATAAAAAATAATAATAAACCCCATAGATGCGTTAACATTCTTTTAAATGCAAGTAGCAAAGAAGCTAGAGCAACATGTCATGTGGATGGCACTAAGGAAGGAGAATTTTTCATGTTAAAGGATGAAGAACAAAAGGAGAGTATTAAAAAAATATGTCTTTTAAAGCATATACAGCTAGAGGGAGAAGTTGCAACAGTAGCCCGATCATAGAGGTAATATGTTCTTTTGAATGTTGTAAAAATGAGTTATATGTTGGGTTCCCTACAAAAGAAATGAAGGAGATTGTGAGTAAGAAAATGGGTGAAGAAAATATAATTGTTGAAGAAAATAATGGTATAATTTCAGCAGTGGTTGGTCCTTTGGAGGACATGAAAGTATTGGAAAGTGCAGTTGAGAGTGAAGAAGACATTGTAGTAGTGACAGAGAGAGAGGTAACGCACAACATTTTTCATTTTTTATTGAAGAAGAGAATGAACCATATGAAGAATAAAATATTACAATAGATAGTGAGGAAGAGGAAGTTGTGACAATAGAAGTCACCAAGGTAAATTTTAATCTTTATGAGTTTTGTGATGTTGAATTTACAATGAATTTACATGTTGAGATGAGTAAAGAGTTGGAGAAGGAAGATTGTGTAGTTACAAAGTGGAATACATATGTTGTACATATATCTAGATGTAGAAGTTGTGATAGATTGTGCACCTAAGATTTGGTGGAGGTGTTTGGCCTATGGTGGGATTGATCCCACAAATGAGGAGATCTAAGAGAAGTGAGTAATTGGTGGAGGAGAAGAGAGAGCTAGTGGTGAAGGAGGATGATTCATGGAGGAAATGAGTCCATAAGAGGAAGAAAGAAGAGGATGCAGAGTTGTTCAAAGAGAATGGTGAATGTTCCGACAAGATGTTGGAAGAGGAGAAAAAAATAATTTCATGTGCACCTATCACAGTGATGGAGTTCGCTACATATTTCTTGTAATCTAAAAGGATGGTTCTACCATTCAACACCATTTTTGTGAGCCTATGCTCACAAAATTCCTACCTGGTGTATATGATGTAAGAGAATCCAAGTAAATTGGTGATTGACAGCAACCAAAAAAATATTTCAGTTTGGTTTGGTTGCTTTAGTTTACTTTTCATTTTTAGAGTACAATTTAATTTGGTTTTAGTGATTGATTTTTACCAAGACCAAACGAAATTATTTTCATTATTTGATAAAATTTTGTGCATCAATATATATTTTGAGCTATATATGTTTATCGTTATAACACCTATTTGATTTAATTGCATTCAACCCTTGAAGATTGACTATATCAAAGAAATGAAATATTTCCCCATTTTTGTGTATTGGTGTTTATCCTTTTTGTGAATTAATATTCACTCAAAATTGGCATACGGTTCTTTTTAGTAGTTGAAATTAAAATGAAATTATTGTAAAAGATAATTTGAATGATCAACACCAAAACTAGAAGATAATTTGTGGTCTAAAGAGGAAATAAAATTTATTTCCAGAGAACAAAGGCAACAGTGCCTTGTGGAGAGCAGATTAAAAATGAAATAAAATGCAAGAAGGTGGAGAGGCAGATGGCACCATATTGGGTTATTAAAAAAATGAAGACCAAAATATAATAGGGAATACCATGCAGCCAACAATGAAGGGGTTCTTGGTTACAAGTAAAAAGAGAAAGGCAGATTGGAGTTTATAGTGGAAAGAGTCATGCAATGTCATATGGCATTTAAAAAGAAAATTTGCAATTCGAAAATGCACAGAGAAGAGTGAGTGGTGCAACATATTTTGGAAGAGTTAAAAATTGTATGAAAAGAAAAGAGTAAGGAGGGTTGTGACACATTTTTGGTGATAGAGGGCTATATGGTATCAAAGACCATTAAAATAAAGAGTGTGAGACCCAACCCTATCTATGACCATTGTGGCATTTTTATAAAGTCCAATTATGTTAGATTAATGAATTATTCGATATTTTAAAATCAATATTTTTTAAATATAATATAGCATTAGAAATGTTGATGGGTAAAATGATTAAATCTCTAGTTCTCATTATCTTAGAGTATTATGATGGAGTGAGTGTGTGTGATATCGAGAGTTCTATATATTGAAATTTTGAAAGTATAAAAGAACATCAATGATTTGTGCTCAACTACATGTTAACATTTTCATTTTTTCAATGACTTAGTTAAAAGATGATTGTAGCAAATGTGCCTTACTATAAATGTGATTTGGCAATTTGTTAGGAAAGTATGAGAAGTATATGAAAATTTAGATTCTTACCAACATCAAGGGATAAGCAAATTTAAATTGGTATGAACAAAAAAATGAAATTTATTTTAGTACAAGTGATTCGCTAATGTGTTTTATGTTTTGTGAAAAGGGGTAATACTTGGGAATAAAACAGGACCCTTGTAGATCATGAAGAAATTCGAAAAGAATATATTCCTAACATCATTGATGGTAAGTTGAGACAACCCTAACAACAACAAGAGTACTTAAGGTAAGCTAACAAGGTAAGTTATGTGAATTTGTTATTTAGTTGCGTAACGATATTTGGTAATAAATGATTATTCAAGGATCCAATAAGAAGTGCAATGGAATTATTACTTAGGTTAGGATTTCGTTATTATTTAAGATAGATTCGAACTCTTATTCTACATCGAAGAAGATAAAGAGTATACATATAGATATAATTCTATTCACCGACCTGTTGTATTGAGTATTATTAAAAATAGGAGCAAGTAACTTTCAAGAATTTTGGACCATGTGTTAATAAAATGTATGAGATGAATGCCAATAGGAAGAGGGGAGAACCAATTCAAACCCTTGTCAATATGCCACTTGGTGGAAGTTCTTGAATGTGAGTTGATGTGGGGTTAGCATTAAGGGTCAAGTGAGTATTGTGGTTATGGTTTAATTATTTTGAGTTTCTAAAGAGGACCATAGAACCAAGAAAATAAGTTGAGGGCTAAGGTCCATGGTTAATGTGTAATAGTTTTTATGTGTGAGTTGTGTTTATGCTTTAATTAGTTGTAAAGTCATGTCAATTAAGTTGGAAATAATGTGTAAAAAGGTAATTTCGGATGCAAGTTTGAATGTGATTTTATAGGGGTCAAAAAAGTCATAAATTGATTATTTATTACATTTTTTAGGCCCTAGGCATAGTACCTATGGGTTGGGGGATTGTTTTTGGCGATAGCTTTTCCCATACCTCATTAATGACCTCTCTTAAATGCCCTATAAGAGAGGTGAAAATTTTTGGGGATGAAAGGATGGACTTGACCCATCCCCATCCCCTTTGGTCTTCCCTCTCATTTATTAGAATGGACTTGTGAAAAAACAATGTGCATGTACACCATGCCTCTTAAATAAAGAGAAGGCTTGGTAGGAAATTTGGGGTATTGTGAGAAAATTGAGATTGGATGAGATGATGACAAATGTCACCATCTCATCCAAGGGTGGGGAGTCTTGAATTATTTAAAGGCTTTTGGGTCATGGGAAAATGGGCTCTCTCTCTCTCTTTTGGAGAGAACTTAGTCATTTTTTTGGAGGAGCTTTTATTTTCCTTTTAGGTTTTATTTTCATACTTGTGATTGGAGATGAAAGATTGAGATCTATGAGAGAAAGGAAGAGTAATGGGTTCAATGAGAGCAACTTGGAGGAGGCTTCATCTCTACTATGATGTAGAAAGATAAGTCCTCATTTCTCTAATTGCT
>VDFB02271358.1:912499400-912510337 GCA_007258455.2 Sequoia sempervirens
ACAAAAACAACACCCACAAACCCTGATCTAGGCTCAAAATGAGCATGCATAGGTAAAGGATAACATGCAAGCCACGACTTTACCAACTGTGGACTTGCACAAACCCCTGTGCCCACGCCAATCTCCTCATCATTTTTTCCAGCTAAAGGAAAAATCAATACTCTTAATAATTTAAAATTTTAATACAGTTTTTTTTATTATTATTTAAAATAGTAAACTTATAAAATATAAAAAGAATAAAGAATATATAATATTTTATATTTTATAAGATTTCTAAAATATTTATTTATTATTATTTTTATGCTAAGGTTACAATGTATATTTAAAAGGAAATGAATGTATTAATAGCATATACTAGTGCATATATATATAATTAAGAGAAATCATCTTTGATCCCCTACTTTTTGTATAATTGGGTACATATAAAATGAATATGTTTTCAATATAGTATATTTTCATTCCCTATTTTCTTTTAACATGAAACACTTAGTATGTATATACTCTTTTATATACATATCTTTATAAATTTGCATATTGAGTAAAATTTATTTTGACATCCATATTACATTTATTATTGGATCTGTCTGTTTAGTTTCAAAGTAAAGGTTTTGGAGTGCTTGAAAGAGGCATATCCACCTATTCCCTACATAAATTTATATTCGCTTTACTTCCATTGACATGATTATTTTGGTAGATCAAAACTCGTATCTCTTTAACATTGAAAGCACCCATATAATTAAATCAAAATTTTGTTTGTACAACATAAGTAAATACCTATTTTACATAATATACAACTTTAAATAACCCTTTTTTTCACTTAAATGAAAATTTCCTTCTTTACACCAAACATAGAAAGTTACAAACACTTTGCACCAACTTATAATGCTACAAGAGATACTTTTCTCAAAAGAGACTAGTATAACAATTAACTCTCATCATTTCCTCCAAGGAAAAATCTAATAAATATATGTAGATAAAAAGCCAATAATAAGAACATACTCTTCCATATTCTCTTCTTTCCTCAAGATGATTAAATTTCAACATTACACATAATATTTAGAAATAAAAGGAGTAACATACCGCTAAATAGAACTTTCTTTGTTACAATAATATTGATAAAAAATGAATTTACATGCCATTTCAGAAAGACTTAATCTATTACAATACTATTGGAAAACTAATATTTACATGCCCATGAAATATACCTTTCTCTCTACCCAATTGTAATGGCATCATGAAGCCTCATGGGCTGTAGCCATACCCCTGAGCAAGTACAAAAAGGATTACCAAATGATCTTGGTATGGAAGTTGCAATTAACTTATTCAATAATTATAAACATGCCCATTTTCAAAGAACCATTACCACCCAAGAACCCTCATATCACTCATTTCATCAACTACAAGCAATTAGAGAAATGAGGACTTATCTTTCTACATCATAGTAGAGATGAAGCCTCCTCCAAGTTGCTCTCTTTGAACCCATTACTCTTCCTTTCTCTCATAGATCTCAATCTTTCATCTCCAATCACAAGTATGAAAATAAAACCCAAAAGGAAAATAAAAGCTCCTCCAAAAAAATGACTAAGTCCTCTCCAAAAGAGAGAGAGAGAGCCCATTTTCCCATAACTCAAGCCTTTAAAGAATTCAAGACTCCCCACCCTTGGATGAGATGGTGACATTTGTCATCATCTCATCCAATCTTAATTTTCTCACAATACCCCAAATTTCCTACCAAGTCTTCTCTTTCATTTAAGAGGCATGGTGCACATGCACATTGTTTTTTCACAAGTCCATTCTAATAAATGAGAGGGAAGACCAAAGGGGATGGGGAAGGGGCAAGTCCATCCTTTCATCCCCAAAATTATTCATCTCTCTTACGGGGCATTTAAGAGAGGTCATTAATAAGGTATGGGCAAAGGTATCACCAAAAACAATCCCCCAACCCATAGGTACTATGCCTAGGGCCTCAAAAATGCAATAAATAATCAATTTATGACTTTTTTGACCCCTATAAAATCACATTCAAACTTGCATCTGAAATTACCTTTTTACACATTATTTCCAACTTAATTGACATGACTTTACAACTAATTAAAGCATAAACACAACTCACACACAAAAACTATTACACATTAACCATGGACCTTAGCCCTCAGCTTATTTTCTTGGTTCTAAGGTCCTCTTTAGAAACTCAAAATAATTAAACCATAACCACAATACTCACTTGACCCTTAATGCTAACCCCACATCAACTCACATTCGAGAACTTCAACCAAGTGGCATATTGACAAGGGTTTGAATTGGTTCTCCCCTCTTCCTATTGGCATTCATCTCATACATTTTATTAACACATGGTCCAAAATTCTTGAAAGTTACCTGCTCCTATTTTTAATAAGACTCAACACAATAGGTCGGTGAATAGAATTATATGTATATGTATACTCTTTATCTTCTTCGATGTAGAATAAGAGTTCGAATCTATCTTAAATAATAACAAAATCCTAACCTAAGTAATTATTCCATTGCACTTCTTATTGGATCCTTGAATAATCATTTATTACCAAATATCGTTATGCAACTAAATAACAAATTCACATATAACTTACCTTGTTAGCTTACCTTAAGTACCCTTGTTGTTGTTAGGGTTGTCTTAGCTTACCATCAATGATGTTAGGAATGTATTCTTTTCAAATTTGTTCATGATCTACAAGGGTCCTGTTTTATTCCCAAGTATTACCCCTTTTCATAAAACATAAAACACATTAGCGAATCACTTGTACTAAAATAAATTTCATTTTTTTGTTCATACCAATTTAAATTTGCTTATCCCTTGATGTTGGTAAGAATCTAAATTTGTATATACTTCTCATACTTTCCTAACAAATTTCCAAATCACATTTATAGTAAAGCACATTTGCTACAATCATCTTTTAACTAAGTCATTGAAAAAATCAAAATGTTAACATGTAGTTGAGCACAAATCATTGATGTTCTTTTATACTTTCAAAATTTCAATATATATAACTCTCGATATCACACACACTCACTCCATCATAATACTCTAAGATAATGAGAATTAGAGATTTAATCATTTTACCCATCAACATTTCTAATGCTATATTATATTTAAACAATATTGATTTTAAAATATTGAATAATTCATTAATCTAACATAATTGGACTTTATAAAAAGGCCACAATGGTCATAGATAGGGTTGGGTCTCACACTCTTTATTTTAATGGTCTTTTATACCATATAGCCCTCTATCACCAAAAATATGTCACGACCCTCCTTACTCTTTTCTTTTCATACAATTTTTAACTCTTCCAAAATATGTTGCACCCCTCACTCTTCTCTGTGCATTTTCTAATAGAAAATTTTATTTTTAACTGCCATATGACATTGCATGACTCTTTCCACTATAAACTCCAAACTGCCTTTCTCTTTTTACTTGTAACCAAGAACCCCTTCATTGTTGGCTGCATGGTATTCCCTATTATCTTTTGGTCTTCATTTTTTTAATAACCCAATATGGTGCCATCTGCCTCTCCACCTTCTTGCATTTTATTTCATTTTTAATCTGCTCTCTACAAGGCACTATTGCCTTTGTTCTCTGGAAATAAATTTTATTGCCTCTTTAGACCACAAATCCTCTTCTAGTTTTGGTGTTGATCATTCAAATTCTCTTTTACAATAATTTCATTTTAATTGCAACTACTAAAAAGAACTGTATGCCAATTTTGAGTGAATATTAATTCACAAAAAGGATAAACACCAATACACAAAAATGGGGAAATATTTCATTTCTTTGATATAGTCAATCTTCAAGGGTTGAATGCAATTAAATCAAATAGGTATTATAACGATAAACATGCATAGCTCAAAATATATATTGATACACGACATTTTATCAACTAATAAAAATAATTTCGTTCGGTCTCCATAAAAATCAACCACTAAAACCAAATTAAATTGTACTCTAAAAAATGAAAAGTAAACTAAAGCAACCAAACCAAACTAAAATATTTCTTTGGTTGATGTCAATCACCAATTTTCTTGGATTCTCTTACATCAAATACGCCGGGTAGGAATTTTGTGAACATAGGCTCACAAAAATGGAGTTGAATGGTAGAACCATCCTTTCAGATTACAAGAAATATGTAGTGAACTCCATCACTGTGATAGGTGCACATGAAATTAATTTTTTCTCCTCTTCCAGCATCTTGTCGGAACATTCACCATTCCCTTCGAACAACTCTGTATCCTCTTCTTTCTTCCTCTTATGGACTCATTTCCTCCATGAACCATCCTCCTTCGCCACTGGCTCTCTCTTCTCCTCCACCAATTACTCACTTCTCTTCTCTCCTCATTTGTGGGATCAATCCCACCATAGGCCGAACACCTCCACCAAATCTTAGGTGCACAATCTCTCACAACTTCTACATATAGATATACAACATATGTATTCCACTTTGTAACTACACAATCTTCCTTCTCCAACTCTTTACTCATCTCAACATGTAAATTCAACATCACAAAACTCATAAAGATTAAAATTTACCTTGGTGACTTCTACTGTCACAACTTCCTCTTCCTCACTATCTATTGTAATATTTTCTTCTTCATATGGTTCATTCTCTTCTTCAATAAAAAAATGAAAAATGTTGTGCATTACCTCTCTCTCTGTCATTGCTGAAATGTCTTCTTCACTCTCAACTACACTTTCCAATACTTTCATGTCCTCCAAAGGACCAACCACTGCTGAAATTATACCATTATTTTCTTCAACAGTTATATTTTCTTCACCCATTTTCTTACTCACAATCTCCTTCATTTCTTTTGTAGGGAACCCAACACATAACTCATTTTTACAACATTCAAAAGAACATATTACCTCTATGATCGGGCTGCTGCTGCAACTTCTCCCTCCAACTGTATATGCTTTAAAAGACATATTTTGTTAATACTCTCCTTCTTTTGTTCTTCGTCCTTTAACATGAAAATTTTTCCTTAGTGCCATCCACATGACATGTTGCTCTAGCTTCTTTGCTACTTGCATTTAAAAGAATGTTAACACATCCATGGGGTTTATTATTATTTTTTATCTGCACCTATCTCCTCTCTTACTCATTTATTTTCTTCTCCTTACTTGTGATATCTGCACTTGTGTGGGTTGCTCTTACATATTTCTCCTCTCATATCCCTTCTATCTAGGGGTTGAAACATTTATTTTCTTCAATCCTCCTTATATTGTCCTCTTTCAAGGGCATTTTTCTCTCACATCTCTCTTCAAATATTCTCTTGTTTATTTCATCCTCTTTGTATTGGTTAATCTCCAATACATCTAATCTTTCCTAAATATTTTTCAATTCTTCATGGAGCTTTCTATTTCCCTCTTCTTCCTAATATTATTCCTAGAATAAAATTTTCATGGGTCTCCTCATGACCCATCTCATCCTCTCTTTTGAATGCATCTTCTTCCACTTCAACAATTTTCTTAGATACTCACATGTCCCTATAATTGACCCACAACAAAAACTCACACTCACTTATCCTCTACCGAACAAAGTTTCTAGAAGAGACACCTCACTATCTATGCACCTTCTACCCAACCTTAACCTCTATTGGAGGATAGTAAACTCACACACTTTACAATTATCTTTCACCCATTTTCAATCATTGGAGGATGTTTTTACATCATCTTTTTCAAACAACTTAACTTCAACACTTTCAATCTATCAACTTTTTCAAGCATACTTCTCTTCTCACCATGCCAACGATCTCTTGGCTCTGATACCAATTAATGTAGATCACAATTGAACTATGCAACTTGACTTTTTCACATTCAATTCTTCATTTTGTCTAATCAACACAGTTAATTGGTAACACAAATCAGAAGCAAATTTATGAATCTATTTATTATTCCTTCAACTGAATACGGTTAGATGCATATTTTCCATTTGCTACTCTTTCAATTATCTATTCAAGCATCATCCTGTAATTAATTTCCTAATATGCCTAATTATCTATAGCCTTAATCCTTTATTCTCCCTCAAGTGTATAGCCCATATTAATTCTAATTTGCATGTATTTAACTTAGTTCATCTTGATTTTGTTTTTTGTTTACACTCACTACCCTCTCCCTACTTGTGATGGGATTGAATTTTCTCTTTATTTTAATGGTATTTGATACCATTTAGCCCTCTATCACCAAAAATGTGTCGTGAACCTTACTCTTTTATTTTAATACAGTTTTTAATTCTTCCAAAATATGTTGCGCCCCTCACTCTTCTCTGTGCATTTTCTTATTGCAATTTAATTTATTTTAACTACCATATCCCATGGCATGACTCTTCCCACCATAAATTCCAATCCACATTTCTCTTTTTACTTGTAACCAAGAATCCCTTCATTTTTTTTACTTGTATTTCCTATTTTCTTTTGGTCTTCATTTTTTTACAACCCAGTACATATGGTGCCATCTGCCTCTCCATCTTCTTGCATTTTTATTTCAATTTTAATTTTCTCTCCATAAGGCACCACTTCCTTTGTGCTCTGTAAATAAATTTTATTGCCTCTTTAGACTACAGCTCCTCTTTTGGTTTTGATGTTCATCATTCAAATTCTCTTTTACAATAATTTCATTTTAATTGCAATTGCTAAAAGGAACCGTATGCCAATTTTGAGTGAATATTAATTCACAAAAAGGATAATACGCCAATACATGGAAATGGGGGAATATGTAATGCCCTTCCCCGTCCATAAGCTAATATGCAATTAATAAAAGAATTTATTAATCAATTTAATATTTATTTTACTATCATTTGTTATTAATGACCTAAGAAACAGTAAAAATGAAAACCTTTCCATTACTGATGCATAGGATATACTTTATATGATGGATATCTACAATAAATAATCCAATAACTAAATTTGATAGTGGAACTAAGAAACATTAAAGTTAGCGAAAAATGCACTCATGGTAACTAAATATTAATGTTGCTAAAGTTTTTTTTTTCTTTTTCTTCTGTTAACCTTACCAGATAGTGGAATTGAAATCGTTTATTCATATTATCAATCTAGGAAGTTTATATATAGAATAAACTGTTGTACAGAATTGGGAGTGATTTGAAATTTCCATGTAAGATTTTGAGAAAAACGCAAAATTAGGGTGCTCCACTATGGGCCCCTCTCTCCTACTATTACACACAAATTCGGAGTGTTAACCATATACATTGGGGAAGGACACTTATCATTACTTGACCAAGGAAACAATAATAGACTACAGACAACAATGAAACGGTTAAATGGTATTCACAGACCGCTCAAAGAGAAGATGAACTGAAAGCACTATGAGAAGTAGTAAAAAAATGACCCATATCTGGCTGTATGCTGATTGACAACTATTAAAACCTCTGTTTCTTGTAATAAATAAAAATGTGATCAAGAAATAAAACCAAACATGGTGGAATAACTCTATTTTGCACAAGACTAAGACAAATTGTGACGCACATGCAAGGATCTACTCATGAGAACGACTTGCGTGAACATAACCAGTGTGATGAAGTTTGAAAGGGATGAGACAACCATGGTTATTTCGTTACCAAGAACTTACTTTACATATTTGCTAATTTGCAGAGATTGATATCGATACATGACTTGTATTGTTTCGGTCGAATATTCCAGTACTCCTGCATAACAGGTTAGATAGAAAATATATTTACATTTACGCAAGATAAAGGGAATGTTTTGTAATAATACCTGACCACATAGACCCATTTTCCAAACCATGCATTTGGTACTTATAATTATCAATGCACGGAATTATTCAGAGAGGAGCGTGGAATTCCCTTCATCGTCCCGCTTCATAAAAACTCTTCGAATTCTCCATTTAAAAGTGTTAATTTATGTAGCTTGGACAGGTGTCTCCATTGTCTAGAAGTGTCATTTAATTATTTAATTATTATTTTCTAGAGACTTCTAGAAAGGGCTGAGTTGTCTAGATAATTATGTAATTAAATAAATTGATTCTCCTAGAGACTTCTAGAATCCAATTAGTTAGGGTTTTTAGAGTCTATTTAATCTTAGCCATTGATTGAGATTAAATCATGGCCATTGGTTTTCCAATGAGAAAAGTATAAAAGGGGATCAATGGGCAATTGGAGAACACAACAACAACAAGCAGACTTGCAGTGATAGCAAGTAGATTTGCAGTGAGAGCAAATAGTCTTGCAGTGTTAGCAAGGGCGCAGTGATAGCGTTGGGGATAGCAGCTGTGGAATTTCAGCAGGAGAAATTGAGGGAAGAATTTCCGGAGAAGGATATTGCCGGAGCTCTGCCAGTAAGAGGCAAGCAGTTTTGTATTCCTTAATTTGCTGAAGTTTAATATAATTCCTCATCTGCAGTAGTGGTTTTCCCTTCGGGGTTTTTCCACGGACAATTTGTCCAAAAATATTGTGTTCATTATTGTGAATGTTTTCTTCTCTATTCCTGTGAGTTTTTATTGGTGAAGTTGCAGTTGTGTTATTTTTCGATATTTGCTGAGAATTAATTTTTCAGAGTCAAATAATCTATGTATTAGATAGAAGATTAATAATCAGTAACTGCAATAGAATTTTCACATGGTATCAGAGCTGATCTGAGGGCAGATAAGGCTTAACAAAGGAAGGAAAGATCCTGCCTCTTCAGAATTATTATTATTTGTTTTCTTTTATCTTTTGAGATGGCCTCAGCAGGTTTAAGAGATCAGGACAGATTGGATGGAGCCTCAAATTTTGGTGTCTGGAAAGCTAGAATTTCTTTGTTGCTGGAAGAGAATGGGATCAAGGAATATGTGACTAGTGTTGTACCTGTACCTACAGATCCAACACAACTCTTAGCATATAAGAAGGAAGATGCCAAGGCGAGGAGGATGATTCTTGATGGTGTCAAGGATCATATTGTTCCACATGTCGCAGAGTTAGATACAGCGAAGAAGATGTGGGATGCCATTCTGAATCTGTACTAGAATGCTACCACTAACCGGAAGCTGATTCTCAGAGAAAAGTTGAGGACTACTCGGATGAACAAGGGAGAGGACGTGACAAGTTACCTCACCAGACTCAGACTTGTCAAGGATGAGTTGGCTGCTGTTGGAGATAATCTAGGTGATGATGAGCTAGTGCGGATAGCCCTAAATGGGTTTACTAAGCAGTGGGATGTCTTTGTTCAAGTTATTAATGGACGAGACACCTTGCCAAGTTGGGATCGACTTTGGAGTGACTTCACTCAAGAGGAGCTTAGACTAAGCCTTGTCAGTAGGACCAGTAGCAAGAGTCAGCAAAGTGAGGCGGAACAGGAGAACGTTGCCCTTGCAGGAAAAGGGAAAGCAAAGAAGGGGTCTAGTAAAGGATCAAATCCACAAGGTGAGAAGAAGAAGAAGGACCTATCTAAAGTCAAGTGCTATGGCTGTCACGAGTTTGGCCACTATGTCAGTGATTGCCCGCAAAGGAAAAAAGGCAAGAAGCAGACAACAGCTTCAGCAAGTGCATATGAGCTCTCTAGCAGAATGGAGGATGAGTTCGCTCTCATAGCTTGTATGGCTAGCTCAACCTCACAGGGTGTTTGGTATATAGATAGTGGGGCGTCATTTCATATGACAGGAGTTAGAGAGTACTTCTCCAGCTATAAGGAGGAGGATATCAGAATGCAGATTTCTATGGGGAACATGTCCAAGCTCAATCCAGTTGGGAAAGGGACTGTTCTATTTCAGAGGGAGAATGGTAAGCGGATTCCCATTCATGATGTGTTGCATGTGCCAGGCTTAGGTATGAATTTGATTTCCATATCTGTCCTTCAGGATAAAGGTTATAATGTACTCTTTAGAGGGGCAAGTGTGTTAATTAAGCACAAGGATTGGAAATCACCCATAGCTATTGGAGTTAGGAGCGGCCGGATTTATAGGTTGCAGTTTGATACTCATAAGGCACTGATGAGCAACAATAATTCTAGAGATCAAGGAGAGCTATGGCATAGGAGGATGGGGCATATACATCATGGAGCACTTAAATTGCTTCGTGAGACAGTGACAGGTGTTCCAGAGGTGAGCACAGAGCATGATGATGTATGTAAGGGATGTGTGTTGGGGAAGTTTGCGAAAGCAACTTTTCCAAGGAGTGACACTAGATCCAAGGGTGTTCTTGATCTAGTACATTCAGACATCTGTGGACCAATGTCGACGAAGTCTCTCAGAGGATATGAGTACTTTGTTACTTTTATTGATGATTTCTCCAGGAAGACCTGGATATACTTCTTGAAGACCAAGGATGAGGTTTTCAGTCGCTTCCAAGAGTTCAAAGCTCTTGTGGAGAATCTCGGTCAGGAGGAAGATAAAGGTTCTTTCTACTGCATAATGGAGGCGCAGTACAAAGGAAGAAGTTCCGGGTGAGTTCTCGTACTGTGTGGAAGGAATCAAGAGAGAGTGGATTGTTCCTTACAACCCACAACAGAATGGGGTTGCTGAGAGGAAGAATCGGTCTATATCAGAGGCGGCAAGGGCTATGCTATATGACCAGGATATGCCACGTTACTTATGGGCAGAGGCATGCAGTACAGCAGTGTACATACAAAACAGGGTTCCACATAAGGTATTAGGCAAGATGACACCAGAGGAGGCGTTCTCAGGGAAGAAGCCAGATGTTAGCCACTTCAGGATATTTGGGTGTTTGGCGTATTGTCACATTCCAGGTGCGACACGTTCCAAGTTAGATCAAACTGCAGAGAAGGGGTATTTTGTGGGGTACAGTGAAACCTCAAAGGCATATCGGATATTTATTCCAGGGACCAAGAGGACTATAGTTAGGCGTGATGTCAAGTTCATGGAGGACAAGGCATTTAGGAGGTCCAGAGATTTGCCAGCAGATGATCAGAGTGAGCAGTTAGTGGAAGCGCCAAGGAT
>VDFB02271358.1:912510437-912526239 GCA_007258455.2 Sequoia sempervirens
CAATTGACGATGTCTATCACAACATATCTTCACCAAAATTCTAACTAAATTTAATACTTATATATCTTAATTATTTATTCATCATTTATCTAAAATTATTAATTATCCTTCTAATTATTATATATATTATAATTTCAAAACAAATTCATCCAATAATTCTTTGGAGTATGAAAAAATCAAGAATACTATTTCTTTTCAAATGTTAAATCTAAGGTAAAAATTTCTTTGAATCCATGTGTTGGAGATTGTATATAAACTTGAAACGAGTTGGTTAAGGGTTTATGGTTTGTTTCCCATGGAAGTCAAGAAAGTAAGTGAAGGTTTATGGCATTGATGGAAACATGTTTAATATGTGCAGTTAGTTGGTATTCGGTGGGTTTGACAATAGTTACGTCTTTTTCCAAATATTTGAGTTTGGAAGACTATGGTTGTACAATGTATTAGAAATTGTATGGTGTGTGGAAGGGCATTAAGGGAAAAAAATGGTTTTTTTTCATATATTTGTGTAGTAAATGATTATTTAATATTTTTTATTATTAATAATATTATTATATATTTTTAGGGCGGGGCCCTAGCTCGGTTGGCTAAGTAATTCCTTGCTATGTCTAAATGTCACTAGTTCTAGTCTCCCCAGTCCTGGTAACACCATAAGGTGAGTCATACCAAATACCACACGCTAAAACTTCTGCTTATAGGGGTTGTGCTAATCTGATTCTAAATTCTAAAAAAAATATATATATATATATATTATTTAATATTTTTTATTATTAATATATCAAGTTAAGAATTTGTTATACTATTATTATATTATTAATGATTGGATTAGATATTATATAGTATAAATATAATATAATTTAAAATAACTATATATTAAATATAATTTAATATAACTATATATTACAATATATTTTAATATAATTACATTACATTATATTATTTTATTTTTTATTAATATATTATTAATATTGGTAATATATTTCCTATTCATATTAAAATTATTATATTATTTATAATATTACATTATTATTTTGATATTACTATTATATTATTTTAATTATTATAATATTATATTATCCTTATTATATTATTAGAATACTTTATATTATTTTTATATCATAGTATATTATTTATATATTGTTTTATATTATATTTATATTAATATTTATTGTATGATTTTTATATTATATATTATATTATATTATTATTTGAGTAGTATATTATTATTTTTATATTATATGATATTATACTAATATTTACTATATTACTATATATTATATTATTATATTTTATTATATCCATATACATATAATATATGCAAGTTTAATTTAAAATCTAAATAAATAACAACTTTTGTTTAGGGTCTTCTTCAAATTATGGTGGTTTTAATCAAAAATATATTCCACATCAATGTCTCAAATATCTTTACTGTAAGCACACTTTCAAAACTTGCTCAAGAAGTGGATGGCGCTCACTCTGTGGTATGTGGGTGAGGCTACCCGCGGTTGGTGAGGTCGTGGTGCATGACCATCTCCTCTCTTGCATGCATGTTAGGGCATCCTAATCGGGGCTATTCAATTTTTTTCAGTGGTGGGGGGTTGTTTGTTGCTCTTAGGGGGTGTTATTTTTTCTTTTCTTGTAGATCTTCCTTGTCCAATGACATGTGGCTTTGAGGGAGGGTTTTGTTATGCGATTTGGGGGTATTTTTTGTAAAACAATGTGGGGTTTATGCTCTGCTAGTTGTGGGTTTATTCTCCTTCATGTGTTGTGCATTGGTGCTTTGAGGGTTTTCTTAGTGTGGTGGGTTTGATACCCTTTCTATTGGGTAGGTTCATTTCTTTCTGCTAGGATTTGGCTGCTCCCTTGTCTTTTTCTCTCTTTGGCTATGGAGCCTTTTAAAAGACACTCGAATAGTGACAGGTCTTCCTCAATGGGAGGTTTTTCAAGAATTAAAAAGGTGAATGGTTGTTTGGAGCAATGCTAGGATTGTCCCATTTTAGTGATTTAGCCAGACTCCATTACAGAGGATGTTACTTGAGTAATCATGCTCTAATCTGTAAATTCATGGGTCTTCGTCTATCCTTTCCGACATTGGAATCTTGGACCCATCGGGTTTGGAATCCTAAAGGAGATATGAAGATAATGATGGCTGCCAATAATTATTTTTTGGTTGTCTTTTTTGTGCATGGCAGATAGGAATAAGGCTTTTGAAGGGGGTCCATATTTCTACAATTAGATTGGGCTCTTTATCAAACCTTGGCCTAAGGGTTTCAACTTTGTTGAAGAACTTCCTACGTAGGTTCCGGTTTGGATTCATCTGCCTTGTTTTCCATTGGAGTTCTAGAGAAGCGATATTTTGCATATGATAGCTTGATTACTTGGAAAACCAGTTGGGCTTGCCCAACAAACCTTGGACATGAAGGTAATCTCTTACACTCGAATTTTTGTTGAAGTTGATTTAAACAATCCTTTGCCTGATTCTATAGAAGTTTGTGTTGGATCCTCTTCCTGGATTCAACAACTTGATTATGAAACTTTGCCTTTTCGCTGTCGTGTGTGTCATGAATATGGGCATTTGCAAAGGAGATGCCCTTGGTTTAATCAAGCAGTTGTTGTAGCTAATGTTCCTTTTAAGTATACTTCTAAGAATGATAAGGGGAAGGCTCCTATGGAGGAGGGGGCTACAGATATGGAGGGATTTTTTCCTGTTAAGCCATGTAATAAGGGGAGGGGTCAAAAGAGAACTCCCAAAGATAGACAAAATGATGGAATCTTTAATCGGTTTGATGCTCTAGATGACTTGGTTTAGGAAGAGGGGATTCCAGTTGAGATTCCTCCTGGTCCTGGCTCGTTGGAAGTGGTCTTGCAAGAGGATGAAGAAAATGAGAATCAAAACCAGGCTGGGTTGGACATGCAAGTTGGTCAGATGGAGGTTGGCCAGATGGAAATGGATATTCCTCTATAGTTGCAGGATGCCTCCAATCCTGTTGTATCTTCGGCTTCGAAGGAGGATAGAATTTTGGAGGATTCTCCTTCTTCACAAATGAATGAGTCTTTAGATTTAGGGAAAAATGGTGGGGCTAGGAAAGCCTTGAGTTTGCAACAAAAGCCCCTTAAAAGGGGGCCCCAGGAGAAAACTTCTAAGGTGGGTCGTAAGAAAGACCTTGAGAAGGAAAAATTGTTAGGTGAAACTCTGGTGGAATTTGGGTTGGTGTAAACCATAGATGCTCATTTCTCTCATCCTCACAAATGATTGTTATTTCATGGAATGTGAGGGGTTTGGATAACACTCCTAGACAAAAGGCTATTCATGAGATGATTGGTTTTCATTCTCCTGATATTGTCTTCATTCAGGAAACTAAGTTATCATTGGATGGTATGTTGCATAGAGCCTTTGGTGTTTGGCCCCGTGGGTGTTGCCAGTGTGTGGGTGCTTTTAGTATCTCTAGAGGTGTGGCTTGTTTGTGGGATCCAAGAAAGGTTGTTCCTCTATGTTGGATCTCGAGTTGCTCTTCTATCTCTATGATTGCTTCTAGTTTGGAATCTAGTGAATCTTGTCTTTTCACTAACGTCTATGCTCCTACTGATCTGATGGGTAAGTCCCAACTCCAGTCTCATCTTAGTTATGTCTGCTCTCTTGTTCCTTGGAATCCTTGGATTATGGATGGAGATTAATGTTGTTTCTTGCTTAGAAGAGAAGAGAGAGGGTATTACCAAGCTTGACCCTATTGCTTTCCTTCTTATGGACAACATGGATAGGTTGAACCTTATTGATATGAAACCTAATACTGGAATTTTCACTTGGAATAATCAAAGGTGTGGTGATGCTACTATCTCAGAGAGGCTTGACAAGTTTCTTGTTTCCTATTTTTGGGTTGGAGATAGGTAGACTACTAGCTCCGAGATCCTAGATTGGAAAGGTTCGGATCATTGACCAATTAAACTTTCATTTGTTCCTTTCAGATCCCATAAGAACCCTTCTTTCAAGTTACAACTCATGTGGTTATGTGATCCTTCTCTTCATGAGTTGATGATTGAGTAGTGGTGTAAAGGGAGACCTGCCTATGGTACAACTATGTTTACCCTTGTCAAGAGATTGCAATTCATGAAATACAGTCTCAAGAAGTGGAATATGCAGTGTTTTGGGAATCTTCATCACAATAAGTTGGTAGCTCAGGCTCAGTTGGATTCTATCACCTGCTAGATTTGTGATCTTGGTCTCACGGTTGTGCAGGGAAGAGGCTATGGTGACTAAGGCTCTTGAGGAATGGGAGCTAAGGGAGGAGATTTTTTGGAAGCAAAAGTCTCGAATTGATTGGCTTCGAGAGGGGGATAGAAATATTTCCTTTTTCCATCACTCTGTGGCTGCTAGGAGAAATGCTAATCTTATCAGCTCTCTAGTTTCTTTTGAGGGAGTCCAACTTTCTTCTTAGGAAGATTTTTCTCAGGAGGCTTCACAGTTCTTTTCGACTCTTTTTACTAAGGATTCTCCCCCTGCATGTTTGGAGGAAAATTCTATTATGGCCTGCATTCCTTCTTTGGTTTCTCCTGAGATGAACGAGGCTCTTTTACGCCCCATCTCTCTGCAGGAATTGGAGACTATTGTGTTTCAAATGAAGAAAGTTAAAGCCCTTGGCCCTAATGGTTTTCTTGCTGAATTTTATCAAGTGTTTTGGGAGATTATCAAGGTGGGCCTCTTGGAGGTTGTTTAGGAATCTTAGAGGAATAAAGAAATGTTGAAGGCCATGAATTCCACTTTTCTTGCACTTATTCCAAAGAAGGAAGGTGCTTATTCCTTGGATCAGTTTTTCCCCATTGCCCTTTGCAATGTGGTGTATAAAATTATTATGAAATTAATTGCGGAAAGGTTGAAGCCTTGGCTTGATTCTTTGATTTCCAATGAGTAGGGGGGATTTGTGGCAAGCAAGCAGATCTTGGATGGGGTTGTTATTGATACAGAGGCTATTCATTTTATGATAGTCTCTAAGGACAAGGCTATGTTTATCAAACTTGATATGGAAAAATCTTATGATAGAGTCAAATGGGCCTTCTTATAGAAGGTTCTCTTAGATTTTGGATTTGATAAAGAATGGGTTGATTGGATCATGAGGTGTGTGACTTCTACTTCCTTTTCAGTGCTTATTAATGGTGAGCCTTCAGTTTTATTTGGAGCCTCTCGGGGTCTTTGGCAAGGAGATCCTTTGTCCCCTTATTTGTTTATTATTATGGCTGAGGGGTTGGGGAGGTTTATCAAGTCATGTGTTAGTCATGGGTTGATTCATGGGTGGCATTGAGGTTTCAGTTTGTCTCCTTTGTCTCATCTCCAATTTGTTGATGATACTACTCTAATGTGCGTGGCCAAAATAAATGAAGCTGTGAATTTAAGGAAGGCGTTGGATACTTATTTGGCAACCTCTGGTCAAAAGATTAATGATAGCAAGTCCTCTATTTACTTTTTCAAATCTCCTCGGCTTATTCAGTCTAGGATTGGTCAAATTCTTTGATTTCAAATTGGCACTCTTCCTCTAGTTTATTTGGGGATTCCCCTTACAGTGGGTCCTCAACCAAAAGATTTTTGGCAAGATGTCTTGGATAAATTTTGTAGAAGGGTTAGTCATTGGACTCACAAGTGGCTCTCTTCAACAAGTTGGGTGGTTTTTCTCAAATATGTGGTTCAATCTCTTCCTATTTACCGATGTTTTATGCAAGTTGCTCTTGCCAATTTTGTTAAGGAGTTTGATGCTCTTGCTCATCAATTCCTTTGGGCGGGTAATCTTCTCAATTCAAAGTGGATTTTAGTGAAGTGGGAATCTATTTGCAGGCCAAAACAAGAGGGTTGTCTTGGTCTCAAGTCTACTAGTTTGATGGGCCAAGCTTTAGCTGCTAAGCTATACTAGCGCTCATGTACTTGCTAGGATCAGGATTGGACTAGAATTCTCACTCATAAGTACCTCAATGGGGTGAACTCCTATGATGTTCCTCAATATTGTCTCCAAGGGAAAGGGTCTATGATTTGGGATACTCTCAAAAGAGGGGCTAAGTTGATAAAGGAGGGTTTGTTTTGGATTTGCAATAAGGGCTTAGAAGCCCTTTTGGTATGATTCTTGGGATGGTTATTCCCTTATTATTTCTATGTTTCCCCATTTGTAACCTCTCTGTGATAGCTTGACAGAAGCTGGTTGGTGTAAGGTGGAAGACATCAAAACTATTCAAGCCCTAGGATACGTGGAGGTGTGGCGTTGGAAGGATCCCCAGGAGTGGCCTCCTGGGGGTACCGAGGAGGAAAGGTAAGAACTTGATAAGATTCTGGTAGGTAGAATATGTAGTTCTCTTCAAGACAAGGATATTTTGGCTTGGGGTCATGATCCGAAGGGTAGATTCTTTGTTGCTTCTGGATAAATGGAGCTTGATAGGCAACTGTATGGAAAGATTGGGATCATTCCTTGGTGGAAGTAGGTTTGGAATACATTTTCTTAGCCTAAGTGTAATTTCTTTTTATGGCTGGTTGTTCGAAATAGATGTCTTATTTGGGATAATCTGCAGAAAAGGGGTTTCCGAGGTCCCTCCATTTGTGTGTTGTGCAATAATAGTGAAGAGTGTGCCTCACACATTTTCTTTCAGTGTCCTTACTCTAGGAGGACTTGGCATCTTTGGTGGGGGGTTTGGGGACATCCCTATGTCCATGCCTCTTCTTTGATAGAGTTCTAGGAAAGCTTGGGGAGACCTCCTGCTAAGATGGCTTTTCTTTAGATTGCTTGGATTATTGGCCCTACTTTTATTATTTGGCACCTTTGGCTTGAGAGAAATAGAAGGATTTTCCAAGATGTTAAGCAGGTCAGGGATCTTTTATGGAGGAAGATCTTCAACAATATTTAGGAGACTATTTTAGCTAAATGTGACCCGACGGTTATTGTGGATCCAAGTGATTTGACTTTTGTGTAGAATTTGCACTTGGAGGGTAGAGGGATTGGTTTCTCTACTAGCAATGATCCTCGTTAGGCTAAGAAGAAGATTATCAGGAGGGTCGGTGGCACCCTCCCCCACAAGGAGTTATGAAGATAAATACTAATGGATCTTCTAGAGGGAATCTTGGGCATACTAGAATTGGCGGTATTGGTAGAGACAGTAATGGAGGGGTGTTGTTTTTCTTTTCTATTTACAAGGGTCACCATTCTAATAATCTCATGGAGGCTCTGGCTATTTTACATGCTATTGAAAGAAGTTCCTTGGGATGGAAGAGGATTATTTGTGAATCTAATTCACAGATTGTAGTTGATATGCTAAATGAGCAGAGAGTCGATGGTGTTAATTGGCAACTGGTTGTAGTGATCAAACATATTGTGAATTTATGTAGCACTTTAGAATTTGTTTCCTTTTGTCATATTCCCAGGGAATGGAATAGGGTGGCTAATCTTCTGGTGAAGTGGGCCTCTAAGCATTTAGAGAGGTGGTTTATTGATGACTGGGGATTGTTATCCTCAGAGCTCTCTGGGTCTCTCAAAAAACTAATCATGAAAACTTACACATGTAATTGGTTTCTTGGTTGGATTCCTTTGGGGACTTTTGGACATTGCTAGATTGGTTGGTGGTTTTTGTGGGTTGTGGCATGTTGCTTTGTAATGCTTCTTTGATTCAATAAATCTTTACTATGATAAATGGATAAAAAATAGACAATTTTTTATATATTATTAAAAATATATGTATGCTAGTATAGTTATCAATAATATATAACTATAAAAATATATAATATTGTATTATATAACTATAATTATGTTATTATTAATATTATAATTATTAACAATAAAAATAGTATTAATAACTATTAATATATTAATTATATAATAAATATATTATATAAAATATAATTAAATAATATAATTATCAATAATATATAACTTTAATAAATATAATATTATTTTATTTATAACTATATATATATATATTATAGGTAAAACACATACGAGTTGCATATATTAGAGTCAAAAAGAAAATACATCTGATTGTTTCATCTGGGCCAAGCCAGCCTCTGGAAATTCAAGATTACAAAAAACAAATAGAAAAAAATGTCTTGTTTCTTGCCTACTTCTTTAGACAACCGCTACCCACCAAAACCACCAGTCAGCCACCATGATGTGCTTCTAAGCATCCTCATCATAGAAGCTCATTGTCTCCACCAAGTCAGCAAATTCTTTGCACCACTAGATATCCTTCATCTCTATCTGCCCTAGCCGTTTGCTTGAAGAAACTCAGCTCCAATCCTTGCCCAGTGTCGATGACGTTCCAGTGCTTCACCTTCCACATCTAGGATGAACAGGTGCCAGTCTACCTGCACTCCTTGCTAAAACATACATGTTATGTCATCTAGATAGGGGATCCCCACGCCAGGCCTAGCCATTGCAACTATATCCAAATCATCCACCAACATTGCCTCCTCAAAGACCATTCTCAACAGCACCAAGAACCTCACTTTTGGCAGGTTCAAGTCCAAAAGCGATGCCAAAAATTGTGAGGATATATCAGAATTGACTTTTGTTTTGTTGTTGGAGAAGCAAAATCGTCACCCGAGCACCATCCTCACTGCCTCGAGGCACAAGATATCGTTGTTAAGGTAGATATTTTTAAGCCTCTGGTCTGAAATGAAACCTGCAAAGGCTGTCTCCTTCTTCGCACATTTTAGCTTAATTGGGGTCTCCATTTTGTGCAAGAGAAATGCAACAAGCTTTGCATAAAAATATTGGTCCCTAACACCATCTCCGAGAGCCCAACTTGCATCTTAATTTCCTTCAGTGCCTACCTCCACTCTTGGACCCTTCCTTTGACGGAAATGCGTACTATGAGCTCCAGGTGTGTACTTGAAATCATTTCATTTCTGAAAATGAAGCAGGCTCCATTTTAGATACAAACTTTACCGACACTCATTGAATGACATTTGTAGCCTTTTCTCGTGCAGGCTTAAATGTAAATCCTTAGTCGATGTTGTCTGACATACTATCCTCCATGGTGTGATGGCACTGCCATCCTTTCATGGAGCTAATGGGAGGATCAGACCATGTTCCACGTCATATGATGTCACCAACTAGCCTTTGCCCATGTGTCAAGCTGGCCATCCTGGCACAACGACCCCAAATTTTGACACGTGGGTGCCAACTATAATTATAATTATATTTATATATAATATTTATAATTAATAATGATAAAATTATATAATTTAATATTATAATTATTAACGATAAAATTATAATATAATATAATTAATTTTAACATATATATATTTTTTGATAAAAAGGCCTATAGGCCTATAATTATATTAATATATATAATAAAAGAGTACAATATCATATTGATTTTCCTATGGATATATAGCTCAAAAGTCTTATACATACCTGCAATCAAATATAAACATCTAAAAATATTGCATATGTTACAAAAAATCCAAAATGAGGGAGATTCAAGATTAAAATTGATAAACTATTAAGAATTTGTGCCAAAAAACTTCTCCTACACACGCTCGGAAGACCACCTACAAGGTTGATATTGACTTGGAAAAATTCCAATGAGGCAACGATGATATGGCTTCTAGAAATGTATGTATGTATGATTGATATTAAATATTATAAAGTTGCATGCGAAATAAAACAAGCAAGCGATATACAAACGAGATAATTAAGATGCTTCCTACGAAAAATGACAAGTAGGAAAATGGTGAGCAGGATAAATAGTGAACAAGAAAACCAAACTGTAGTGATCTACATGGAAAACAACAAAGCATGATAAACTATCGAAAACTATCAACGTAAAATGAATGGTCATTATCGCTGCAATCATCTTGCATCAATTATCTTCCAATCTCTATCATTGATGGACAAATGAAGCTCCACAAACTTCAAATAAGGATACGCCTTTGATGTAAATAAAATATATGGTAAGAGATTTTTTTGCAAGAATGGAAAAAGGAATGAAGGTGTTGTCATTGATGTCAACTGGTCAATTAGTTATCTACTAGTTGCTATTGGTTGTATATGTTGAGGATATTGAGAAAATTGTATTAAAGGAAGTTTACAGGTATTCAGTTCTTGCTCAGGATGAAGATCCAACATTTTCCCCTATGGTCATGCGGTTTAGATATGTTGGTCATGGTTGTTGAAGGTTTCTATATCTAGATGTTTGGCTATTGGTTTGTTGTGAAGTTCGAGTTGTGTTCACCAGTTGTGAACTATGTTTTTTTGTGTTCTGGTTGAGGTATGGGAGAAATGTTGTTGGTTCGGATTTCTCTTTGATGAAGTTTTTTGACTTGTGGTTCTAGAGTTAAGATGTTTTTATTGCATTAAAGATATTTTTGGTTTCTAGAAGTTTCGAGCTTAATTGGTCTATGTGTTTTACACTGGTTTGGTCGACCATGTGTCAAGCACTATCTTCAAAGTTAATGAAGCGTGTTGGATCTATTTTGGGTCCCAATGAAGCGTGTGTTTGGGTTGCCCTCATTCTAATTCCACCCTAGGATGTTTTGGTGTCGACCTAATTTGAATTTGAAGTTGGATGGTTGACTATGTATCTTTTTCAAGGTTGGAGATAGTATAAATACATGATGAGCTAGTAATGAAAAATATACTAAAGAAAAGAAGGAAGATAAGTTAAAGAGTAGACATGATATTGATGCTATTTAGAAAGTGTGTGTGAGTTGTGTGTGGTTGATTAGTGCGAAGCTTAATGTTGAGTTACCGGATGCAGCAGAAGGAAAACTCTATTATTCATGCAAGTTGATCAAGTGACTGTGGTGGAATCCATTGTTGCATTGGAATTGTTGTCTCTCTGTAACAAGTATTCTTTGTCTTCTTTGTATCTTTGTGGCAGTGAGCTCTCTAGGTTGTAGCTCTATTGGATAGTGAGTCCTTGTTTCAAATAGTGAATCCTTGTTTCAGGCAGTGAGCCTTGTTTCATGCAGTGAGCCTTTTTGTAATCGGTTTTGATATTCTCTATAGTGTGAGTTAATCCTCACCGTGGTTTTTCCCTCATTGGGTTTTCCACATAAATTTGGTGTTATTGTGTTTATGTGTTGGATTTGAGTTTCTGCATTGGCATTTGATGATTAATCATTTAAGTGGTTTTAAGCATTAGTTACGATGATTGAATTAAAGGTTAAAATATCTAACAACTAATTTACCCCACCCCTCTCAGTTGTCCTATTCAACAATTGGTATCATAGCTTGGTTCCTTGGCGAAGAACTTAACCACTTGAGGAAGGTCTGGGATGGCTAGCAAAATGATCTTTGATTATCTGAGGTTTGATGGAACTAATTATGGTATTTGGAAAGTATTAATGGAAGAATATCTATAGTATTGTGGATATGATGTGGAGAAAGCTTACAATAATCCTTACACTCCTCCTGCTAATGGTCTGAGTACACTTGAAGAGATTAGGGCACATAAAGCAAACAATAAGGCGAAGTTCATCTTGAAGAATAGTTTGGTACATTCTGAGTTGATTAAGGTTCAGAATTTGAAGACAGCTAAGGAAGTCTGGGATGCTTTAGAAAGAGCACATGATGGTGATGAAAGAGTTAAAGAAGAAAAAATGCAGAATTTGGAAACATAGTTTTATCTTATAGATATGTCCAAAGATGAAAATGTTAAAGCCTATGTACAGAGATTGGATGAGGTAGTGGCTGGAATGCGATCACTTGGAGCTATTGTAGATGAAACCAGGATTGTAAAGAAGATTCTCATAACTCTTCTTGATGCTTACAATGAGAAAGTGAGTGCTATTGAGCATACAATAGATTATAAGACTTTTACCAAGGATCTGTTGATGGGTGTTTTTGCACTTCTCAACACAGATAATGCACAAGTGCAATGCCTCTCTTGAAAGGTGAAAATATGCAACTAAGCTTCAGACAATCACCCCAAGGTCTCTTGGGTGTTAGGTCATGACAATGATTGGAATAGTTCAATTGGTTGATGTGATTTGTTGGTAATCACAGAGCGGTTTTTATGGTTTACAAAGCATGGGAAGTTGTGTCTGAAAATGGAGTTTCAAGGATGCTGGAAATGACTGAACAATGGCCGCCCACTCAAAACAACAAGTTGAAACTCACTTCAATCAAATTTAGCATTGCGGTGATGCTTGGAATCCTACTCTAACAAGGAGTTAAAAGAAATAGCAAAAGGAGAAAGGGTTGAGAGAGATAATCTAAATCTAAGCTATGAATGGACAGTAATAATGGAGGATGCTACAGTAGACAAACTCCCATAAAACCAAGTTTTGTTTGACCAAGAGAACCTATAGCTACACAAAATCAGTGCAATCTTCTAAGGTCTGTAGATTTTCAGATTGTGCATTCACCTCATGAACATACAATTGAACTAAGTTGCAACAATGAAATTAGCTCAGACTAACTTTGCAAAGTGATTCATCATCAACAAATCACAAAAAACATGAGCTTGGAAGTTCATCAAATACTATAACAACACTCACCATTAAAGCCATTTAAGAAACCAAAACTAAAACTAACATGGAGGATGAATCATGCATGCATAATGAACAAGTTCAAAGAAAACATCCAAAATATTGCAGTGCTTCCTTCTATTGCTGCAAAATTCCTCTTACAACAATTCACCACCACTTACAAATGAGGGGAAAACCCCTATTTATAGTTTTCCAAAACCCAAATGAATGGCTAGGATTTAATTACAATGAATGGCTCATATTTAATACAAGTTAGGGTTTCACCTACCCCCAATATTTCATAATTTAAAATAGGTTATTTTGTCCTCTTCTCTATTTTGTCTTGTAGCCTATTTTATCTTTTAGTTACTGTAGTTGTTTTATCTTTTAGCTGCCTTCCCTGTTGTGGTAGAAAATTGCTAAAGTTTGCCTTTTATTTGATGTGTTTGTAGCATTCTTTCAGCCAATCGAGCAGTTCTTCTTGCTGATTCATGTTATTGAGAAGCAGATATGTTGTTCCTGATCCACCAGGTGGACAACTCCTTAATGATCATAATCATTTGCTGAAAGGATAAAACAAATCCCTCTTGCTTTTGATTTTGGTAGACAACTTTATGATTTCTTGGCATTGACTTCCTTAGGCATACGGTCATTTATTGGTCAGTCCTCCTTTGGAAAACTATCCATTGTTTGAGCATATTTGATTTGAGGCACTCCCCTTTGGACTCGGTTCTTGATATAGCCTACGTGAAGGAACTCTTCCTATTGTAGCTTCATTTTCTCAAAGAGTTCCTCCTTTTTGGGTAAAGAAAACACTTACATGCAACATAAGAAAAATAATTAAATGGGGATTCATTAAATCATTAATCATTAAATCATAAAACCCATAAAGGGGCTTCAATCTCCCCCCTATGATATTGTTCCATAAGCCCCTGATAGCCATGCTCCTTGTAGTATTACCCCCTGCAACATTCATAAAATGACTTAGGTTAAACAATCATGTGAGCTTGTGATAAATTACCCTTTGGCCGCAATAAGATTCCCCTTTATAATCTTTATCTCATATTCAAAGTTTGCACAGAAAAAATATGATCATAATGGACTTAAGCAAGGGGATTAATAATGAGTGAAAGCATTACACCAATGAAAGCTTCAAATTCCTGCTAACTATCCCTCAACTTTCTTTTGATTTAGCATACATCACAACTAGAGAGAGGATTTGATTCATCATGAAATTGCATCTTGATTAGGCATCTTGGCTCAAAGAATTTAATAGTTACAGAAGAGCTTAGGTCCCCCCTTTAGTGAAGTTTCCAAAAGATACTTGGATTTCTACTACAACTACCCACCTTTATGACATACCCTTTTCTTCGATTGAGCCTGATTGACTTCACATGATAAACTACCATGATCCCATTCTGAATTATTGCGTAAACATCAGATTGCTTCTCATTCCTTACATGTATTCCATGATACCCAACATGTACAATACTCTATGGGGGGCCATCACGAGAATGTTGTTATACGCGACATCAGCAGCAACAACACCCGCACTTAGAAAACCTACAAAAGTATAGAAAGTGGGTGCTTCCACAAGTCACCCTCAGCTGCACTTTTATAACTTTTTAATCAACCTTGCTAGACACCGTTTCCTTCGCTCCAAATTTTGTGTTCTTTGTAAAGACAAATCTGCCTTCAGTATGGAGCACACCACTTGATAATCTTGTTGTTTAGTACAACTTCAACACTCTATCCTCTTTTGTCATCGTTAAAAACCAAGATTTCATGTGAGATTCAGGCAATCATTTTTTCGACCGCACCGTGCTCCCTTGTCACTCAAGAGGAATGAAGTGTGGGCTCTACACGCCTCAATGCTATTGTAGAAGGAATACGTGGAGGCATCGTCTATAGGGGACGCTAAGTATAACACCATTAGGATGAGCTGAGACGATGAACAAGAGTTATGTGGTGACCGCATGCTTGTTCTCCACAGAGGATGACTTTCATCAACTCGGTACGTACGATCCTCAAATGAAGGTGGTAAGAATATAAGTAGTCATTACAAGCGCGCCCTCCTCCTTTCTCCCTCCATAGTGTGCTCAGTAAGATACCCGCCCATGTATTCAGATCTTACATGTATTTCTTCGCAGGGACTTGGAGCAACAACCCTTCACATAGTGCGTGACTCATAACACATCATGTTAGTTAGGGCCTTCAAAGTTTTGCATTTAAAATAAACTTAGATTACGTCCATCAAGAATCATTGCTCCTCATGAGATGATGTCCTCTTTGAAGCATTTTGCTTTAACAGTCATAGCGCCCCCCTCTTCCTGGTGCCATAATCATTGAGTTGATCAACAACCTTTGCGTGGGCAAGTTGTCTACACAGGTATACCAATTGCGCCCTTGACCAATCTCATCATGGAAAAAGAGAGCCCCGCCATTTATATCTATGAGCAACTTGTATTTCTAGCGAATTCATGTGAGGTGAACTCCAAGATCCCGAGATAGAGGTGCCATCCATTGCAAATGCTTCCCTTTACACTCCTTTCTTGGGCATCAACGACGCAGCTGGAGTAGTCATTAAAAAAAAATAACTCGGAAAGAAGTTCCCACAAAGTGCTAGCATGCCCGAAGTCCACATCATGAACACGCCCACACCTAGTCCACAAACGCCTCAGTTCCTCTGCCTTTACAAGCAATGATACAATCGGCTTAACTTCAAATGCATTATGTGAGTTGACTCCACTCCACCCATCCACTTATCATTCCATCAAAATATAATCACGAATTATGGTGGGGAAATGATGTGGGCCATTCGTGTGAAAGTGAATGTTGCGAACTCCACAAGGCGGGGGTCCGAGTTAGTTGTGCCGCAAATAATGGCAATGAGGGAATGACTATCTGCACCATGGCACTCACAAAGAGCAACGACATACTTGTTTCAACATAAAACAACTTGTTGACTTGAAGATGGTGGGATGGTGCCTGAAAACCCAAATATGAGGTGCTTTCTTTCCTAATTTAGTACATTCTACCATTTCAATAGCTCAGCGCTCCCATTAATCTTGATACATGAATCGTTTTCATTGTTCAATGGTGCAATCATCCTCTGCCACATCGTGAATTTCGTTTTCATAAAAAAATCTCCGCAAAGGAAGATGTGGAGTGGGGCGTGCGAGTGGCGGTGGTAGGGTGGTCGTTAGCCTAAAAACCTGCAAAACCCAGTTAGCCTAAAAACCAGAACAAAAAGTTAGAGACATGTTAGAAGTCAAATAAAGAAAAAAAAGTCAAAAACATGTCAAAAAACCAGTTATGTCCTAATTACCAATAAATCACAATGTTGAAATCAATTGGGTCGCT
>VDFB02271358.1:912526339-912537979 GCA_007258455.2 Sequoia sempervirens
TCGAAGACTCATACATATACTACCACTTCACTTTAACTTGTTTTCAGATCCAGATTGTGAAAACATAATAATTAATTAACATGGTTGAGATAGTTAGGTTGCCTATAGACAGCAAAGGGGTAGGTTAACAACACAAATGCCCTTCATCGTCCCTCGCCATGTGACACTCCACCATTGGTCACCCATTTCCCTAGCCGAATAACACCCAACTAACCAATTTATGATGTGTAAAGACTAGGTATGTAATGTAATTTGCTAGTTTGCTTATAATGTAAGGAAATGGACTCACCCATTCCTAAATTGTGAAAAAGCTTTTAAGTTCTTTGAATGGGTGCATGGTGCATGTTATATGTGCGCTTTTATGAAGATGGAGGATGAAGTGCTATAAAATTCTAATATCTTAGAGTTAAAGTTTATTTCCATATCAAAGTTTTCAAATATTAATAATTTACAATGTTTTTAAATGATGTAAGATGATATGTTAAAAAAAAAAGTCAATCAAATGTTGTTGTTTATTTTTTCATTAATTTGAAATGTTTAATGATTTTGCATCTTTTGAATATTCATTGTTTGTTTGACAAAGATTTTGATTTGAGAGGTTTCTTATAGACAATGTGAATTGGTTGTGTAGTTGGGCATCATTAATCATTGTCGTTAGATGGCATAAATTTATTCAACACAAAGAAAGAGATGGTGTATATTGTGTTCTCTCATATAGCTTGCATGGCTTTCTATGGCTAAACGTGGTATGTTTCTACTCTTTCCTGCCAAGTCCAATAGCTTGAGAAATCTCTTTGCTTCACTCTCAGATATCTCAAATGGGAGCCATAATTTTATGTAATAAATTTTAATGTAGCTATAAAACTTTATGACACCATGCATGATGGATATATTTACTTTTTGTATTTGTTATTATTCAATTATATTTAATTTATATATAGAATATATAATATAATTAAATAGTAAATTTATATAAATATACGATTCTATAGTGTAATGTTATTTTTTAAATATATTTGGTAATTTACATTATATTATATTCTATAAGTTATTAATATAAATATAATATAATATTTAATTAATTTATATAATATATATTAATAAGGCTATTGGAATTAATTTGTAAGAAATTTAATAGTTCAAATGATTGTTTAGGGGTTAAGAGATGGGGAAGGGGTAGAGAGAGAAGGGAGAGCACATTGAGCAAGAGTGGATGTTTATTTTATCATCTCTCATATTGTTCACCCAACTTTTTATTGTTAAATGTGGTTTGTTTTTGCTCTTTTTTCTCAAGTCTCACACCTTGAGAAATCTATCCACCTTGTTCTAGATGGGAACAATATTTTTTTGGCAAAGATTATGGCATGGTTGTAGAATTCTCTCTCTCTCTCTCTCTTTCTATATATATAATTCAATTATATTTATTTTATGTATAAAATATATTATAATTAAATAACATTTATATATATAATTTTTTTTTAAAAGACGTTGTTAAGAGGTAAGCTCTCATATATATTGATAAGAAAAGAAAATTACAAATTTCATGAAATTGGGTGCATGGTGCATGTTATATGTGAGCTTTTATGAAGATGGATAATGAAGTGCTATTATCTTAGTAGTTAAAGTTTTTCAATATATCTCAAAGGCAAGAAGGTAAAGTTCTAATATCGTAAAGTTTAAGTTTATTTTCATGTCAAAGTTTTCAATATTAATAATTCACAATGTTTTAAAATGATGTAAGATGACATCCAAAAAAAGGTCAATCAAATGTTGTTGTATATTTTTTCATTAGTTTGAAATGTTTGATGATTTTGCATCTTTCAAACAATTATTGTCTTTCTAACAAAGATTTTGATTTGAAATGTTTTTTTAGAGACAAATAATGTGAATTGGTTGTGTAATTGGACATCATTGGTCATTGTTGTTAGATGGCATAGACTTATCCAACACAAAGAAATGGATGGTGTATATTGTATTCTCTAGATAGCTTGCATGCTTTCTATGGCTAAACGTGGTATGTTTTTACTCTTTCCTACCAAGTCCAGTAGCTTGAGAAATCTCTTTGGTCAAATGAGAACCATAATTTTATGTAATAAATTCTAATGTAGCTTTTAAACTTTATGACACCATGCATGATGGATATATTTATTTTTGTATATTTTATTACTCAATTATATTTAATTTATATATAAAATATCTAATATAATTAAATAGTAAATGTATATAAATATATGATTTTATAATATAATGTTATTTTGAAAATATATTTGATAATTACATTATATTATATTTTAAAAGTATAATATATTAAATATAAATATAATATAATATTTAATTAATTTATATAATGTGTATTAATATAGTAGTATTGAAGGGGGTTGGGGCCCTAGCTTGGTTGGCTAAATCTTTCCTATAGCAGGAGGTTGGTCACAAGTTCTAGTCTCCCCCACCCCCATGGTACCGGAGGGCGTGTCGCACCAGCGCCGCCAGTCACGTTAAAAAGTTTATTGTATCATCTTTATTGTATCATCTCTCACTTGCTCACCTAACTTCGCACTAAATAACACCCCACTAACCAATTTATGATGTATAAAGACTATGGAATGTAATTTGTTAGTTTATTTACAATGTAAGTAAATGGACTCCCTCATCCTAAATTGTGAAAAGCTTTAAAGATCAACTTTGAGTGGGTGCATGGTGCATGTTATGGCTCTAGGAAAATTCACTGCTAGGTCAGAAAATTCACTGCCAACAATTCACCACAGGAAAATTCATTGCCAACAATTCACCACAGGAAAATTCACCACCATGAAAATTTCACCTAATAAAAGAAAATTCACCACCAACAATTCATTGTGACGGAAAATTCATCGCATTAAAAGTTTACGATTAATTTTCTATGGCAATGAATTGCTGGTGGTGAATTTTCCTTGAGGTGAATTTGTCATAGCGGTGAATTTTCTCATAGTGAATTGTTGGCAGTGAATTTTCCCACGGTGAATTGTTGGCAGTAAATTTGTCAAATGTTGCATGTTATATGTGAGCTTTTATGAAGATGGATGATGAAGTGCTATTCTCTTAGCAGTTAATGTTTGTCAATATATTTCAAGGAAAAAAGATAAAGTTCTAATTTTATTTCATGTCAAAGTTTTTAATGTTAATAATTTACAATGATTTAAAATGATGTAAGATGATACAAAAAAAAAAAATTCAATCAAGTCTTGTCGTATATTTTTTCATTAATTTAAAATGTTTGATGATTCTCCATCTTTCAAATATTTATTGTCTTTTTGACAAAGATTTTGATTTGAGAGGTTTCTTTTGAATATTTATTATTTTTCTGACAAAGATTTTGATTTAAGAGGTTTCTTAGATACAAACAATGTGAATTGGTCAAGTAGTTGGACATCATTGAGGTTGTCATTAGACGGCATAGACTTATCCAACACAAAGAGAGAGAGAGAGGGTGTATAATGTATTCTCTCAGATAGCTTGCATGACTTTCTATGGCTAAATGTGGTATATTTCTACTCTTTCCTACCAAGTCAAGTAGCTTGAGAAATTTCTTTGCACCTCACTCCCAAATGTCTCAAATGGGAACCATAATTTTATGTAATAAATTATAATGTAGCTATAAAACTTTTATGCCACCATGCATGATGGATATATTTAATATTTGTATTTTATATTACTCAATTAAATTAAATTTATATACAGAATATATAATATAATTAAATAGTAAATTTATATAAATATATGATTGTATAGTATAATGTTTTTTTAGGCAAAAGGCATAAGGCCTGTAATTATATTTATTTATGATAATATAGGTTTTACAAAATGTCTTACAAAATCACAAGAGGACTTTAAAGCAGTTTGTCCTCCTGCTGATAATTTTTTTATATGATTATGACTAATATAAAACTGAACATTTACTAACTATCATTCATGACGATAGCTTGATAAGGCACAGACAAAACTGAATACCACTTATAACGATAATTTAGATTTTAATAACTATCCTAGCCAAAAACAGTTATTCACTAAAGCTCTAAGATCTTCACTCCTCCATGTGGCAGGCTTCAACCACGTTCTCAACCATGTTCTCACCTTGCTGCTCCTGGATACCCTCTGGCTGAGAAACTTCTGGAGATTGTACTAAAGTAGTAACATTTAGGTTAGGAAGAATGGCATAGAACCCTGGGACAGTGTGAGGAAGTTGCCACGGCCAAATTATGCATATGATGTTCATGAGCAAGCAGGAATGGCATAGCATGGTATTTCTCCTTGAACCTTTCTACCATGTCCTCGCCAATAACTCCTACATTGCGGTTAAAAGCAATATACAAATACCTTGGGCTATTCATTTCAAAAGCATGTTTTATCGCATCATACACAACAACATATGCCCTCCTATATAAAAGGAAATGCCTGGGGAATAATCCCCTTATATACCCATGTCCTTTCTAGAAATCATAGGACTGGGTACACTCTTTAAGCGTGTGTTATCTTGCAGAAAACATCATTTACTACTTTGTTTGCAATCAACTAGACGAACTCAGAATATTTCAACAAATCCAATAAATTGGAAATGGAGACTGATAGCAGTTGAGAAGGGAACAATAACCTCATGTCCTGTGGGTGTATAATTTCCTCACCAATCACCTGCTTGATGCACTTTGTGACCGTCGGACATTGCAATTTGAAAACTTGTTGCAGCTGTGCACAGTCCAAACAACTTGTAAATGACATTTCTCATTTGTAAATAGGAAAGAAGGCCTTTTAATTATGGAGATAATACTCCATCTTTGCTACCTGAAAACCCCTGGAACTAAGAATTCTAGCTTGATGTACTCTACCACTATTCGCAGGAGCTTTCACTCTATAGCAACTTGGAGAAAGGAAAACCTATAGAGACAAGTTGCTACCCCAAAGAACTTTCAAGAATGATATGAGAAAATAAATCTTGGTTAATCTTTAAAACAATTTCAATTGACATATAATTCCATTTAGCACACGGGAAACATAGCCCACATGCCACCACTATCTTATCCTCAGCTAGCAAATGAAGGTTGGCACGAGCTAAAAAGATTACAAGATATTTGTAATTAATCCCCTTAATAATGATACTTCAAGGTGGGTATGAAGGGGTGTGAGAAATGTTTAATATATGATTATATACCTGCAACCACAAAAAGTTAGATTTTACACAAAGTACATGTTAATTGACATAATGCACTCCTAGGTCTATTGGTGGCATTAGGTATAACTCCTTCAATTGAACAGACAACATGTAAAAAAGTTGATTTCTCCTTTAAGATTGAACGGGGATCAAGGCTTATGGCTTGATTTTAATAAGAGTTATTTATTCTATTTGCATCCACCAAATAGAAAATTATTTAGCCTCGCCTTCCTTTGCAAATTCTGAAATCTCAGAAGCAACAATTGTTGCCACCTTTGAATACGTTGATAGTATTTTTATCGTATTTTATTTCCACCTCTTGTTGATCACAACCCATATTTACAAGGTAATTGACCAACCGATTTCTCTCTCTATAGGTGTGTGTAATTTGAACTACTTCAAATTTGTTTAATAGTAACCAAAATTTTATAGTATAATGTTTTTTTTTAATAAAGAGGGTAAAAACTTATTGCCACTAGAAAAACACAATTACAAAGCAGTCAGGGGCTAAAACCAGAACCTTGAGAAAAACCAAGAACCATAGAACCCAAAGAAAAAACCAAATAACAAAAACAACCAGACCAACCACCAAGAAACATCAACCTCCCATATCCGCCAAGATGAGACCCTCAAGATCTTGGGAATAGTCCAAGGAAAGTTCCTCCCATCCTTCAACCTTCCAACCATCATTTTGCTCCAAATCCCATTTGGCCAAGCAATCAACAACCTTGTTCCACTCCCGAGGAATATGAATGAAATAAATTGACTCCAGTATAGAACTTAGACGTGATATATGTCTAAGAACAAAAGCTAGCTACCAATTAACCCCATCCAAATTCTACACATTCAACAAATTGACCATGATTTGAGAATCTAACTCACAGATAACCTTGCACCACCCAAGAGCATAAGCTCTCTCAATAGCAACCAGAATTGCCAAACCTTCCATGAGGTTGCTGGAATGTTGCCCCTTATGAATAGAAAAAAATAAAATATCCCTACCATAATTGTCTCTTCCAATACCACCAATCCCAGGAGGCCTAGGATTACCTCTTGAAGAGCCATCAATATTGATCTTTAAAACGTCCCCTGAAGGAGGGGACCAACCCCCTTCCCTTTGGTCTGACACCCCCTTCTAACACAAAAAGAATCAAGCGTTAGACCACACAATCCCAAATTGTTCATGATTTCTTCATCTCCCCTTTCCAATGGGTAAGACACTTCACACTTAGCTTCCACCATCTCTTGAATCATACTGACCACCCTTTTCCAAACTTGTTGAACCATCAACTTGTTGACTTGAAAAATCCTATGATTCTTCTCAAGCTAAATTTTCCAAAGGATAAAAGTGGGACCAATAATCCAAACGATCTAGAGGAAAGAAGCATTTGTTGGGGGCATCCCTAGATTGTTCTAGAAATCAATTAGAGAAGAAGCATGAACACAAGGCTATCTCTAGATACCCCACCAAAAGTGCCATATAAGCAAAGAAAAGGGGTAACGAAAGAACAAGTGTTTTGAATCCTCCTTAAAGCCACTACAAAGGGCACAAACCAAAGGACCTTGGAAACCGTGCTTGCGAAGATTGTTCCATGTCAAGCATTTATTCCAGGCAAGCATCCAAACAAAGAAGTTACACTTGGGCCAAGAAAACTTATTCCAAATGTTTTTCCACCAAGAAACTTCCAACCCCCTATACTTCTAGTAAATCAACTCCTGATAGCTGCTAGCCACCATGTAGACCCCCTTAGGATTAGGGCTCCACACCAAAATATCCTTTTCCCTTAAAGAGTTTCATTCTCTTCTTGCAAGAATGTTTCTTAACTTAGCATGATCCTCTTCTGAACCTCCAATAGGCCATTCACTAGGATCCTTCCATCTAGAAACTTCCACCATACCATAGGAATGACTAGATTTAAAATTCGCAACCTGAGACCAAGCCTCCAAGAAAAAATGGCAAATATCTTGCAAATGAGGAAACCTAGTCATGATAGGGGAAAACTCATCCCAAGAATCAAACCAAAAGAGAGCATTTGACCCCTTGTTGCAAATCCAAAGTAAGCCGTCCTTGATCAACTTAGCTCCTTTTTTAAGAATTCCCCAAATTACATAGCCCTTACCCACAAAAGGAAGCCAAGGAACCTCCTCCTTCGCCACTCCCTTTAGATACTTGCTAGAAATAATTTTAGTCCAAACCTAGTTTGTTTAGAACACTATCTCTAGTATAGCTTGGTTGAAAGAGCCAAACTAGAAAGTCTAGCTTGCCACAACACAAGACCTCCAAGCCGTTTCAACCTACATACAGTCTCCCAATTCACCAGACTCCATTTCGAGGATGCCAAGCTATTAGCCCAAAAAAAATTCCTTGCAAGAGAGTCTAGTTCCCTAATGAAACTTGAAGGAGAAACCTACAACATACACCTGTAATTGGGAAGAGCCTACACCACCGACTTTAAAAGAAACACTCGACCCAAAAAGGATAACCACTTGTGATTCCAATGGTTCACTCTCACACGAAACTTATCAAGAATATTCTACTAGGATCCCCTAGGCAAGGGACCTACAGAAAAAGGAATACCAAGATAAATGAAAGGCAGTCGCCCAATCTAAAATATGAGAATATGGGCCATCCATCATTGAATAGGCTCAAGAGTGTTAAAGAAGAAAATAGAGTATTTACTTTCATTGATTTGTTGCTTAGAAGCTAAGAGGTAGACATCCAAGACCTTGCAGAAATTAGTAGCCTCCTTGATCTTTCCCAAACCCATCAAAGTAGTATCATCCATGAATTGCAAGTGTGACTGAGGAGGTAGGCTAGTACCCCAGTTCCACCCATGGATCAACCCCCAATTAACATGGCTCTTAATGGTTCTCCCAAGACCTTCAGCTAAGAGAATAAATAGGTATGAAGGCAAAGGATCCCCTTGACGAAGTCCTCTAGAAGCCTTGAACAAGGGGGAAGGCTCCCCATTAACCACCACTGAAAAGGAAGTGGACATGATATAACTTATAACCCACAAAACCCATTCCTTGACAAAGCCAAAAGCCTTGAGCACTTTCTATAGAATGGACCATTTGATCTTGTCATAGGCTTTTGCCATATCTAGTTTTATAAACATAGCTTTCTCCTTAGATGTCTCCATAGAGTGAATAGTTTCAACAGTAATCACAACACCATCCAAGATTTTTCTATCAACCACAAAGCCACCCTGTTCCTCAAAAACCAACCTACTAATCCACCTCTTCAATCTTTTTGCAATCAACTTGGATATTATCTTATAAACCACATTACAAAGAGCTATGGGTCTAAACAATATCAACCTATTTGCCCCATCACACTTGGGAATAAGGGAAAGAAAAGTAGAGTTCAACACCTCAACATCTGTTTATTACCCTAAGATTCACACACTACCTCTAATAAGTCCAAACTGATGATGTCCCAAAATTCCTAAAAGAACTCAATTAGAAACCCATCAGGACTAGGTGCCTTTCCTTTCTTTATCTGAAAAATGGTAGCCTCCAATTCATCCAGCGAGATAGGACTCATAAGATTCCCATTCATCTTGCTAGAGACTAAAGAGGGGATACAGGCGAGAATATGGTTTTCATCCTCTCTCACTTCAGGGGATTCCTCCCTTAGCAGAGAAGCAAAGTACTGAGAAGCCTCATTGGAGATATCCCCACAAGAGGAAAAATGGTCGCCCCTAGAATTCCCAAGGTGAAATGATTACCATGTCTCTCTCTCTCCAGCCAGAGTTGGAAGAAAAAAGGTAAGCGTTTATATTCCCAGCTCCCAGCCCTGGCCTGTGCCTTTTGTTTCCGATGCGTCCTCCCATAGCTCCATCTCCGGTTTCAAATCCGCCAAATTCCTCCAGGGAGGGGACCACTACATTGAGCCCTGCTCCCTAGTAACCTAAGTAATAACATCCAAACTAACAAAGAGTGGCTTTGTGGGAAAGGAATCGCTGCTCACAGCCTTTTTCTTCCACCCTTTTGAGTTGAAATTTGCCTTCCACAAATACCTGATTGCTTGATACAAAATTACATAGAATTATATCACGGCGGTCTACCCTTTGCCACAATGAGTCATATGACTACACACGAAGATAAAGGGTCTCATTGCAGGTTAGAATTTGAAAGAGGGATACCCAAGCAATATGCTTGTGAAAATCGCAAAGCAATTGGACATGGTGAACCTCTAATCAGAATCTCTAGGAGCTAGAGGGACAGGAATTCCTCCTATCCCTGGAAAATAAGAAACCCGGAAATGCTCAGGCATACCCTTTGGCTTTGCAATCCTTACCACCTCCTATTGTTTCGGTCATTTGGTTGTTTTCCAAGTTTTATATCCGGCTAGATTTAAGGAAGAAATATTTCTCTTTTGAGAGATGGGAATGACTCCAACCTCGACATTCCACACATACCATCAACCCAAGTAACAGCATTGAAGTCGCAGGCTGTAATCTGGATAAAGCAATGCGGTATAAGATATGAGACCAAAGTTGCTGCTTTTTGGCATGTTAGGGAATAAATGTTGGATAAAAGAACAGTCTCTCCAAACTCCAAACTCACAACAACCACAAAATAAGAAGATCTACCAGAAATCCACCAAAGAGGTCAAATCTTCATTGGGTTCCATAAGCAGGCCACACCCCCAACATTACCCTATGCACCAATACAATGACCTTGACCTTGTCACTAGATTTTAGGCACTAAGCTACTCATACTCTCCATAGAAAGCTTAGTTTCTTGAAGAAATAACATATCAAGCGAATTCCTTCGCACAAATTCACAAAAAACCTTTTTCTAGGGTCATTGTTTAGGCCCCTCACATTCCAAGAGAGAATAATCATCTTTGAGAGGTGGAGAAGTGGGAGTCAAGAGTTTTGACTGATCCTGGCTCAACCAATGTTTCACCCGCCATCTTAATCTTCTCCAAATTATTCTTCCTCCCAACCTTGATGAGTTTCTCATTACACCCTTCTTTAGATTTTTCTGAAGGAGCTCAAGGGGAAGAGAGGCCTTATTTCCTTTCTTTGACTTAGACCCCATCTTCTCCAAATGGATGCATTCTCAACCACATTCCTTTCCATAGCACCAAGCATTACAAGGCCAACTGGAATCAAAGTGCTTTGATCTGTATCCATTTGAGCAGGTGACCTGCCTTCCTCTTACAAGTTCTAAAGATCAACTATGGTGTAGGAGCACCTAACCACCTAGTGACAAATTCTTATGTTTAAGGGTCCAATGCACTTTTGTATTAAAAGGAGTCACCAAATTGAATTTGTAAGCCTAAAAATGCAACATGAAAGGTTGTATCTCAATGATGTAATAGAGTCGTTAGTTTAATTGGTGGGAAAAGGATAAAAATTCCAAATTTGTGTGTTGCATTATGCAACAAATTTGTAATCCAACGGTTATAAGTTTAAAATTTGGTTGCTTAGGGTGTTGGTTAGTTGGAGAAGGTGGAGAAATGTTATAAAAATCCTTAGGAGGCTCGAGATATTGTTGTTGACATTGGAGGGAATGAATAAAAGCCTTGAATTTACTCTATTTTCAAATTTTCTCTAGTTTTATGAATTCTCATCCTGTGTACAGGTCGTACCATCTTCCCGTGCATTTATTTCTTATGTGAAAATAGTAGATGGATGCTCTAACCAGTATTTTGTGCCTTGGAAAGGTTTGCATTGATCTTTTAGGGCCTAAAACCCTCAAATTTCCCTTACCAGGTTCTTGAACAATTTAAAGGTTTTGTGGTTATCTTGATGGCATGACCATCATCCCACCTATTGTTTCCAATTGTAACTTGGTGGGATGATGTTGTATAATGTAGGTGATGATAATTAGGAATCAAGAGGCGTGAAAGAGTGATTCCTTGGCTTAAAGGATGAGATAAGGGGTAGAAAATGTGTGTTTTCCTCTTGAAGAATGGGGATTCAGGCCTATGAAATGATGAAACAATGCTTTCAAAGGCCAAATGAATGTTCCCTAAGCATTAGTGGACCTATTGAAAGGTTTTTGGGCAGTTGGTTTGATTAGGAAAGGTTGGGAAGTTGGAGAATCAATAAGGGTGCCCTAAAACCCTAGTTACTTAGGCTACAAGGAGGGTTTTAGCATTGGAGGTTTACTTGAGCATTTGGGGTCATGAGACCTGGAAACTATTTGGTTTTGGAACCTATTCCAAGAATTTTTTGAGGTTATAAGGTCCGGGGTGGATATCTAGGGGTAGACCCTTTGTAAAAATGGCCTAATTTGAGGCCTAAAACTGTGAACAATCCAATTTTGAGGTGTTTGATCTTAAGGAAGTGTATTTGGTTTTATAGTATGTGATATATCTCTAAAATGGGTATTTTAATCCATGATTTTTTTCCTAGGTGTTTTGGAAAAGTCTTGTCAAAATTCTAAAAAACAGGGCTCCCACTACTACAAGGAAAGCTAGTGTCAAATAGTGAGTTTTG